>JAEVLN010000025.1:0-412097 GCA_018350325.1 Globodera rostochiensis
AACCTAAAAATTTTTCCCCGCCGTCCCAGCCATCACAGAGAATTCTGCCGTTGCCATCAACCAAAATGCCATCGGCTAAAGGGAAAAGCAAATTTTATCAAAAAAAAGTTTATTCAAAATTAACAACAAATGCGAGGGGTAATCTGAACCAAACGCTATCATCATCTGCTGCACATGACAGCGGTCACCACCAGTCCCGGGCTAAAACCCGAAAAAACAATTTTAAATGCCCACCCGGAAAGGCCAACAAGTCAAAAAAATTTAAAATTAAGCATGCCCTTTTGGGGTACCCAGAAAAAAATCACTCGGGTCCGGGTCCAAAGATCGATTTTTCGACCCCTAATTACACACATTGCTTGCTGTGTGTGTACATGTAAAACCCAAATTTAAAAAAAAAACAACAAGAAACTGAAAACAAAACCCCCCCCCCCCTCCAACCGTTGATGCTGAGCTTTGGACGCGCGCCGCCGCCATTCGTGCTGCTGCTGTTGTACGTGTTCGTCCCGATGGTGGCCAAGGTGGAGGAGGACGTTGTCGTCATTGTTGTCGTCGTGTTCGTGCCGCCGTCATTGGTGTTTTTGGAATTGTTGTGATGAGCAGCGGATGGTGGCGAGTTGCGAAACGGCGTGTACAGCTGGTAATTGTCCTAAATTTTTGAATTTAAATTAAAAAATTATCAATTTTTGTCAGTCACCAATTTAAAAAACAACAAAAAAATGCCAAAAAAAAATGGAACATTTTTGAATAAATTTATGATTTATGGCAAACAAAAACCAAGAAAAAAGGTCGTCCATCACCGCCACCAAATGCGTTGTTGTTGCGATGCATCGTTGTTGAGCCAAAACGCTACTGGCACCTAAAAATAAAATTTTAAAAAAAAATTCAAAAAAAATAAAAATAATCATTCACCCGAAGAAATTGTTGCATTTTTAGAACATTTACCACACACACACTGATTTAAAACAAAAAAAACCAATTTGGAAACAAACTTAGGAATAATTAATGTGCAATTATTGTTTAATTTTTTAGAGAAAAAATTGTTACTCAAAAACAGTTAACAAATATTGCTACAATTCTAAATTCAAAAAATTATGTATAAAAGGCATAAAATTTGAATGTTGCTTTAGGTAAAACAGATTTAAACTCAAATTTTGAGTTCAATGAATTTCGATCAAAAGAAAAAAATTAGGTAAAACCAAATCAGAACTCTTTTTAACTCGGTTATGAGCCACGAAGCCCGGTAAATAAAAAATCAGTAGAAAAATCGTGTTTAGACACTGCTCTTCAAATAATTTTGTAAGTAAAAAAAAAGAGATTTTTAAGAAAAATTATTCGACCAAATATTCTAAAATCGATTCGAATTCAGTTTTAAAGTTGGCAAAATGATTGAAAACGGGTTCCCAGTTTAAGTTTTACAAACCCAAAACTCCCTAAAATTTTGCCTTTTTTCAAAAAAAAAAACATGGAGGTGGAAGGGGGGGGGGGGAAGGCCCCGAGAAAGGCATTATTTTAATAAAAATAAATATTTTTACAATGTTGTTGTTCAAACGCCGCCGGCACAACGCCGCCATTTTCGGTGTCTCGGCGCAACTGCCCCACCGGCGCGATGTCCGCCTCGGCGGGCGAGTCGCGCAAAAGTGTCAATTTGTCCCCGGACACAATCACTTGGGCCGGCATTTCGGCCAACAACGCTTTGTCATCCTGTGAACAGAAACAAAACAAAAACAAAAAAAATGGGTTTTTAGCAAATGTAATTTTTTGATTGCGAGGCCTGCTCCTAAAAATGTTTTTTTAAACAAAATCAAAATTACCTCAATGAGCGCATATCGGTGCCAAGCACTGCCTTCTGAAATTTTTGTTTTTTAAAAAAAAATATTTGCATTTTTTGTCCTAATGAGAAACTATACTATGATAAAAAAAGTTTCAAAAAATTCCCCTTTCAAAACGGAAAATCGACAAAAAAAAAAAATCTCAACAATTTGGATCGAAGGTTTGTTTTAAAGCGGTTGAGAAACATTTTGTAAGTAGAAATTTTATTGAAAAAACTGAACCAAAATGATTTTTCGTTTTTAGATTAGAAATATACTAAAATTTTAACGATTCTCTTTTTCGAAACTGAAAACATTTATTCAACAATTAGTCCAAACTCACTCGTTTTTATCGAATTTGGTTTTTGGGTTGTCTCCGGAAATTTTCCAAATTTATTCCTCTTTCCGTTGTTTGTACTTTTTGGTTATGTCGCCAATACGAGCCCCCAAAATTTTGGTAATTTATGTCTTTCATTGGTTTTGAATTTTTTTTTTTTAAATAGTGTCAGACCTCTATTTTTTATCCAATTCTTAATGCGAATTCAAAATGTTTTCAAAAAACAATTTTTCCGAAAAATCAAAGAAGATGATGTGAAACGATGAATCTAATGTTATATTCGTGATCGACGACCTCGAAAAACCCCCCGAGTATTTTTCAGTTTGCATAAAAAACTTAATTTTTTTTTTTTAAAAAATTCAGGACCAATGAAAGACATTTTTTTGTTAAAATTGCCTTGCCGCTTTATGTTTCCTATACAAAAACCTGAGTCGCAATTTATTCGGTTGGGAATAACCAAAATTTTTCGATTCGCGCGGAGCAATTCCTTTGCCCCCGGGGGGCCCGAAGGTCCGCTTTGGCATTTTCAGTTAAAGACCACAAAAAATGCCATAAAATTTAATAAAAATTCAAACCTCGTTTGGTGTCCATGTGAAATGACGAAGAAAAAACCAAAGAAAAAAAACAGTTAAAGGGAGTATATTTTTTTTTGTTGATTTTTTCTTATGATAAAAAGTTGGTGTGAAAGTCACACGGCAATTGTGGATGAATTATGTCGGCAATTGAAGAGAATAAATAATAATATAACAGACCTAAAGAATTGTGGAGATATTTTTGTTAAATTTGAATTCCGAAGGTCGTCAAAATGGAGAAAATAAATGCCTAATGCATATGCCAAATCATAAAAAAAATATGGGATGACAAATGAAAGCAAAAAAAAAAAAATGTAAAAAAAAATGGGGGAAGCGATTGTGACGCAATTTAGTAAATTCACACATGATTAAGAAGAAATAGCATTATGAAATTGTGATATCAGTTTTCTTCTCACAATCGTTAATGAACATTAATATAAAGATCAAAATTTAAACATAAATTAACGGGAAAAATATCGATCTTTGTGGCGTGCAACGATCCCTAATCGCAAAAAACTCTGATTGTAGGTAAAAGAAAATACACAATTTTGTAGGAGTATTCGGGGGTGTAGAATCCGAATTTGACCTCCATTTCGACCAATTCCGAACCCCGGACTCGAATTCGAACATTTTTCTGAAAATTCAAAAATCAATCTTTTCGAATTCGGTTCCGGGGGTTCAAAATAGGTCGAAACTAATGGCAGATTCGGATTTTACACCCCACGAATACGCCCAAAGAAACACCTTTTTTGACTTTGAAACCACATTTTTATTTTTTTGAAAATTTTTGAGGCACCATCTTTATATTACCGGGATCCCCAAGGACACTTAAATTTTAACGATTTGAGACCCTCCAAATAAGGACAAATATTATATGTAAATAAGGACAGATAGACAACCCACCGCACCACGTCTTTTTGTTTGTACACCCATAAATTGTAAATAGTCAATTCGAAAAAGCGCATAAAAAGATTCCATTCTCGAGTTATGTGCCCCGCGTTATCAGCGCTTCAAATCGTCCGCTCAAAAAATGTTCTTTAAATTGCCGCCTTCAGCAAAAAAGAAAAGTCAATAATCGATAAACATAAATAATGTTTGGAGGCAAGTAAAAGCGTCGTCAATTATGGGGTTGAAAGGTCGGCGGGTAGCACAAATCGGACAAAATGTCCGCTAGCGTGGACAACGACAAACGGTCCGGCAGGCAAAAGCAAAATCGGACAAATGTGCCGTAGTAGACTAACGAACGACAAACTTTAAACATCAAAAGCAACCATCTAATTTCATAAAATTAGATGTAAAAGTTGATAAATTTATTAAAATAAAAATAACAACTCATGCTTTGGGTGGTTTTTGAATTTTATTTATTAAAAGAACACACACACTCATGTAGAAATTTATGACGGAACTCGCAAAAAATAAATATTGTTGAGAAAGTGAGCGTTTGTGTGATTAATCTTCCATCTTCTTACATATTCCCCCCCCCCCTCCAATCCAATTTAATGGGCAAAGGGACAAAAAACAAAAATCATCATTTACACAAAATTGAGTGATTGATGTGGATGATGCGTCCGTCGTACAATTTTACTTATACATTCTTCCCATTCACCCTCGTGGACACACGCAATAAGAAGGAAAAAAGAATGTGACGAGTTGAGAGGGTAGAGGGAAGCCGTACGCGGACAAAAGGTCCCCGTTTAAAAGGTGCCATGGACAAAAGGTCCCCGTTTAAAAGGTGCCATGGACAAAAGGTCCCCGTTCAAAAGGTGCCATGGACAAAAGGTCCCCGGTGCCATGGACAAAAGGTCCCCGGTACCATGGACAAAAGTTCCCGGTGCGTTCAAAAGGTGCCATGGACAAAAGGTCCCCGGTGCCATGGACAAAAGGTCCCCGGTACCATGGACAAAAGTTCCCGGTGCGTTCAAAAGGTGCCATGGACAAAAGGTCCCCGTTCAAAGTTGCCATGGACAAAAGGTCCCCGTTCAAAAGGTGCCATGGACAAAAGGTCCCCGGTGCCATGGACAAAAGGTCCCAGGTACCATGGACAAAAGTTCCCGGTGCGCTCGAAAGGTGCCATGGACAAAAGGTCCCCGTTCAAAGTTGCCATGGACAAAAGGTCCCCGTTCAAAAGGTGCCATGGACAAAAGGTCCCCGGTGCCATGGACAAAAGGTCCCCGGTACCATGGACAAAAGTTCCCGGTGCGTTCAAAAGGTGCCATGGACAAAAGGTCCCCGTTCAAAGTTGCCATGGACAAAAGGCCCCCGTTCAAAGGTGCCATGGACAAAAGGCCCCGTTCAAAAGGTGCCATGGACAAAAGGTCCCCGTTCAAAGTTGCCATGGACAAAAGGTCCCCGTTCAAAGTTGCCATGGACAAAAGGCCCCGTTCAAAAGGTGCCATGGACAAAAGGCCCAGTTCAAAAGGTGCCATGGACAAAAGGCCCAGTTCAAAAGGTGCCATGGACAAAAGGCCCAGTTCAAAAGGTGCCATGGACAAAAGGCCCAGTTCAAAAGGTCCTATGAAAAAATGTCCCCAATGGAAATCGTTCATTTGTCCCCTACGGACATTTTGTCCGTGGTACCTTTTGATAGCGTGCCGAGGGAAGCAAAGGGTAGCGCAAAAATAAATTTCAAAATTTGTAAAATTGACATAAAAAAGGTTAAAAAAATTGAAAATAGGAAAGGAAAGGAAATATAGTGAGTGGCTGTTTTCTTAACAAATATCATTAAAATGTCCAAAAAATTTCCCGGACATCCTCAACTCTTATACGTAAACCAGTTTTTTCTCTGAAATTCCGAAGCAAAATTCATAATAATTTTGCTAAAATTTTGCTGAAATTTCTTTAACAAAATTAAGTCAAAAATTTTTCTCGGCGGCGCCTATCGGCACCGCCGACCCCCACCCCCTAAGTAAAGCAGAATCTCAAAAAAATGATATGATAAAATTGAAGTTAAAGACAATGCGGAAGATATTTTTGAATAACAAATTTTTTTTTTGTTTTACCATTGAACATTACAAAAAAAAATTTCTCTCTTGAAAAGTCCCGGTTGGTCCCGGAACCGGTCCCCGGTTTTTCTGGTCCCGGTAAGTCCCGGTCCCGGTTTTTCCAAAAAGTCCCGGTCCCGGTTTTTCCAAAAAGTCCCGGTCCCGGTTTTTCCAAAAAGTCCCGGTCCCGTGCAACCCTACCCTAAAGTTTAACCACTAGGCGATGTTCAAATTTGAAATATATCCTTGAAAACCAATTTAAGAAAATCGTCTTAATAAATTTTCCTTCAGCAGTCAAAATTATGTCCAAAAAACCATATCCTTATCCGTTCGTATCCGGATATCCATGCACATGCCTTTATCATTAAGTTAAAGCTTTGCGATTGGACAATGCTTTAAAAAAGTTATGGCCAAAAAAGTGGAAAACTCCAAAAATGGCCATTTTTGGAGGTTTTCTGGCCATAACCTTTTTCATAATTATCAGATCGCTTAGCTTTTGAAGTACCGTAATTACGAGCATCCCTGATTCAAAGCCGTCGAACCCCGTTTCTCTAGAATGAATGAATGAATATGGGGGAGGGGCCTCACAAAGGGAGAGCCCCAAAGTGTCCGCGGAGTTTCGGGATGAAACTTGGCACAGAGATAGATCACCCCCACATTTCTATCACAAAGTGACATTCATTTTTGCTAAGGAGGCCTGGGGAACGAGATATAGGCCCTCAAAGTTTTTGAATTTCATTTAACGACAAAAGACTACAAGCACTCAAGTGCTGGTGTGGCCTGCTGGTTGTGTTCTCAATTGCCTTTTTGTCTGTGAAAGTTCGAATCCTCTTCGATTCAACAATTTTTTTTTCTTCATTTTTTTAACCAAATAAATCATAAAAATAATGATCAACCAACAAAATGTTATTCAAATCTATTTTTCGATTATAGCTTTCGGAGGTCGGGCATTTTTGCTGTCTACATAGTTTTTTTTTGTTTTGTTGGCACATAACAGAAAAAAACCTAGAAAAGTGCCATGGATAAGAACAAAGTTGGCGTGGACGAGAAGATGGAGCAGGACGACGAATGGCTTTCGACGGACAGTGCCAACGGCGGAAATGAAAGCGACTCAACCGCCAGTGACGACATTCCACCGTCGAAGATGGCACGATTGCAGTACCAAAAAAATGTGATCATTTTTGTTTATTTACGCTTGAAAATCAGGGAACTCATCTTCGAGAAAATATGGCAACCGGCTCCAAAATAGTGGCATTTTTATGACAGTTTCCTTGAGGAGTTTTCGAAAAACCAATGTTTTTTTTTGAAAATTCTGCTTCACTTCTGGAGGGGGGGGGGGGGGGGGTCGGCGGTGCCGATAGGCGCCGCCGAGAAATTTTTTTTGACTTGAATGTTAAGAGATTTTCAAGTTCAAATTTTTAAAAATACTGTATTTTTTTAAATAGATCCCTGTTGAAAATGTTTGTTTTGGCGTGGACGAGAAGATGGAGCAGTACGACGAATGGCTTTCGGATGGGAGAGGGAGTAATTCTAGGACTCATATCAAAAAATGGAACGGCTCCGATCAGTTTGAACCAATTTATTGCACTTCAAAATCCTCAAAAAGTGCCCTCTGGGGACTAAATCGATTTTTTCAAATCGATCTGATCCTATCCATTTTTTAATATATGGGAGAGGGAGTAATTCTAGGACTCATATCAAAAAATGGAACGGCTCCGATCAGTTTGAACCAATTTATTGCACTTCAAAATCCTCAAAAAGTGCCCTCTGGGGACTAAATCGATTTTTTCAAATCGATCTGATCCTATCCATTTTTTAATATATGGGAGAGGGAGTTGTAAATCCTCTAATACGATAACGGGTAAAAAAAGTGTAGAATATACGGAAAAGGCCGATGAAAATCTAAAATCGGATTATGGTCGGATCAGTTAAGAATGATCATAACAAGCCGATTCGGGACCATGATGACCTTTTACTGTTATGTATTAATAGGACGGGGGAAATTTTTTTTTCAATTTCAGGAATTAAATGCATATATTCATTGGAACCAACCTGGCCTGGGTATGCTAGTGAATGTTCAACATCAAAAACCGTTTTAATTTGACTAATTCGTATTTAGCGCGTCAAATAACATATTTTCAGACAAATACACGTTATTTCTTCAGAAAATAAAATTTTCAGAAATTAAACAAAACAATTTTTAGATGGGGTGCGTTCATGTACAAATTACTCTCGCCGCCTGACTCTCCCTTTTTAACACACTATTTCCTCAGAAAATAAAATTTACAGAAATTAAACAAAACAATTTTTAGATGGGGTGCGTTCATGGCCAAAACTCTCGCCGCCTGACTCTCTTTCTTTAACACACTATTTTTTCAGAAAATAAAATTTTCAGAAATTAAACTAAAACAATGGGGTGCGTTCATGTCCAAATTACTCTCGACGCCTGACTCTCTCTTTTAGCACACTACTTCTTTAGAAAATAAAATTTTCAGAAATTAAACTAAAACAATTTTTAGATGGGGAGCGTTCATGTCCAAATTACTCTCGACGCCTGACTCTCTCTTTTAGCACACTACTTCTTTAGAAAATAAAATTTTCAGAAATTAAACTAAAACAATTTTTAGATGGGGAGCGTTCATGTCCAAATTACTCTCGCCGCCTGACTCTCCCTTTTTAACACACTATTTCCTCAGAAAATAAAATTTACAGAAATTAAACAAAACAATTTTTAGATGGGGTGCGTTCATGTCCAAATTACTCTCGCCGCCTGACTCTCTCTTTTAGCACACTATTTCTTTAGAAAATAAAATTTTCAGAAATTAAACAAAACAATTTTTAGATGGGGTGCGTTCATGTCCAAAACTCTCGCCGCCTGACTCTCTCTTTTTAGCACACTATTTCTTCAGAAAATAAAATTTTCAGAAATTAAACTAAAACAATGGGGTGCGTTCATGTCCAAATTACTCTCGACGCCTGACTCTCTCTTTTTAGCACACTATTTCTTCAGAAAATAAAATTTTCAGAAATTAAACTAAAACAATGGGGTGCGTTCATGTCCAAATTACTCTCGACGCCTGACTCTCTCTTTTAGCACACTACTTCTTTAGAAAATAAAATTTTCAGAAATTAAACTAAAACAATTTTTAGATGGGGAGCGTTCATGTCCAAATTACTCTCGCCGCCTGACTCTCCCCTTTTAACACACTATTCTTCAGAAAATAAAATTTTCAGAAATTAATCTAAAACAATTTTTAGATGGAGTGCGTTCATGTCCAAATTACTCTCGCCGCCTGACTCTCTCTTTTAGCACACTATTTCTTTAGAAAATAAAATTTTCAGAAATTAAACTAAAACAATTTTTAGATGGGGAGCGTTCATGTCCAAATTACTCTCGCCGCCTGACTCTCCCTTTTTAACACACTATTTCTTCAGAAAATAAAATTTTCAGAAATTAAACAAAACAATTTTTAGATGGGGTGCGTTCATGTCCAAATTACTCTCGCCGTCTGACTCTCCCTTTTTAACACACTATTTCTTCAGAAAATAAAATTTTCAGAAATTAAACAAAACAATTTTTAGATGGGATGCGTTCATGTCCAAATTACTCTCGCCGCCTGACTCTCCCCTTTTAACACACTATTCTTCAGAAAATAAAATTTTCAGAAATTAAACAAAACAATTTTTAGATGGGGTGCGTTCATGTCCAAATTACTCTCGCCGCCTGACTCTCTCTTTTTAGCACACTATTTCTTCAGAAAATAAAATTTTCAGAAATTAAACAAAACAATTTTTAGATGGGGTGCGTTCATGTACAAATTACTCTCGCCGCCTGACTCTCCCTTTTTAACACACTATTTCTTCAGAAAATAAAATTTTCAGAAATTAAACTAAAACAATGGGGTGCGTTCATGTCCAAATTACTCTCGACGCCTGACTCTCTCTTTTAGCACACTACTTCTTTAGAAAATAAAATTTTCAGAAATTAAACTAAAACAATTTTTAGATGGGGAGCGTTCATGTCCAAATTACTCTCGCCGCCTGACTCTCCCCTTTTAACACACTATTCTTCAGAAAATAAAATTTTCAGAAATTAATCTAAAACAATTTTTAGATGGAGTGCGTTCATGTCCAAATTACTCTCGCCGCCTGACTCTTCCCTTTTAACACACTATTCTTCAGAAAATAAAATTTTCAGAAATTAAACTAAAACAATTTTTAGATGGGGAGCGTTCATGTCCAAATTACTCTCGCCGCCTGACTCTCTCTTTTAGCACACTATTTCTTTAGAAAATAAAATTTTCAGAAATTAAACTAAAACAATTTTTAGATGGGGAGCGTTCATGTCCAAATTACTCTCGCCGCCTGACTCTCCCTTTTTAACACACTATTTCTTCAGAAAATAAAATTTTCAGAAATTAAACAAAACAATTTTTAGATGGGGTGCGTTCATTTCCAAATTACTCTCGCCGTCTGACTCTCCCTTTTTAACACACTATTTCTTCAGAAAATAAAATTTTCAGAAATTAAACAAAACAATTTTTAGATGAGGTGCGTTCATGTCCAAATTACTCTCGCCGTCTGACACTCCCTTTTTAACACACTATTTCTTCAGAAAATAAAATTTTCAGAAATTAAACAAAACAATTTTTAGATGGGATGCGTTCATGTCCAAATTACTCTCGCCGCCTGACTCTCCCCTTTTAACACACTATTCTTCAGAAAATAAAATTTTCAGAAATTAAACAAAACAATTTTTAGATGGGGTGCGTTCATGTCCAAATTACTCTCGCCGCCTGACTCTCTCTTTTTAGCACACTATTCTTCAGAAAATAAAATTTTCAGAAATTAATCTAAAACAATTTTTAGATGGAGTGCGTTCATGTCCAAATTACTCTCGCCGCCTGACTCTCCCTTTTTAACACACTATTTCTTCAGAAAATAAAATTTTCAGAAATTAAACAAAACAATTTTTAGATGGGGTGCGTTCATGTCCAAATTACTCTCGCCGCCTGACTCTCCCTTTTTAACACACTATTTCTTCAGAAAATAAAATTTTCAGAAATTAAACTAAAACAATGGGGTGCGTTCATGTCCAAATTACTCTCGACGCCTGACTCTCTCTTTTAGCACACTACTTCTTTAGAAAATAAAATTTTCAGAAATTAAACTAAAACAATTTTTAGATGGGGAGCGTTCATGTCCAAATTACTCTCGCCGCCTGACTCTCTCTTTTAGCACACTATTTCTTTAGAAAATAAAATTTTCAGAAATTAAACTAAAACAATTTTTAGATGGGGAGCGTTCATGTCCAAATTACTCTCGCCGCCTGACTCTCCCTTTTTAACACACTATTTCTTCAGAAAATAAAATTTTCAGAAATTAAACAAAACAATTTTTAGATGGGGTGCGTTCATGTCCAAATTACTCTCGCCGCCTGACTCTCCCTTTTTAACACACTATTTCTTCAGAAAATAAAATTTTCAGAAATTAAACAAAACAATTTTTAGATGGGGTGCGTTCATGTCCAAAACTCTCGCCGCCTGACTCTCTCTTTTAGCACACTATTTCTTTAGAAAATAAAATTTTCAGAAATTAAACTAAAACAATTTTTAGATGGGGTGCGTTCATGTCCAAATTACTCTCGCCGCCTGACTCTCCCTTTTTAACACACTATTTCTTCAGAAAATAAAATTTTCAGAAATTAAACAAAACAATTTTTAGATGGGGTGCGTTCATGTCCAAAACTCTCGCCGCCTGACTCTCTCTTTTTAGCACACTATTTCTTCAGAAAATAAAATTTTCAGAAATTAAACTAAAACAATGGGGTGCGTTCATGTCCAAATTACTCTCGACGCCTGACTCTCTCTTTTAGCACACTACTTCTTTAGAAAATAAAATTTTCAGAAATTAAACTAAAACAATTTTTAGATGGGGAGCGTTCATGTCCAAATTACTCTCGCCGCCTGACTCTCCCCTTTTAACACACTATTCTTCAGAAAATAAAATTTTCAGAAATTAATCTAAAACAATTTTTAGATGGAGTGCGTTCATGTCCAAATTACTCTCGCCGCCTGACTCTCCCCTTTTAACACACTATTCTTCAGAAAATAAAATTTTCAGAAATTAATCTAAAACAATTTTTAGATGGGATGCGTTCATGTCCAAATTACTCTCGCCGCCTGACTCTCTCTTTTTAGCACACTATTTCTTCAGAAAATAAAATTTTCAGAAATTAAACTAAAACAATTTTTAGATGGGGTGCGTTCATGTCCAAATTACTCTCGCCGCCTGACTCTCTCTTTTTAGCACACTATTTCTTCAGAAAATAAAATTTTCAGAAATTAAACAAAACAATTTTTAGATGGGGTGCGTTCATGTCCAAAACTCTCGCCGCCTGACTCTCTCTTTTTAGCACACTATTTCTTCAGAAAATAAAATTTTCAGAAATTAAACTAAAACAATGGGGTGCGTTCATGTCCAAATTACTCTCGCCGCCTGACTCTCTCTTTTTAGCACACTATTTCTTCAGAAAATAAAATTTTCAGAAATTAAACAAAACAATTTTTAGATGGGATGCGTTCATGTCCAAATTACTCTCGCCGCCTGACTCTCTCTTTTTAACACACTATTCTTCAGAAAATAAAATTTTCAGAAATTAAACTAAAACAATTTTTAGATGGGGAGCGTTCATGTCCAAATTACTCTCGCCGCCTGACTCTCCCTTTTTAACACACTATTTCTTCAGAAAATAAAATTTTCAGAAATTAAACAAAA
Source organism: Globodera rostochiensis (assembly GCA_018350325.1). Lineage (NCBI taxonomy): Eukaryota > Metazoa > Nematoda > Chromadorea > Rhabditida > Heteroderidae > Globodera > Globodera rostochiensis. The sequence goes on from JAEVLN010000025.1 coordinate 12,476, forward strand.
CAATTTTTAGATGGGGTGCGTTCATGTCCAAATTACTCTCGCCGCCTGACTCTCTCTTTTTAGCACACTATTTCTTCAGAAAATAAAATTTTCAGAAATTAAACAAAACAATTTTTAGATGGGATGCGTTCATGTCCAAATTACTCTCGCCGCCTGACTCTCTCTTTTTAGCACACTATTTCTTCAGAAAATAAAATTTTCAGAAATTAAACTAAAACAATTTTTAGATGGGGAGCGTTCATGTCCAATTACTCTCGCCGCCTGACTCTCCCTTTTTAACACACTATTTCTTCAGAAAATAAAATTTTCAGAAATTAAACTAAAACAATGGGGTGCGTTCATGTCCAAATTACTCTCGACGCCTGACTCTCTCTTTTAGCACACTATTTCTTTAGAAAATAAAATTTTCAGAAATTAAACTAAAACAATTTTTAGATGGGGAGCGTTCATGTCCAAATTACTCTCGCCGCCTGACTCTCCCTTTTTAACACACTATTTCTTCAGAAAATAAAATTTTCAGAAATTAAACAAAACAATTTTTAGATGGGGTGCGTTCATGTCCAAATTACTCTCGCCGCCTGACTCTCCCCTTTTAACACACTATTCTTCAGAAAATAAAATTTTCAGAAATTAAACTAAAACAATTTTTAGATGGGGAGCGTTCATGTCCAAATTACTCTCGCCGCCTGACTCTCCCTTTTTAACACACTATTTCTTCAGAAAATAAAATTTTCAGAAATTAAACAAAACAATTTTTAGATGGGGTGCGTTCATGTCCAAATTACTCTCGCCGCCTGACTCTCTCTTTTTAGCACACTATTTCTTCAGAAAATAAAATTTTCAGAAATTAAACAAAACAATTTTTAGATGGGGTGCGTTCATGTACAAATTACTCTCGCCGCCTGACTCTCCCTTTTTAACACACTATTTCTTCAGAAAATAAAATTTTCAGAAATTAAACAAAACAATTTTTAGATGGGGTGCGTTCATGTACAAATTACTCTCGCCGCCTGACTCTCCCTTTTTAACACACTATTTCTTCAGAAAATAAAATTTTCAGAAATTAAACAAAACAATTTTTAGATGGGGTGCGTTCATGTACAAATTACTCTCGCCGCCTGACTCTCCCTTTTTAACACACTATTTCTTCAGAAAATAAAATTTTCAGAAATTAAACAAAACAATTTTTAGATGAGGTGCGTTCATGTCCAAAACTCTCGCCGCCTGACTCTCTCTTTTTAGCACACTATTTCTTCAGAAAATTAAACTAAAACAATTTTTAGATGGCTGCAACGCTAAAATAAGCCATGTTGCTGTTAACATTTAATCATTATTTTCTACGTGTAAAGCTCACGCTTTGCCTGATCTTCATTAATGAAAAGTAGTAGTTACTACCTGTAAAACCACCGGATTTTTTTCGCAGGCTATACCTATGGCGGTGGTGTCGGCTGCCAAGTGAGGCCCAGCCAAGTGAGGCTTGGCTAGTTTGGTCTTATAGCCTAAACCTATTGGCAGGGTCCCTGCCCGACTTTTTCGAGTTTTTTTCCTGCGAGACTTTTATTTTTATTATTTAAATTTATTATTGATTTTTTATTGCGCGAGATTTTATTTATTTTTAAATCATTTAAAACCGATTTGCATCCAAAGGGATCCGAACCCCCGCTTCCACTGCGAGGGAGTCGAGAGCACTAACCACTTGGCCATGGTGTGTTGGGAGTAAAGGCCTTTAATTCTCCCTATATACTGGCGAATGACGTCACCCAAATTTTTTTCCTGCGAGACCTTACTTAATATTTTTATTTATTTTTAATTTATTTTTTATTTGATTTTGTCACTGCGCGAGATTTTATTACTTTTTAATCAATTAAATCATTTGCATCCAGGGGGATCCGAACCTCAGCTTCCACTGCGAGGGAGCCGCGAGCACTAACCACTTGGCCATGGGGTGTTGGAAGTAAAGGCCCCTAATTATCCCTATATACTGGGGAATGGCGTCACCCAAATTTTTTCTCTGCGAGAATTTATTTAATATTTTTATTTTAATTATTTAATTTATTTTTTATTTAATATTTAAATTTTTATTTTTTTGCGCAAGTTTTATTTTTGAATTTTTTCTGCGCGAGATTTAAATATTTAAAATTATTTTTTAATCAATTAAAATCATTTTCATCCAGAGGGATCCGAACCTCCGCTTCCACTGCGAGGGAGCCGCGAGCACTAACCACTTGGCCATGGTGTATCGGGAGTAAAGGCCCCTAATTATCCCTATATACTGGAGAATGACGTCACCCAAATTTTTTCTCTGCGAGAACTTATTTAATATTTAATATTTTTATTTTAATTATTTAATTTATTTTTTATTTAAAATTTTATTTTTATTTATTTTTATTTTATTTTGTCACTACGCGAGATTTTATTACTTTTTAATCAATTAAATCATTTGCATCCAGAGGGATCCGAACCTCCGCTTACACTGCGAGGGGCCAAGAGCACTAACCACGTGGCCATAAGGCATTGGGAGTAAGGGCCTCTAATTGTCCTTATATGGTGGGGGATGACGTCATATTCTTCGCAAAGGGAATAAACAATTTCAACTGCAGTAGTAACTGAGGGGGTTTGCAGCCAACAGCCAAGTTCAAAGCCCTGCGCGATCTAATAATCGCAAAGTACAAATAAAGTTTTCTGGGTAGCTGAGCGACCATTCTACGCATCTAAGGACGCTCTTTCATTTGATCAAACATCTGTACTGAACGGGGCTGTTTCTGATAAGAAGTAGGCTTTTTGCCCACGCCAAATTTTATTTATAATATTTCTTAAATCAATATTTTCTCAAAAAAGTTAAGTAAAATAAAAAAAGGTAAAAGCAGTAGAACCAGTTTATTTATTGTAAACTATTTGTTACAAAGGCATAAACAAACTCGTCGGGCCTATTTGATCGATTAAAAATTTGCATAACAACTTCAAAATCAAAGCCAACGGACATCAAATAAATAAAAGTGATTACATAATGGCCACAAACATTAGAAAAGATTGACTGAAATATTCTTTTGTTAAAATAAATTTTCTTAAATTTTTCTGACAAATATTTTTTAATTAAAGAGTTTGGCATATCGCCATAAGAATCAAAAAAATAGGCCTCTGTTGGTGACTTGGCCCAAATCGCGCACCAGTGAGAACCCGGCCTGCCAGCTCGGTCCTTAATATAAAATTCGTAATAAATAGTTTTGCAAAACATACCAAATTAACAATCAGGCTGCAGGGGAATCTTGAACACCCTGGCAGACCATCCGAAGGGAAGGTGCCCATAAAGAATTTCCTTGTCGCCGGATTTTCAAAGAGAATCTTGTCGATGAACCGGTTGTCCATTTTGGCGCCGAATTCTCCTTTCTCGCAAGAACAAATAAAATCCAACGGCTGCAGCCCCTGCAGTCCCAAACAAATAGAGAAGGCAGAGCGCAAAGTGTATAGGCGACTTTTCGATCACCTCCGGGAAACAAAGAACAACCCCCTCGCGCGGGGATGAGGCCATTTGAATAATTTTTTCCAAGGAGTAATTGTCGTTTTTCATAAGGACAGGTCACTTGTAATTGATCTATTACGATCAATTAGAATGAGGCCGTCGGCCTCTCCGTAGGCTATTAAGGTGACACCCTCGGGGGGAACAGGTTCGGAAAATCGTATGTTCACCGCAGTGCATCCCTCCTTGATCAGCTCAAAGCCAGGCGAGTCTTCCTTGCGAGTTGGTCATTTGGAAGACATAAAGGCAAAAAGCCGTCTTAAACATGCTGTAGCTGAGGCCGTTGCTTTCGGTTGTACAAGCAAGGCCGAGGTGTTCCTGCGCGTCATGATAGGCCCTTGCATAATTGTTGTTTTTGTAGTCCAAATTGTAGGGGTATTGGGGGTATGTTCTGCCAGAGGCCGTTAGTTCAATGTCCCTAACCTAAAAAGGCAAACGCTTGAGCAAGTTTTTAATTGGTTCTTACGTTATGGTGATTAAAGAAAAAGGGGTTCTTTTGTTTATGGCCAATGTAGTTCTGATTGGCGACTAGCCCGATGATGACCCTTCTTGGCACTTCCTCCGTGAACAAATTGGCAGAAAAGTCGTATCGACCTCCGGTAATGAACAGGGACTTCATAAACGATTTGCGAATCCCAAATCTGGCCGGCTCAACATCCAGCTTCCTTGCAATGTCCAAACTCAGCCCGTCCATTAGATCGACAGTTTTCACAATCAGTCGGCAGTCGGAAATTTCCAAAACAAATTTATCTTTTTCTTTTTCTTGGTGCAGCATAAAATCGTCAGACTGCAGCGCGAGTTCAATGTCAATCTCGACATTGCTAATCATATACAAGTCTTGGTTGAATATATCGGCACTCAACTTGCTGATTGTTTGATAGGCCTTGCTTTCAGCCAACGGCTTCCTTCGCTTATCATTGGCCTTAGAAAGGTCAGTGTCGCGAAAATAGCCCGCCACCCCAAAATAGGCATCCTTTGCAGCAATCGGATAACTGAGTTCCGTGTCGAGGTACACCTTGTAGCTGTACAACTGGTTGGAGTCGTACACCTCTCGCTGGTTGATATGCACTTTCAAGTTTCGAATAAAGGTTGCCCCGGGCATTTGGATTAGCCCAACCGAGTCAGACGACCCAATATTATTAAGCAATCCATCTTCGGCAATCTTTTTGATCTTAAACTCAGTGAACACAAAGACCTTGCTCAGATCAATATAGCTGGTTATTGGGTGAATCTAAATTTTATTAGCGATTGAGTACGCAAAGACAAATTTATCGATTACCTTAAAATGAAAAGGCCTAGAGCTTATCGGGTTCAAGGTCAAATATTCCCGATAGCTTGAGTTTGACACTGCGCAGTTTGTTGGGGGAGTCGTAAAAAAGTCTAGCCCCGCATTTGCCACCTCCGCACTCGCAACATCCACTTTTTTATACAACATTAGCAAAGCAAACAATCAATAATAACCGAGGGAATCAAATCGTTTCTTTTTTAAAAGAGCTCTCTGGGGGACAGTTTGTCCAACAACGTCAAAAGGCTTCAAAATGATCTCCGCTTTTGTCTTCTTCCCTCTCCTCTTTCGTTTACCCCTGCCCTTTTGTAGTGATGAGGAGGCCTTGTCCAGCAGCTTTTTCGCCCCCTCTTTTCCCTCCGCCAACAGAGCCTCCTTAATGTCGCCGCCTTTCGAGACTTGGCTGAGGACTCGCGCACCAGTTTCGAGGCCCTCCTTGCCAAGTTCAGTGGCAATATTTGCAGCGTAAGGCTTAGCTGCAGATATCATGGGGCGCAGGTAGCGCCACAAATTTCGCAGAACAGCTCCAACTCCTGCCCCTTTTTGGCGTGGGACCCCCAAAAAGTACCCGTATCCCCGCTGAAAAGTCGGCAAGCCCTCAAAATAGGTTATAGGCCCGCTGCCTGTTTGCTGATAAAACTGGTCCAGCCGCAAGTTGGAGCCGTCGAATATTACACGAACCATTTTTCAAAAGGTCAGAACCTTTTTAAACTGAAGCGTCAAAACTACTTGCCCAAAATCAAATGGAACTTCCCTAAAATAGATTTTAAAAGGGGCCTTAGATGTAAGTACACATACCGGCCGGTCACCTTTAATTCTCCCTATATACTGGCGAATGACGTCACCCAAATTTTTTCCCTGCGAGACCTTATTTAATATTTTAATTTATTTTTAATTTATTTTTTATTTGATTTTGTCACTGCGCGAGATTTTATTACTTTTTAATCAATTAAATCATTTGCATCCAGGGGGATCCGAACCTCAGCTTCCACTGCGAGGGAGCCGCGAGCACTAACCACTTGGCCATGGGGTGTTGGAAGTAAAGGCCCCTAATTATCCCTATATACTGGGGAATGGCGTCACCCAAATTTTTTCTCTGCGAGAATTTATTTAATATTTTTATTTTAATTATTTAATTTATTTTTTATTTAATATTTAAATTTTTATTTTTTTGCGCAAGTTTTATTTTTGAATTTTTTCTGCGCGAGATTTAAATATTTAAAATTATTTTTTAATCAATTAAAATCATTTTCATCCAGAGGGATCCGAACCTCCGCTTCCACTGCGAGGGAGCCGCGAGCACTAACCACTTGGCCATGGTGTATCGGGAGTAAAGGCCCCTAATTATCCCTATATACTGGAGAATGACGTCACCCAAATTTTTTCTCTGCGAGAACTTATTTAATATTTAATATTTTTATTTTAATTATTTAATTTATTTTTTATTTAAAATTTTATTTTTATTTATTTTTATTTTATTTTGTCACTACGCGAGATTTTATTACTTTTTAATCAATTAAATCATTTGCATCCAGAGGGATCCGAACCTCCGCTTACACTGCGAGGGGCCAAGAGCACTAACCACGTGGCCATAAGGCATTGGGAGTAAGGGCCTCTAATTGTCCTTATATGGTGGGGGATGACGTCATATTCTTCGCAAAGGGAATAAACAATTTCAACTGCAGTAGTAACTGAGGGGGTTTGCAGCCAACAGCCAAGTTCAAAGCCCTGCGCGATCTAATAATCGCAAAGTACAAATAAAGTTTTCTGGGTAGCTGAGCGACCATTCTACGCATCTAAGGACGCTCTTTCATTTGATCAAACATCTGTACTGAACGGGGCTGTTTCTGATAAGAAGTAGGCTTTTTGCCCACGCCAAATTTTATTTATAATATTTCTTAAATCAATATTTTCTCAAAAAAGTTAAGTAAAATAAAAAAAGGTAAAAGCAGTAGAACCAGTTTATTTATTGTAAACTATTTGTTACAAAGGCATAAACAAACTCGTCGGGCCTATTTGATCGATTAAAAATTTGCATAACAACTTCAAAATCAAAGCCAACGGACATCAAATAAATAAAAGTGATTACATAATGGCCACAAACATTAGAAAAGATTGACTGAAATATTCTTTTGTTAAAATAAATTTTCTTAAATTTTTCTGACAAATATTTTTTAATTAAAGAGTTTGGCATATCGCCATAAGAATCAAAAAAATAGGCCTCTGTTGGTGACTTGGCCCAAATCGCGCACCAGTGAGAACCCGGCCTGCCAGCTCGGTCCTTAATATAAAATTCGTAATAAATAGTTTTGCAAAACATACCAAATTAACAATCAGGCTGCAGGGGAATCTTGAACACCCTGGCAGACCATCCGAAGGGAAGGTGCCCATAAAGAATTTCCTTGTCGCCGGATTTTCAAAGAGAATCTTGTCGATGAACCGGTTGTCCATTTTGGCGCCGAATTCTCCTTTCTCGCAAGAACAAATAAAATCCAACGGCTGCAGCCCCTGCAGTCCCAAACAAATAGAGAAGGCAGAGCGCAAAGTGTATAGGCGACTTTTCGATCACCTCCGGGAAACAAAGAACAACCCCCTCGCGCGGGGATGAGGCCATTTGAATAATTTTTTCCAAGGAGTAATTGTCGTTTTTCATAAGGACAGGTCACTTGTAATTGATCTATTACGATCAATTAGAATGAGGCCGTCGGCCTCTCCGTAGGCTATTAAGGTGACACCCTCGGGGGGAACAGGTTCGGAAAATCGTATGTTCACCGCAGTGCATCCCTCCTTGATCAGCTCAAAGCCAGGCGAGTCTTCTTGCGAGTTGGTCATTTGGAAGACATAAAGGCAAAAAGCCGTCTTAAACATGCTGTAGCTGAGGCCGTTGCTTTCGGTTGTACAAGCAAGGCCGAGGTGTTCCTGCGCGTCATGATAGGCCCTTGCATAATTGTTGTTTTTGTAGTCCAAATTGTAGGGGTATTGGGGGTATGTTCTGCCAGAGGCCGTTAGTTCAATGTCCCTAACCTAAAAAGGCAAACGCTTGAGCAAGTTTTTAATTGGTTCTTACGTTATGGTGATTAAAGAAAAAGGGGTTCTTTTGTTTATGGCCAATGTAGTTCTGATTGGCGACTAGCCCGATGATGACCCTTCTTGGCACTTCCTCCGTGAACAAATTGGCAGAAAAGTCGTATCGACCTCCGGTAATGAACAGGGACTTCATAAACGATTTGCGAATCCCAAATCTGGCCGGCTCAACATCCAGCTTCCTTGCAATGTCCAAACTCAGCCCGTCCATTAGATCGACAGTTTTCACAATCAGTCGGCAGTCGGAAATTTCCAAAACAAATTTATCTTTTTCTTTTTCTTGGTGCAGCATAAAATCGTCAGACTGCAGCGCGAGTTCAATGTCAATCTCGACATTGCTAATCATATACAAGTCTTGGTTGAATATATCGGCACTCAACTTGCTGATTGTTTGATAGGCCTTGCTTTCAGCCAACGGCTTCCTTCGCTTATCATTGGCCTTAGAAAGGTCAGTGTCGCGAAAATAGCCCGCCACCCCAAAATAGGCATCCTTTGCAGCAATCGGATAACTGAGTTCCGTGTCGAGGTACACCTTGTAGCTGTACAACTGGTTGGAGTCGTACACCTCTCGCTGGTTGATATGCACTTTCAAGTTTCGAATAAAGGTTGCCCCGGGCATTTGGATTAGCCCAACCGAGTCAGACGACCCAATATTATTAAGCAATCCATCTTCGGCAATCTTTTTGATCTTAAACTCAGTGAACACAAAGACCTTGCTCAGATCAATATAACTGGTTATTGGGTGAATCTAAATTTTATTAGCGATTGAGTACGCAAAGACAAATTTATCGATTACCTTAAAATGAAAAGGCCTAGAGCTTATCGGGTTCAAGGTCAAATATTCCCGATAGCTTGAGTTTGACACTGCGCAGTTTGTTGGGGGAGTCGTAAAAAAGTCTAGCCCCGCATTTGCCACCTCCGCACTCGCAACATCCACTTTTTTATACAACATTGGCAAAGCAAACAATTAATAATAACCGAGGGAATCAAATCGCTTCTTTTTTAAAAGAGCTCTCTGGGGGACAGTTTGTCCAACAACGTCAAAAGGCTTCAAAATGATCTCCGCTTTTGTCTTCTTCCCTCTCCTCTTTCGTTTACCCCTGCCCTTTTGTAGTGATGAGGAGGCCTTGTCCAGCAGCTTTTTCGCCCCCTCTTTTCCCTCCGCCAACAGAGCCTCCTTAATGTCGCCGCCTTTCGAGACTTGGCTGAGGACTCGCGCACCAGTTTCGAGGCCCTCCTTGCCAAGTTCAGTAGCAATATTTGCAGCGTAAGGCTTAGCAGCAGAGATCATGGGACGCAGGTAGCGCCACAAATTTCGCAGAACAGCCCCGACTCCTGCCCCTTTTTGGCGAGGGACCCCCAAAAAGTACCCGTATCCCCGTTGAAAAGTCGGCAATCCCTCAAAGTAGGCTATAGGTCCGCTGCCTGTTTGCTGATAAAACTGGTCCAGCCGCAAGTTGGAGCCGTCGAATATTACACGAACCATTTTTCAAAAGGTCAGAACCTTTTTAAACTGAAGCGTCAAAACTACTTGCCCAAAATCAAATGGAACTTCCCTAAAATAGATTTAAAAAAGGGCCTTAGAAGTAAGTACACATACCGGCCGGTCAGTGTTCGAATCTCAACATCCAAAACGTCCACCTCGCGGGCGATTATTTTATGAAATAAAGGGGTCTGGAAATCTTTCTCAACCACGCTCCCTGATTTGCCTTCAACTGCAATCACTTGGAGGAGATTGGCAAAAGTATTTCCGAAAATCATGCTTTCAATGATCCCACTGTTGAGGTAGATACACAAATGGCTTACGCCGCCGCCCAAATCAACGCAATATTTGGCGAGATCCTCGTTTAGGATTTGCTGCTCCTGCTCATAGCCAAGTACGTAGGCCAACTGATCGGTCAACGTGATATGCGAAATTTTGTTGTCAAAGATTTTCAGCATAAACCTCCCAATATCCTCCATATAATAGAAACGGAATCCTTTGACGAGCGCGATCAGCTCTTGTTTTTCCTCTCGAGTTTTTGACCCATAGTTTTCGTCGTACACTTCGCGTTCAAACAACCCTTTGAACTCTGCGATGTTCCGCTGAATTTGGGAGGATGGGTTAAACGCCGGCAGATCCCAGGGCAGCTCTGGGTGATAAATCCGATATTTATCAACTGCATTGGCAAAGTGGTATTCATCTTTTTCGTGCAGATAATGGACATCGGGGGTTGGGTCTTTGCCCTGCACTAGACGCATCCATCCACCCCTATACGGTTTCAACTCCTTGAGAAGCTCGAGCTCTCGCAGTTTAAATTTTCTTTCTTGATCTCGCCGCATTCTCTCTTCTTCTTTATTTTTGTCTTGGCTGGCGCTCTCTTGTTTTAGTTTGCCAACTCTCTCGCTCTCCTTCAGCTCATTCTCTTTCCGCTCATTCTCTTTCCGCTCATTCTCTTTCCGCTCATTCTCCTTCCGCTCATTCTCCTTCCGCTCTTTCTCCTTCCGCTCATTCTCCTTCCGCTCTTTCTCCTTCCGCTCATTCTCCTTCAGATCATTCTCTTTCCGCTCATTCTCCTTCCGCTCTTTCTCTTTCCGCTCATTCTCGTTCGTCGCATTCTCTATCCGCTGTAACCTCTCTATCTCCTTACGCGCAGCCTCTTGCCGTTGTCTCTCAGTCTCTTTGCGGCCATCCTCTAGCCATTTCTGTCTCTTGGCCTTTCGTTCATTTTCAATCCTATCTTTCTCTTTACGGTCTTCCTCCACCCGCTGCAGCCGCTCTGTCTCTTTACGGTCTTCCTCCAAGCGCCGCAGCCGTTCTTTCTCTTTACGGTCTGCCTCCAAACGCCGCAGCCTCTCATTTTCTTTTTCGTACGCATGTCTCTCTTTTTGCTCCTTTTGGGCACGCTCCCTCTCTTGGGTTGCAGTCTCATTTCTCAGAGGCAGGAGAGGGGCTTCGCCCGGGGGTTCGACGCCTTGCTCTTCCTCAACGACTTCTAGGTCAAAAAGCTCTCCTTCCTCTTCTACAAGAGCTGCCCTTTTCCGCGTCATCAGCCGTTCCATCTCGGATATCATGCCATGATGGATTCCACGCTCAAGTTGTTGGGGCGAAAGAAAACTCCCGCTTGGCACTCTGAACCTATATTTGCGGCCATCGCGCAGATGAACAATCACGTATTGTTTCTCAAGCGTGCCCACTGTTGCCCAACTTAAAGGTAATTGGCTAAAATCTCTTGCCCAATTGGCTTACCTGTTGGGGTAAATTATGCCAGACATTCCCACCATCCACCCCGACCCTTCAAACACCAATTTCTTTGGCAAATGAACTTTGAATTTATTCGTTTTATTTCCAACAAACCCAGGCGTATTGCTGGGTAAAATTACAAAAAAGGAGTTGGTCATTTTTAACAAATCGATAAAATGATCAAGTGAAATCACTTCCCGCCTGTGTACGGGTGATAGGGTCCGTTCTTTGTTGGCGCAAGCTTCTTTTGGTGCTTCATGATCAAGTCCGTGCAGTCAAAGTTCAGCTTGGCACAGTCACGGCAGAAAGTTTGGGTGAACTCCAAACGGCCGTCGCCATTTTGGGGTGCCAACACGAAACGGCGGTCACCCAGCAGGAAATTGGCGTTTTGGCAATCTTTGCACATAAACGTGAAGGTGCCATACTAAAGGGGAAAAGTTTAAGTTTAAGTTATTTGGCAGGAGCTCTCTTACCTTTGGTCGAGCGAGTTTCCAAAAGATGGTTGGGTAGTCAAAGACACTTGGCTGGCTCTTTTCCTCGCCTGAAGTGAATAAATCGCAAGGCCTGCGATCTTAGAATACCGTCACTTTCGTTGGCACGAATTTTTCGGGGCGGCAGCTCCTCTTGTTCTTGCTGTTGTTTGTCCCAGCGAGGCTTTCTTCCCCGTTTGGAAGGCCCAGATTTTTCCACAAGGGGCTTTCTGTCGTCCTCGTCGTCGTCCAAAATGATGACATCATTTTCGGGTTTTTCTAAGTTTTTTGTTTAAAAAAATTGTAATAACGGAAAAAGTAACCTTGTTTAATTTTACGAGGCCCATTATTCTCCTTGCTTGAATCCCCAAAGTTTGGCTCTATAAAACGGCGCTTATGACGATTTATAAATTTTGAAATTACTTTGGCTTTCCTCCAGAAATTGTTCATTTTGTCTTTTAGGAGCCATGAATAAAAGATGACAAAAAATAATGACTTTCGCGTAAAATGATCTGCAAAAATGTTTGGGGGAAAAGGGAAAAAGAAATAAGGGTGTTAGCTCGCAGGGACCTCTAGACAGTTGCGTTACGAAATAAACGCCCCGCCCATTCGCCTCCTTGAGAGAGAGAGAGAGTACGTGCGTGTTGAGGGGCCCCAACCAAAGATAGAGAAAGAAAAAGGCGGGAAAACCAAATTTAAAAGCTAAGGCCCAAGCCCTTTATTGATTTTTTCGTCAAACTTTTTATTCTTCATTTGTTTAAGATGATCCCGTTAACTACCGCCCTGTCAAAATTGTTGAATTGTAAACCGGAAAATTTGGCGGAATATTTGAATAACCCTGAGGCGGTGAACAAAGCGTCCGGCTACTTGGGCGGCAAAAAACTCAAAACAACATACTTGAGCCGTGACGCCACGACAAAGGACGTCAAATTTGGCAATTTTTCACTAAAATCAGCGTCGGACACCTACGCTTTTGAAGGATTTCTTGGCATGTTTTGTCATCATTTTCCCCCTTCACACTAACACCCTCCTTTTCCAGAGGTCAAAGTCCACCAATATTTCTACATAAAACACCGAATTCGGCTTCTTTACCCTCAGTTGAAGTGTGTGGTGGAGTACCACAACAAAGGCCACAGCAAATATTACCCCTTGGGCAAGTTTTATACCTAAGGGGATTTCGAGAATTGACCCTTTATTTAGAGTTGTTAGCCATTGACGAACTTGCCGAAGGAGGCGATAAAGCGTCTGACGACCACAACTACTTGGACTACTTGAGTTTCCGAACTTGGCAGACTCCAGTCTATTAAGTGGCGCAGAGAATGAAACGGGCAAGGCCGTCGCAGGAGTTTCCGGAGATTGAGTTCAACGTCAACACAATGGGTCTGACCGTGTATTGCCCCCGGCACCTGAAAACCCCGCGCTTGGTGCCATGGGACCAGCCGGGCCGCTGCTCTCGCTGCAGGAGCGGCACTGTCGAGCTCGACTACTTTATTCAGGCAGAAGGCGTTACAGTGTTCTCGACTCGGCTCAAAAACGGGGGCGAACACTTTGTGCCATTCGACGAGATCGGTAAAGGGTTTGTGTCTACCCTAATCAATAATTTAATTTTAGTGGATTTTGGCGACAACGCCAAAATTCGAATAAGATCGCGCAACAAAGTGTTCACTCTGCCATTGAGGCAGCCGGAGGTTTGGCAAGCTGAATCTGTTGCAGGGGCCGGCCAAGTGTTGGCAGTTCAACCGCCGACGGAAGTGATAAAGGACGGAGAGGAGAGGAAAGACACAAATTGAATTCTTACCTAAAATTGAGGCCGATCAATCAATCAATCAATTATTCTAATCTTTTTTGTAATGGACTATCCGAGAATAAACGAGCAAGAGTTAAAATTTCCCATACCCTGCGGGATTATTGTCAGTGGGCCCTCCTCGTCTGGCAAAACCCAACTGGTCCTTCGCCTATTAAGCTGCGCAGACGAAATGTTTGCCCCTGCCCCTAAGGCAATAGGTTAGCGCTTGATGATTCACAGGTTTATTGGCTGATTAAGTTTGGGCGTACGGCGAATACTCTGCGCAGATTCCGGAATTGGAGAGGCAGGGCATAATCGTTCATGCAGGAGCCCCGTCAGACGAAATGTTGAACAAGTTGCCAAAACCCTTTCTCATTGTATACGACGATCTGATGGGCGAGATTGACGCGAAGAAGTTGGCTGACCTGTACACCAAAAAGTCCCACCATAACAACTTTGCGGTGATTTTCCTCACGCAAAACCTATTCGACAAGGCAATGAGAGTGCCAAGGTCAAACGCCCAGTACATTTTCCTTATGAGGGCGCCAAACGACATGTTGAGCATTCGCAATTTGGCCACTCAAATATTCCCTCGCGAGCAGGGGTTTCTGATTGACGCTTATAAACAGGCGTGCGCTGAGCCGTATGGGTATTTGTTGGTGACCCTTCACGCAAACACTAACAACATTTTACGCCTGAGGACAAACATTTTTCCGGAGGACGACGAAAAAATTATATTTGTTTCCAAAAATGGTTAAACAAGAAAAGAAACAGCTGATCGGACAACGCGTGTTGGAAAATTACGAATATTTGAAAACCCTTGGAAAGACATCCTCCCAGAAGAAGATACGTCATTTGTTAAGCAGAGCCGGGTGTGAGGAGCTGTTGACGTTGGTGGAAATCTGTTTGAATATTTTAAACGGAAGTTTTTGTCTGACCAACAAACAAAAGCAAAAGATTACCCCCTTTGCAAATTTTGTTCGAAAGTTGGCTCGAGCGAGAAGCGAAAAAAGTGCCAGAAAATTGGTCCTTCAATCCGGCGGTTCACTGTTTGCCCCCCTATTGGCACCGATATTGATTGAGGCCGCGCGATATTTGCTTTCGGGACGAGAAGATGGCCAACAAACTAATTCTGCTGCCAGTTGAACACTACAGGGGACTGGTTGCGGCGAGGGAGAAAGTAGAGGATGACGTCACCGATCAGACAAATTTTGGGTTTGTCAAACAACAGTTTGAAAAGGCAAAGAGAAAGAGGGCGGCAAACGTCAGCGAAAAGAGTGCAGAGTACAATCAGCAGTTGAGGAGATATTTAAAGCTTCGCAAAGAGGTCAAGGACAAACCGGTCAAAGTTCAACTCAGCAATGGAATGCGCCTGATGACCAAACCCCCTGCAACGGGTGTGCAGCTGAAGCCTGGGCCTGAAGAAGTTGAAGAGACTATTGTGATTGGTGGCAGTGAGGCGGATGATGATGAGCCTGCGGCAATAAGCAGCCCCAAGTTTTCTACGCCAAAGGAGGTGGAAGTTGGCCCTGAGCCAAGAGTCAGCAGGAAGAGGGATCTCAAAAAACAGGAGATAATGGCCAAAAAGGAAAAGCTTTTGTCGATAATAAAATCAAACCCCAAGCGGTTTGGCGTAAATGAGCGTGATAAAATCATCAATCCCTCAACAGGGCGAGAATTTGTTGATTTTGATTTGACTTGGGCGATTGAACGACTGGTGAACCCCCGTCCGGAAAATGCCCCGTCGCCAAGCGGAACTCGGGAGCTGACAAAAAAACTCTTGCAAGACCCAACCGCCAAGCAGTTAATCAACCCCCGATTTGTCGGATCCGGAAAGACCATCAAACGCGGGGGATTTTGCCCTTTAAAATGGAAGAAAAAATAAATAAAATATACACGGACCCCTCCAATCCTGGGGGGTTTGCGGGCGCAAAGCCTTTATACGCGGCAGTCAAAAAGAAACACCCTGGCGTGAAGAGGGCAGAGTTTGACGACTTTTTGCGGGGAAGTACCACCTATACGCTGTTTAAACCTAAGCGCGAAAAATTCCGCCGCCTAAGAACAATCCCCGGCGGGTTTATGACCGGTGAGTTACCCTCCCTTTAGCCCTTTTAACTTTGCGTTCAGATGTTCAAGCCGACTTGGCAGACTTCCAAGCCCTGTCGCGAAAAAATTCAGGCAATCGATATCTTTTGTTGGCAGTTGATGTGCTGTCGAGGCGGATGTTTGGCGTGCCAGTCAAAAGTAAAAAGCCCGCTGAGATGAAAAGGGCCTTTGAAGAACTTTTTGGCCAAATGCCAAAACTTCCTGAAACCTTGTACACGGACCGGGGGTTGGAGTTTGTGGCCAAACCCCTCAAGGAATTTTACGCTGAAAAGGGCATCAAAAAGTTTGAGACAAGTTCAAAGAAGAAGGCCGCCGTTGCAGAGCGCGCAATTCGCACGCTCAAAACCCGGCTGTACAAATATTTTTCTGCCAAAAATACCTCAACTTGGGTTGATGTACTTGCGAAATTTTTGGCTGCCATAAATAATTCGGTGTGCCGCGCAACCGGCCTAAAACCCATCGACATTGATGAACAAAACGCGAGGGAGGTGTGGAAAAAAGTCTATGGCGAAAGTATTGAGCCCTCTATCAAGACCCCCAAGATCAAATTGGGGGAAAATGTCAGAATTCCAGAACCCAAACACATTTTTGAAAAGGGTATAAAAGTTCAAATCTTAAGTTTTTAAATTAATTAAAATTTTTAGGATATATGCCAAACTATTCGGACCATGTCTATACTGTTGATGAACGGCGTTCATCCAATCCCGAACATTATTTCGTCAAAGATTATTATGGAACAAAACTCAAACGAAAATTTTATTTACCCGAGCTGACAAAAGTAAAAGTTGACAAAAATACACTGTACAGGGTGGAGAAGAAGTACAAGGAGAGGATAAGAGATGGCCAAAAAGAGATGTTGGTAAAATTTATTGGATTTTCGGAAAAATATTGGGTTACAAAGGAAGATTTTGATTAAAAATAAAATAAAAGAGAAAAATTAAAATTTTAATCGGATTCGGGAGCAAGATCGGCGACGTTAAAGTTATATTCGGGTTAGGGGACAATTACAACTATGGGGGTTGTTCAGCTGGCAGTACTCCCAATCGGAGTAGCCAAAGGGGACCACTCGCAGTCCATGGTCCCTGATCACGCCCTTATTGACCGTGGGGTTGAACCTCTTCGCCAGAGGGACGGTGAAGATGTCCCCCTCTTTGGTGATCCGGAAGTTCTTTGTTGGGTAGTTGAAGCTGCAGTAGTTGTCCACCGCGCCCCACTTCTCCAGCACCATCTCCTTCATCTTTGCGTAGTTGATCTGCTGGCAGGCGTCCGAGTCGAGGGTGATGCCGCGCAGCTTCATCTTGTATTGGTCCTCGCCGGTGTTGTTGTCCCGCAGCCAAAGGGCGTAGGCCTTTGGTCCCGCTAAAATAACAATTTAATATTTTTCGGATCCCCGACCCTAAACCATACCGCAAATGAATTCCACAATCGTGTGGTTCGGATATTCATCCGTCAGCTCTCCTAAACAAGAACTTTTATTTTTTATTTTTTTAAATTCAAAAATACCAAGTTGTTCTCCGCCAGGCAGCGGATCCCCCAGCGCCGTCTCGTACTCGTAGAAGATGGAGTCGGTGTCCTTAAGGGCAATTTTTAAAAAAATTTATTGGTTTTTTTTAAAAACCAATTACCATATAAAGTACGCGCGTGTCCTTCCGGGCGGAGCCATCCGGAGCGCAAAAGACCTTGCACAGCGAGTCCAGCAGGTGGATCCGAGCCGCTGAAGTCGTCCAAAGGGCCAATGCGACCTAAATAGTCAAATTCAAATTAGTTTCCCTCAAACCCTTCGAAATTTTTACGTTGCTCGTGTCGTGCTCGACCACGTGCTCATCCTTCGTCTTGTAGCACACCATCCAAAACTTCTCCGTCAGCTGGTCGATGCTGCTGATCTCGATCTTCTCGTCGTTCAGCAGCTTGGCCAAGTCCGCGTGGTTGTCGATGATCTCCGTTTTGGTCAGCCGATTCCTAGAATTTAGATTTTTTTTGTTATTTTTTTAAATTATTTTATTTTTGTAAATTTTACCTTAGCGCAAAACGCCCCCAAAGGGAGTTCAGACAGAGCTTGGCCACGTACCGCAGGCCCGTGTTGTACTTGATATTGTCCGGGTTTAAACGGACTTGGCACACGCTCCAGGCCTTGTCGATGTATGCCTGCTTGCGGGCGGCCGCCTCCTCCTCGCTGATGCCCTCCTCCGAGCAGTTCGCCGGGTATCCGCTGGCTAAATTAAATTTTTAATTGGAAAACTAAGCCAAATAGAAAGATTACCCTCAAACTTCATCTTCAGAAACTTTTCGAGGTAGCTGTGGAACAAGAAGCCACTCCAATCGCTTGCCAACGGCCAGTTGTACGCCCTGTAGACTCGTGTGACTCTGTAGCCCACTTTGAGGGCCTCCGCCAACTCAATGTGCGGGATTGTCACCGAAAAGCCTTAAATTCAAAATTGAATTAGTTCATATTAAAAATATTAAACCTCTTTCGGCGTCCTCAAAATGGGGGCAGCTGTACTCCCTGTCGGCGGCGCTTTGGGGTAAAGTTCCGAACACTTGCGGCACAAAGGGAAGAGCGTCCGTTTGTTCATCCGCAGCGGCAAGACGGGAATGCCGCAGTGGACGTGGCGAGGCGGCACGACGAAACACTTGATGATCCCTTCCAGCCTGTACCCGTCGTCCCCGATCATGTCTGCAGGCTTGCACCAGTTGACGTCCTTGTCAAAGTGGATAAGCGTTGGATGACCGACCGGGTAGCTGGTGAACATGTTCCTGAAGCTTAACCTTTAAGGGCGCCCATTGCCAACCGCTTACCGAGAGGGATAAAGGCTGTTGAAGTCCTTGATTTTGATCGTCCTGGGCAGTAGTTCGCCAGTTTCCAAGATCACTGACGCCCCTAACCACTCAGGGCCTGTTCGGCCTTTAATTTAATTTTAAAGTATATAAATTTAAATTTTGTAAATTTACCGCCAAAAAAGGCGTCGTGAAAGTCGATTGGGCCCGAGTCTGGCGTGTTATCGAAGAAAGCCTTCATCGCTGGGGTGTCCTCCAGCAGCCGGTTGAGATGGCACTCCCAAATGATCTCGACCTCAAACTCCCGCGCAATTTGGGCGATGCGCTTCGCGTCCCTTGCGCGGATGGCTCCCGCTGTCTCCCCTCCGGCAACAATTGCCGCGGCGTCTGGGAAACAGTTCGGACAGGCGTGCCAGAAGCAACTGTTTGTGCCAAAATTATCGCAAACCGCCCTTTTTTCACTTACCCGTTGACCTCAATAGCGAGGTTATTGCCGTCTCCCGGCCTTTCCAGCATCCCGTCCAAGCTGTAGTTACCGAATTTGTACTCTCCGCCAGGGCTTTCGACGTGGCGAAGGGTGAGGCCGTTTTCGCGCATCTCCTCCTCCGCGCGCCACTTAAGTTATTATTTCTTATTTTATTTATAAATTTTAACTTACCTTTAGGTATTTCCGTGCAATCGTGCTTTGCTTTCCTCTCTTCTCGTAGCCAAGGTGGGGGATTATGGCGATCTTCTGCTTGTCGTAGTGCGCCACGGACACAAAAAACTTCATGCAAGCGGACTAAAATTATTTTAAATATTTTATTTATTTTTAAAATTTAATGAAAACTAACCGGAATCGTCACCGAATCGGTGATGTCGTCAAACGTTTCTTTGTAAAACAGCTCGCGCATCTTAATCACCCCGTGTGCGAGAATTTGGACGTCTAAATTTAAAAAAAAGTTCAAATTTTATCGCCTAAATAGACCGGTTTTGCAGTAGTCCGCGATGACTTCGCGCAGAACAAAGGGGGTATTGAAGTTCTCCCTGTGCCATCGCTCAAGTTTCTTGCGTTCCTCCGGGAAATGGCCTCCTGGATAGTACATCTCAAGCGGCGGCAGCGTTTCGAGCGCCGTGTCGTAATTTGCTTCCTAAACGGCAATTTAAAAGATTATTTTTAATTTTTTTATTTTAGGCTTACCTTGTTAAACTTATGCGGGAAGTACTTTTTGTTCTCCACGCCATCAATTTCAAGCCCAAAGGTTTTGACAAAGGCCGCCAGTTTCACCGGTATTAATTTATAACTGAAAAATTAATTAAATTTCGCATTTTAATTTTTATTTGCCTGTCTCGAAAGACAGTCGCCGTAATGCCGCCCTTTTTGGGAGCGCGCATCTCCAGCAGATGATTTCCCTGGCGTACAAGATCCGGGCACACCCCCATCCTCAGCATTTCGCCGTAGACCAGCACGTGGTCATAGCGAGAGCCTTAACTTGCCAGGTTTTTTTATTTTTTATGTCGTAATTTCTTTGCCTGCGTGTGCGTAGGCGTAGGTTGTTACAGAGACCGGCTTTTCGCCTTTCTCGCCAAAGATCATCCAGTTGTTGTCGTCATCGTCGTCACTTTCAGCGTCATCGACCTCCTCGGCCAGGATGTTGCTGTTTTTGGCCGGGGCGCGCTTACGCTTCCGGCGATCGTTGGGGTCAACCCCCAGCGTCTCTGACTCAAAGTGCAGCAGCCATTTGGTGAACGCCGCTAGTGGGGCGTCCACCCTGAAGTGCCGATCCACGTCGGTGTTGTCGTAGTGGAACGGGGCCCAGGAGTAGAATCGAAGGGGCCCACAAAGCGCGCAAGCTTTTTCCAGGTCCTTGTCCCAGACATCCTTTTCAATGCACCTCGTGCAAGTCACGTGCGCGTAGCAGAAATTAACCTGTTTGTTTATGAAATTTTCAACCTGACTTTTTTCTTTTTCTAAATTACCTGGTGCTTGAAGCGCAGAATCTCCGGGTCCGGCTTGAAGTCCGTCGTGCATTCGAAGTCAAAGAAGATGAAACGCTTCTCCTTCTTCGCCTTGGGCCGATACGGGATGTAGCAGTCGCGCGGGGCATGGAAGCCGAGACAGACTCGGCAGAACTTTTGGCCGCACTGATGCCCCTTCTGCTTGTCTTGGAGCTAAAATTTAAGGCAATGTCAATTTGATCAAAATTAAGGTTTACCCGAATTTGATAAATTACACCGCAATCTGGGCATTTTTTTGAGCTTTTACAGATGGACTTTTCGATGGTAGTCCCCTCTTTCCCGCGTTTGGCTTTCTGGGCAATAATTTTGGCGTGGTGCTGATAGCACTCCGCAGATTTGAAAGTCTGAAAATGTATAAACAAATTTTGAACCGGTTGCTTTTTCTAAAAGACCCTCCGTCCTTACCTTGCTGCAGGCCAAGCATGTTTCAAAGAAAGTGCCATTCTTGTTGTCACAGTTTCCTCTAAATAAGTTGCCGACCCGTTGACAGTTGTGGCACTTCCATTTGCAGTTAGCGTTATGGCGGTTTGGTTGAAGATATGGCATCTCGCACTAAAATTAAAATGTTTAAACAGGCTTTTAACTTGTTTGCATACGCCAAAGCAGTAATTTCCGTTGTTGTTAAATATTTTTCCCATCGATTTGATGGGGTCGTAGTGCCCTGCAGCCCCATCAACGCCCTCTGTAAACAGCACACAAAGCTCGTGCTGGTAGTCCTCAACCTCGGTTTTCCAAGAAGGCTTCATTTTGCCAGATGTTTCGAAGCAGAAAAGCCGGAACATTCCGGGATGAAGCTGCTCATAAAAGGCCTTAAAATAAAATATTATTGTCGCAAGTATTAATTTTAGTCCAACACACCTGAATTCTTTCTCCATATTCTTCAACAGAATAAAATGGCTGATCCAAATCAATGTTGCATGCACCGCACAAAACGCGGACATCATTGAGTTGCCATGACGGAGCGCGCTTATATTCGCTAAACCGTTGATGGGGCAGCACAAATTTCATGCGCAGAAATTCGAAGGCCCGAAAAAGGCAAAAGTTGTCGTTGTTCGTCAGTTCGAATGTTGCTCCCTGATGGATGGTGTAGTTGATGTTGAACTCCTTGGGGCGTCCTCTGCCGGCCAATTTTTTCCGCTTTCCGCCGCTGTCGATCGCTGTGATGTCGATAACAAACGATTCCTCGCAAATGGACGGCCTTTCCTTTGACTTGTTGCTTTGATCCACCATTTCAAAGCGTGTCAAAATTGTCTCTGCCGAAGTGTTGTCGATCTTTTTGAAGTGTAGAGCGATTTCGTAGTCCAGGTGGCGTGCAGACAGTAGAAAGATGAAGTGATCCGCCACAATTTTCATTCCTTTCGCTCCTTTCACCGCGTAGGCCAAGCTCATGGAAAAAAGAGCCTTCAAAACATCCTCGGGGTATGCAGACCCCCAGATGAAGTTGAGCATAAACCGGCCGATAAAGCGAAATGCTTGAACAGAAATGAAATTTTAGCCCGCGCTGTCGTTAAAATTTAGTTTTTTGATTTTAAAAAATTTTAAATAAACTGATTCGAAGATTTATGTTAATTATAAAGGGATCATTTTCTTTTATTTTATCTTCGCCACACCTTTAAAGCGCCCGCTACTAGCCTGTGCCGCTGCCAGGCACATCCAATTTTCCCCTGTAAACTCGTTGACGTCCAAATTCTTGTTCACCTCAGGCTTTTTCGGTTGGGGTCGCGGCGGCGCAGCAACCTGAAAAAATTCTCGAACTGCTAGAAATATCTTTAAAATTTAAAAAATTAAGCCCTACAAGGGCCTCATGCGGAAGACGTTCAAGTACATTTTCCATTGGCGGCGCCGGCAAATATTCCATTATTTTTAAAAGTTGGCTAAACTCGGTTCGTAATGCTAAAACTTTTTTTAAATTCAACTTTACGGTTTTGACCAAGCTGAATTTTATTGATTGGATGAAAAATACAAAGTGGGTATGAATCAAATGAGAAAATGATGACAAATAAATAAAGGGAATATCATAAGGTATCAAATTTCAATCAATACAATTTTATTTTATATTTACAATTTTTATTTGTTTTACGAGATTTATTTAGAAAATCGATCTTACAAATAAATTTTTTATATTTGTAAATAATTTGAATTTATGAATTTATTAAATTTAATTTAAATATTTAATTTTAAAAAAACAATATCGGCTTGCGCAGGTGATTGAACTTGGCTGTTGGCTGCAAACCCCCTCAGTTACTACTGCAGTTGAAATTGTTTATTCCCTTTGCGAAGAATATGACGTCATCCCCCACCATATAAGGACAATTAGAGGCCCTTACTCCCAATGCCTTATGGCCACGTGGTTAGTGCTCTTGGCCCCTCGCAGTGTAAGAGGAGGTTCGGATCCCTCTGGATGAAAATTATTTTAATTGATTAAAAAAATTTTAAATATTTAAATCTCGCGCAGAAAAAATTCAAAAATAAAATAAAATAATTTAAAAAACTTGCGCAAAAAAATAAAATATTTAAATATTTACAAATGTAAAATATTAAAATAATTTAAATAAAAAAATTGAATAAGGTTTCGCAGGAAAAAAATTTGGGTGACGTCAGCCCCCATCATATAAGGACAATTAAGGGCCTTTACTCCCAATGCCTTATGGCCAAGTGGTTAGTGCTCTCGACTCCCTCGCAGTGGAAGCGGGGGTTCGGGTCCCTCTAGGTGCAAATGATTTAATTGATTAAAAAAAATAAATAAAATCCCGCGCAGTGACAAAAAAATAAAATATTAAAATAATTAAAATAAAAATATTAAGTAAGGTCTCGCAGGAAAAAAATTTGGGTGACGTCATTCGCCAGTATATAGGGACAATTAAAGGCCTTTACTCCCAACACACCATGGCCAAGTGGTTAGTGCTCTCGACTCCCTCGCAGTGGAAGCGGGGGTTCGGATCCCTTTGGATGCAAATCGGTTTTAAATGATTTAAAAATAAATAAAATCTCGCGCAATAAAAAATCAATAATAAATTTAAATAATAAAAATAAAAGTCTCGCAGGAAAAAAACTCGAAAAAGTCGGGCAGGGACCCTGCCAATAGGTTTAGGCTATAAGACCAAACTAGCCAAGCCTCACTTGGCTGGGCCTCACTTGGCAGCCGACACCACCGCCATAGGTATAGCCTGCGAAAAAAATCCGGTGGTTTTACAGGTAGTAACTACTAAAAGTGACTTCAGCAACAGATAATTTATTCATATAATTACATTAAAAACTAATTTAAATAAATACAAACACAAAAACGGGTTAACATTACAATTCGTTTGAATATTCGTTTGAATATGACTTAATTTCAAGGCAGTTAACAACGGTATGAGCCTTTTAGGCCTCTTCAGTTGCTTCGGAAAAAAATAAAACATTTAAAATATTATTAATTTTTACGAGTTTTATTGAATTTAGGTAATGATAAAAGATAAAATAATAAAAGTGTTAATTGGTAACGATTGTTAGTTAATGTATTCGACTATAAATAAACATAATTTAAAAACTTTATAAATAACTATCAATAAAGCTCTAACAAAGCAATTTGGAGGCGTTAAAATTCATTCAGTTAAAAAATTAACTTAACAAATTGCCTATTATTATAAAAACACCTTTAAACAGTTAAAAATTTTAAATTTTTTAATTTATACTAAAATATATTTCATTAACACTTACAAAATATTTATATTTTTATTTAAAAAAACATAAATACATCAATGAAATTTGAAGAATACTGAATTAAAGCGAACTAAATAGTAAAATTATGCGTATTGCAAAGTGAAATTTTAAAAAATAAGTAAAAAGAATTTTTAGTCAGCGGGACACATCGGGCTTTGGTAATCTCGGGATCCGGCGGACTCTCAACCCCTAACAAAATGGTTCGGGAAATAATTGAAATCAGCAGCTCCCTCTCCCCGTACATTTTTTGTTAATCGATCGGTTAGAAAAATCGAAAATATGCTAAAATGAATTAATGATGGATGGCAAGCGACAGCCAATGCACCAAAACGATTTGGACGATTCACTTATGGCTCGCGTTCTTTCCCATCAGAGATTTTAATCGAATTCATCGCCCTAACCAATTGAACGATTGATTTATTCGTAAGAAATGTTAGGACAAAAATGTTTTGATGTCTAATTAAAAATAGAAATATATTAATATTAGAAAAGCATTTAAAATTCATTTGAATAAATGAATATTATAAACTAAAGCGGCGTGGCGCCGGCCAAACCTCCGAGGGACGGAAATTGACCTTAAACGACGGCGTCCAGTTGACCCCAATTGGGGCTTCGACTTTCCCCAGAGATTTTGCTGGGGATAAAAAATTTGATACTGTAAGGGAGAAATCTGCTTAGGTACATGCTTTTACTTCTGCTTAATAAATAATGACGGATTTTGCCAGTTTTATGTAGCACATTTTTTAGTCCATATTTTGGGTATTTTTTGGTGTTACAAAGAAATGAATTATGATTTTGAATAGAATTGTGTTTTTTGAATGAAATTCAGTTCATTGTATGTAAGCTTTCGAATGATATCAAAATGTTTTGTTTAGTTAGCTTGAAAAAAAAGTACAAAAAAGTAGCGAATCAGGATGTAGCAAATCCGCGGGTAGACATCGTCTTTTATCCTATTACAGCAATTTCTATTATTTTTTTTTTGTCAAAAAACTAAATTCTTGATGTGCCGATGCGGCCTTAGAAGTAAATTTTAGGGTTCTGGCTGTTAACGTTTTTTGGCTAATAAATTCAAAAAAATCGAGAAATGCATTCTCCTAAATGATTTTTTAAATTTTTGAATTATGCAAAAATTTTTAAAAGAAAAATAAATTATTTTTTTGAATTAAAAGCGCTTCTAAAGCATTTCGAAGCTCGAAGCGCCGCTCTCCTCCCATTCCAAGAAGCTTCAAAATTGCCGTATTGTTTTAAATTTGAATGTAACTTATGTTAAAAAGTTGTTTTCTTGAAAAATCACAACAAAAATGCAGAAAAACCGGAAAATGCCCCAAAAATCAAACATAATTTAAAAAAAAATTTCGTTTCGCTTCGTTTTGTGTTTCGTTAATTGGAAAAAAATTTTTTGTTGTTTCATTTCGTCGAAAAAAATGTTTGAGTTTTGTCCATCTCTGCCCTCACTCCAATGTCCGAGTCCTTCCATATCAATGTTCTCCATTTCTCCCCTTAATCATTCCACCCAATTATTCCGGGAATGGACTGATTTGCTTCAATATTTGCCGCCATTAATTCCTCAAATTCACTTTATCATTTAGTAGTTTTTGGGCCATGCTCAGCTAATTTTTGTACAATTTGTTTTAATTGGTTAATTTACATTTGTTTTCGGGCCATTCTGGCCCTTTTCACACTTTATGTGCCAATTTGTCTCGGAATCGCCTAGCTCTTTTCTATTATAGTATCTACAGACATAGGGCTTTCGAATGATTACCCCAAGACTGTTTGGTTTGGTCAAATAGACAAAAAGTTATAACGTTTCAAACTTGTCGGCGCCGAACTGACCTCGGCCGAATTTGTCCTTAATTTCAATTGTTCATTTTTTGATCACTTTGCGCCTCATGACTCAATTTCTTAAAAGATTTGCAACAAAATTTTAAAAAATACGATAATCTTTTGTTTTTTAGGAGTGGGCGGGGTCGACGCTGCCGATAGGCGCCGCCGGCAAATGTTTTTTGTTGTTGTATTTTTGATGGGTTTAGTGTTAAAATTTGCAACAAAATTTTAAATGTTATTTATTCTTTTGTTTAATAAAAATGGGATTATGTTTATCGTCCTCATCAACCCGTGCGGACTGGGCGCCAGTCTCTCCCTGTGGCTGCGGTTACCAGCATTATTGTGCCGCAAAAATGCAGTTGCGTGCTCACCCACTGGAACCTGTAAACCAAACTTTGCTAGCCCCGCTTTTGGTTAAATGCAAAAAAAAACAAAATGTTTTTTTTAATTCAAAAATAGTTTTACAGAAGAGGCCGGAGCACGACGCGGTCAGAATTTATTTTGTCTGTGCCAAATGTGGCAAAGAGAACAAATGCACTTACGAACTCACCGGCGTGGGCAAACATAGTCGGTACTAATTTTATGTTTTATTAGCTAATCAAGTCGATAAAAAGGTTTTTAGGGGATTTCGGGGGGGGGGGGGGGGGTCGCTAGAATCCGAATCGGACTTTCATTTGACCGATCTCGAACACCGGACTCGAATTCGAACAATTTCCGGGAAAACAACTTATTTTTGATTTGCATTGTGCAGAATAAGGAATATCAGTTTTAATGGCATAATTCAACGATGTTTTGAAGGACGGAGGACGATTCGTTCCCCCTTTTCAACAGTTTTTTCGGTATAACTAGGGCTGCGATTTTAAAGGCATTTCAGAGAAAATTTTTGAAAATGTGCGGAATTTTAAAAATTTTTATTTTTGTGGTGGCAGAATTTTTAGTCGCGAAAGTCAATTTTTAGGGGTGCATTTTTTGAAAATTTTGAAAAAATCGATTCTCAGGGGTGCATTTTTTGTTTTTATTCCATTTTTGTTAAAAAAATTTTAAAAAATGGCAAAATATGGAAAAAAATATGGAAAATATGGATTATAATATGGGCGCTAGAAGCTCCAACCAAAGCTAAAAAACACTATTTCTGGCATTTATACGCTGTTCCAAGTGCGCAAAAAAAAATGGATTTTTTTTCCATATAAATCGCAGCCCTAGTTATAACTTTTTTCAAAGCTAACCAAATCAAACATTTTTGGTATCATTCAAAAGCTTAGGAGGAGGAGAAGCTATTAGCAAGCGAAAACTAAGCGATTGGCCAAATCTTAAAAAAGTTATGGCCAATTGTGGCCAAAAAGCGTTTTCTGGCCATAACTTTTTTGAGATTTGGCCAATCGCTTAGCCTTTGCTTTGGAAAGCTTCTACTAGTTGTAAGCTTTCGAATGATAACGAAAATGTTTGATTTGGTTAGATTTGAAAGAAGTTATAATGAAAAACTTTGTTCGAAGTTGGGTCCGGGGTTTGAAATAGAAGTCAGATTCGGATTCTAACGACATCGAAAACTCCTAGAAACAAGTTTGTGAAAACAGCGTTTCCTTTATTTTTGAATGCTTTTTGGCTTAATTTGATTGTGTTTAAAAAAAGTTATGATAAAAACAAGTGGTGCAGGACTTTTTTGGGTCACCGTGTATAATTTTGTTTAATTTTTGGATTTTTAATTTAATCAAGTTTATATATTTTATTTAAACTTAAGAGAGGAAGCTTTGTCACTTTTTCCGATAGATTTAAAATAACTTTGCCTGTCTAAACTTTAAAACACAATTTTTTTTTTCTGGGAGCGCCTTTAAGCATTCGCACTCCCGAAACTCAATTTAAAAGTTCGGGAAAGAGTCCAACAAATTTTTCTTTATGTTTTTTTTTGTTTTAGTTGGGAGTACTATGGTCGCTCTCTCAAAATTGTTGTGCAGACCAAACTGAATGTTTCTTATGAAACAGTTGAGGATATTTTTCGTGGAATGTGGAAGAAATACAATTTGAAGCGTGCCAACTGTCAACATTGGGCACTCGACTTCTTTAATCGTGGTATAATAAAGTTGTTGTTTTCTTAATTCATTTTTAGCGCGATGAAATCACTAGGGATGATGCATATTTTTTTGCTGAACTGGTAACGGTCTGAAATGCACGAAAAACGAGTTTTCAGCTTGGTTTGAAGCTTCTAGAACGCATTTCCATGTGCATATTTCGCTATTTAGGTGCATATTTTGGCATTTTCGCCATTTTTCAAAAATTCCTTAACAAAAATGCGTTAAAAAACGAAAAATATACCCCCTAAAGATCGAATTTTTCAAAAAAAATGCCCCCAAAAAAATTGACTTTTTCACGGCAAAAATTCTGCCACCAAAAAATGAAAATTTTTAAAATTTCTGCTTATTTCAAAATTTATGTGCATATTTTTTTATTTTATGTGCATATTTTGCAGTTTTTGGTGCATATTTTATGCGCATATTTCAATATAAATGCCATCCCTAGAAATCGCTATTTTTGAAAAGCATTACTATAAATTTATTATTTAGTTGGGAAAGAATCAACGGAGGCATTCGATACGTATCGTGAACCAATTGGTTCGGAGATTTTTTTCCATGCGATTAAACAGAATGATTCTTGAATACATTCAACAGAATGATTCTTGAATACATTCAACAGAATGATTCTTGAATACATTCAACAGAATGATTCTTGAATACATTCAACAGAATGATTCTTGAATACATTCAACAGAATGATTCTTGAATACATTCAACAGAATGATTCTTGAATACATTCAACAGAATGATTCTTGAATACATTCAACAGAATGATTCTTGAATACATTCAACAGAATGATTCTTGAATACATTCAACAGAATGATTCTTGAATACATTCAACAGAATGATTCTTGAATACATTCAACAGAATGATTCTTGAATACATTCAACAGAATGATTCTTGAATACATTCAACAGAATGATTCTTGAATACATTCAACAGAATGATTCTTGAATACATTCAACAGAATGATTCTTGAATACATTCAACAGAATGATTCTTGAATACATTCAACAGAATGATTCTTGAATACATTCAACAGAATGATTCTTGAATACATTCAACAGAATGATTCTTGAATACATTCAACAGAATGATTCTTGAATACATTCAACAGAATGATTCTTGAATCATCAACAGAATGATTCTTGAATACATTCAACAGAATGATTCTTGAATACATTCAACAGAATGATTCTTGAATACATTCAACAGAATGATTCTTTTCTTGAATACATTCAACAGAATGATTCTTGAATACATTCAACAGAATGATTCTTGAATACATTCAACAGAATGATTCTTGAATACATTCAACAGAATGATTCTTGAATACATTCAACAGAATGATTCTTGAATACATTCAACAGAATGATTCTTGAATACATTCAACAGAATGATTCGTGAATACATTCAACAGAATGATTCTTGAATACATTCAACAGAATGATTCGTGAATACATTCAACAGAATGATTCTTGAATACATTCAACAGAATGATTCGTGAATACATTCAACAGAATGATTCTTGAATACATTCAACAGAATGATTCTTGAATACATTCAACAGAATGATTCTTGAATACATTCAACAGAATGATTCGTGAATACATTCAACAGAATGATTCGTGAATACATTCAACAGAATGATTCTTGAATACATTCTGCGCTGTTTTCTGTTGTTGTTTTTGGGTATTTATTCAATTTAAATCTCAGCTTTATGGATAAATTATTTTTAAAGAGAAAATGCTGCTATTAAATAATGCGTTTAATGAGCCGGAGAAAACAAATTTTGTAACTAAAAAATGTGTACAAAAATATAGGGGCAAAATTTTATTTGTCTGCAAATTTAATAAAATGTGTTTAATATTTTTAGAATTATTTTTTTTAATCTTTGCTTAGGCTCGCTTCGATATTTGTTGTTTTTGGGGAAATCTTCTCCAGACACATTTTTTAATCAGCAGGTTTTGTTGGACTATCAGATATCTCAAATTTAAGAATTAAAACTTTTAAACGAAGCGTGTCTTATTTTCGGTGTGTTTGGCTCCATCTTTACTCCGTTTATTTTAAGTTCCCAAAGCCAATGAAACATGAAAAGGTAGGTCTTTTTTTCTTTACAATATCGCCGTTATCGAAGTCATTTCGGCACCGGAGGCCAATTTTAAAAGAGCATGGGTTAAATCCATTTTAAAATTTAATCCCCCGGGTGCCAAAAGCCCATTTTAGTCTCTTAAATAATTGAGAATTCGATGCCGAAATAATCTAGTGCACAAATGACTATGTAGTTTTATAAACATTGCATCATTACATAAACAAGAAAAAGCAAAGCTAAATTTTTTTTAATTTTATTATTTAATTTAAAACACGAAAATGCAAGAAAATAATTTTCGATTAAATACATTCAAAATTATAGCAAAAAATCGATTGATTTCCTCTCATTGTTCGCCCACGAAAACCCCGCTGAACATGACGTGCTTTTGGCTGTAGATGAGGAAAAAGGCGAACGGATGGTCGGCTCGAAAAGTTGGGGGCGGTGGTGGCGGAATGAGGCTGCTAGTTGGTAGGAAAAATACGGCTGTCGCCGCAGCCGCTTCTGTGCCGTTCTCGTCAATCTTCGAATTTTGCCAAAAATAAATGTTTGGCGGCATTAATTTGAAATAAAATATTTAATTCTCAGAAGAATGAATTAATTACGCACCGAAATCATCGCTTTTTGAATAACTTTGCTGATGTAGACTGGCAATGGGTTGCTTATGCCGGAAAAGTCGGCATTCTTTGGGTCAAATGCGCTTTTAATGCCAAGCGAAGGCAGCACATCTTCCAATTTGTGAGACGACTCAATTTTGAATTTTGGCAAAATGACCTAAAAAGAGCAGAAAAACGAATATTATCGTAAAAACCCCTCAAAAGTCCAAATCCGTTGGGGGAATTACACAAATTTTAAAATAATGTCAAAAAATATTGCGAAAAAAAGATTTGGCCTCACTTCGACTTTGGTAGTTGCAGAATTTTGAGCCAATTCCATCAATTTGGCCCCTTTCAATTCGTTCAACAAAGCCTTCAGGCCGTCGTTCGCATTTGGCAAAATGATGAAAAAGTGCGCTTTATCGCCGACATATGGAATTCCGAGCATTTTGAACTAAATTTTGAATCATTTTAATGGGGAAATTCCGTCACTTTTTAGTTGAAATGAATATTCTTTTTATTGTGTAGCTTAAGTTAGTCTGAAAAGCGCCCAAAATCACTTTTAAATGCTTTAAATTGTATTAAAAATCGAAATGATAATATTTTTATTTTATTTTACATTGTTTTCCACGACGTAAATGAATTTGTCTTGCGTTTGCATCATGTCCAACTAAATAATTATATTTAAAACTTTCCATAATAAAGTTCTAATAAATTCCAACAAATTCAATTAGTTAAATGTCTTTTTAAAAGTAAATATTTCATTAAAATACTTTGCTTTCTTGGCCATTGGTCAAGAAAAATGTGAGCTTTTCTTTCGTTCGATCACTAAACGGTCGAAGCCAATTTGCTTTAAAATAAATTGCATTGACGAGAACCAATCTAAAAGATTTATTAAGTAAAATTAAGGTTAAAATAGAGTTTGGACTTGAGGACCGATCGAGATTTCAATAGAGAAGCTCGAATCTTGTGAAATCTTGAAAAAATTCGTTGATAAAGAAATCAAAAAAATCTTGTCGAGATTTACCAAGGTTTCGATCGGGAATCTCGATCGGTCCGGTCTCTATTTGAGAAAGTAAACTTTGTTTGAGAATCTAAATCTTCTGCGTTGACCAATTCTTTGATCTTTCCATTCGTCGAATTCTCAACAAAGGCATTAATCTTCTGCAAAATTATCTTTTAGAAAAACTTTTTTAATTTTCAGCAAAAATAAATCGCTAAATTAAAGTATATTTTCTGAAAATAAAAAAATGCAATTTTCAGGAGTGAAAATTGAAAAAAAGTCGATGCATTTTTGGTTTAATTGCCTTAATGGATTTAAAAGGCTAGAATAGTTTAAAAAAACTAAATTTGGTCTTTTTATCATTATAAAATAAAGGGATATATAAAAATAAAAGACTAAAAAAGTCACTATAAAATAAAATGGAAAAAACTCATTGATAAACTTAAAAAGTTAATAAATAATTTTCGTGCATTTCAGAGCGCCTGGGGACATTCAGGGGAAAAAACTCAAAAGACTAAAATTCGGGGGCCCTAAAATAATCTTTTTTTGTTCAATTTTTGCCTTGGCCGCTGCGGCATTTTGCGCAAAATCGATGGACTCGAAGTTGCCCCCATAATGCGTGTTGATGACCGATTTGAACGCGTCCAAAACGTTGAAAGTGTTCGCCAAATATATTCTGTTGGCAATTCTCAGCATAAACTCTGGAGGGGGCCCGCCGCGTCGGAAATTGTTCCCTTTTTTTAACACTTCATCGGTTTGATTGGACGCAATTTCTTGAAGAAATTTGCCGAAATTGATGTGCAAGGTTGAATCAGAAGAATCTGACAAATATTTATGGGTCGTCAACAAAATGAATTAGATAATTCTTCAATTATAAATTTGGATTAAAATAATGAAAGCCAATTTTAGGAGACATTAATTAATTATATTGCCAAATTTAAAAATAGAAAATACCGCCGGCCAACACTTTGCCAAATTCAGCTGCAGTTTGGCCGCGTGCACCGGCGTACGCCATTGCCAGGGCAATGGCTGCCGAAAGAGGCGAAAGTACCGTATTCTTTACCGAAGTTCCCACCGTCAGGTTACGATAGACCGCCTTCAGTAAGTCCACGGAGAACTCCGCTTCTCCAACAGCTACAAAACGACAAATGGTTAAGTAAACCGTGCAATTTAAATTAAAGATGGAATTAAGAATTCTAATCACTTACGATTCAGATCAAGATTCGGGGAACGATTCAAATCACGATTCGAGGAACCATTCAAGTCAAGATTCGGGTACATCAATGCAACATCGACGAGCCCAAAAGCATTAAGTGACTTCAACTCGCTCGGCTGCCACATCAGACGCGCTTCCTTCGCGAATGCATAACCGCCGAGGGAGTCGCGCCACTGCACTGCGTTCCCTTGCAGGTCCAACTGCAGTCCGCGCATCTCCTGCACGCGACCCTGCAAAAACCCCAAAATTTGATTAAATTTTTTTGTGTCCATTAAGGTATAAAAATTAAAATTTGAATCCAACCTTTTCGAATTCGAGAGTCGGAAGCTTGAAGCTTTTCGTGCCACAACTGTGTGAAATAACGGGAAACATTTCGATTAATTGCTCTAAAATTATTTAAATGTTGACGCACTCGCCGCTTATGGTAATCGTAATGTTCTCGAAGGCATCGTCCACGTCGCTGCCAAACAAACCCTTGCAAATTCGATGTTTGAACTCCACAGGAAAAGCGAATGGTGAAGAGGCGGCATTTGTTACTGTAAAATTAAAATTTATTTTAATTTTAAAGAAACACCAATGTCTTCTATAACATATATAATAGGAAACAAGCAACTGAGGATGCTCGAGAGTCTCGAGTCAAGAATTTTCTCGGATTTTTTGGTTTCGATCTCGAGTCTCGGTAAATTGCAAGTCTCGAGTATCCCTAAAAGCCACCATTGTTTCCATCTGAAGATTTATCACTGGCGGCAGCGGAAGACGCCTTCACTTCAATGCTAAAATTAAAATTTAAAACACGGATTTTCAGGGTTTAAGCTAGGTCGCTTCTTAAATTCCGCCACATATATTTTATAAAGTAGGTTTAGACATCATAACTTTATTCATACTGCACTAAATCGTTTAAGTCTTATACCAATGGAAAGCTTTATATGCGTAGAAAAAGCATTACAGCAAAGTCCAAGTAGTTTGAAAAGTTTCAAAAAAGTTAAAAATGTAAAATTGCCAAAATTGTGCTTGTCGTGGTTTTTTGATCATAACGTTTTTAAACTTTGATTTACTGTTTTGTTTAGGTTTACAAATAGTGTCTATTCATATAGAGCTTTCCATTGGTATAAGACTTAAACGATTTAGTGCAGTGTGAATAAAGTTATGATGTCTAAAACTACTTTATAAAATATATGTGGCGGAATTTAAGAAACGACCTAGCACAGGTTTTTACTCAATATTTAGAATTTTTGTGGTTTTTAGTTAAATTTTGGCAGCAATTTTATATTATATTTTTCAATACATTTAATTGGTTGTTGTAACTCACGTGCTCTCGAAGACTGTTTTAGTCTCGGCATCGCAATTGCCGTAGAAGAAGGACCTTTGTGGCTGTTCAAATGCAATGTTCACATTTGCCGTACAATTTTTGTGTGATGGCCCCCCCGCGATGATGCAACCGTCCAGAAGCACCAAAGTGCCTGAAAATGTTGTAAAATTTGAATGAATTCTATTTATTTTTTTTTTATTTTACTTTTGTGATCGGAGTTTCTTGGCTCCTTTTCTGGGTCATTATTGTAGAATTGGACCTGAATGTTTTTTTTGTAAATATTTGTTTTATAAGGCATCTTAAACCATGGCACAATGCTTGACGTGATCGTAATAGTCGCTCCCGCACTTTGGCATCTACGAAACACAAAAATTAAAAAACCAAAAAATGTTTTTTACCAATGCCATTTTGTGGAAATTCTGAATGCAAGTTGTGTTGCCAAAGTCGAAAGTGCCGAAAATCTTTCCAAATTTTTCATTCAAAGCTTGCTTTTTATACTGAAATTTGTCACTTTTTTTATTTGATTTAAAAAATCAGAATTTTTACCGTACACGCACAGTACTCCTCGGCCGCCGGGTTGACGCCGTTACTCGCCTTTGTGCCCTTGTAACACGCGTAACATCCATCGCCCGTCGCTTTGTCCGCCGGCAGCTTGTTGTCCTCAAACAGCGAGGAGTTCAGCCATGGCGGACGCAAATGCCGGGGAATAAAGCCCTTCTGTTTGACCACCTCCGACAGCAGACATTGCGCGTGGAACGGAGTGCCCTCAATGGCACGGCACAATTCTTTGGCGTTAAATTCTGAAATGTTCACATACAAATTCACATTTCACAATATTGAAGTTAATAATTTTGCGAAAATAGCTTCAGCCCCGAACCGTCTCTTCGGGAGGCGGAGAAGCGCCGGGGTTGGGTCAAACCCTACTCTGCTTGCTCGCTGACACCAGCCCGGGTCGTCCCCCCGATCCACGACATAGCCAACTCCGACCTCTCCGACCCCCGACTTTCCCGCCCCCGAGGGGTTGGGTCAACCCCTACTCAAACCACCGAAAGCTTTTGACTGTTGATTTGCATTGCATCCGTTGAATTGGATGCCGAAGACTTGCAGAACGGTAATTATCAGAGCCAAGTTGAAGTGCAACACCATTTTGGGGGAGTTGTCCTTCAGAAAGTACAATTAATTAATTAATCTCGGGATCCGGCGGACTCTCAACCCCTAACAAAATGGCCCAGAAATAATTGACATTGCCAGCTCCCTCTCCCCGTACATTTTTTGTTAATCGATCGGTTAGAAAAATCGGTTAAAATATGCTAAAATGGAAAAATGATGGATGGTAAGCGATGTTAAATTACAGCCAATGCAGCAAAAACGATTTGGATGATTCACTTATGGCTCGCGTTCTTTCCCATCAGAGATTTTAATCGAATTCATCGCCCTAACCAATTGAACGATTGATTTATTTGTAAAAAGTGTTTGGACAAAATGTTTTTGCAATGTCTAATTAAAAATAGAAATTTATTAATATTAGAAAAGCATTTAAATTCATTTTTTTTTCTGGGGATAAAAATTTGATACTGTATGTTGCTGTAGAAATCTGCTTAGGTACATGCTTTTACTTCTGATAAGCTTAAAGTAAAGACTTTTCTAAATTTTTTGAAAATCGGAAATTGGATACTAACTCAAAGTGTTTCCTGTTTTTGAGACAATAAACATTTTTAATCATTGTGACTAATTTGATTTTTCGTCTAAAAATAAGATTAATTCGTTGTTTAAAAGTCTTTTAATTATGCATTAATTAATATATAAAACACTGAAGAAAAAAATAATGCTATCAATTTAAAAAGTCATTAAATTTATAAGTAATTAAGCACTAATCGTTTTTCGCTAATACCTATCAATATTTTCTAAATTAAGGGTTTAATTCTTTACTGTCGTTTCTTCTCATTTATCTCTTTTTCAATTGTTTTCATTGCATCGGAAATTGTTTTTGCGTTATTTTTTTGACGAATTCCGACGCTGACGGACTTTAATTTGTCCAAATCGAATTGTTCATCCGATCTAAATTAATTGGAATTGCATTTTTATTGACATATTTATATTATTTTACACCTTTTGATCAATCCCAATGCCGTTGAGAGCGCTAAATTGAGCTCTTTTTGTATTGTCTGCTTGTCATTTTTGGGTTCAATTACCAGCCCAATCTTTTGAATTGCCAGCAATTCCGCATTATAAAATTGGTCGCCGAAGAACGGCATGCAGACCATTGGCACGCCGTAAAAGGTGCCCTCCATAACGCTGTTCATGCCGCAATGCGACACAAATGCCATTGTCTTCGGATGGGCTAAAATTTTAAAAATTGATTTTAAAACAACAAAAATAGAATTTTCAAATTGAATACCCAATGTCTCCTTTTGGTTAATCCAATTTTGCAAAATAACATTTTTGAATTTGAATTCTTTTAAAATGGGCAAATCCCCTTTGGGCTGCTTCCAAATGAACAAATAATTGGGAAACTTTTCCATTGTTTCCACCAAAGCTTCGATTATGTGAGAAGAAACTTGAAAAAACGAGTCAACAATGGTGCCAAAACTGACCAAAATGACGCCCTTTTTTGTGCCCAACGTCAAATTAATGAGAGAATTTGTCTGTTTTTAAATTATATTTCGACATTATTTATTTTACAAATTAATTTTACGTGTTGTATCGCATTTGTATTGAGACTTGACGGACGGTCCAAATTAAATGCTCCAATAAATTTGACTTTTTCAATGCTTTCAACAATTTTAAACTGGGCAAAATCCACTTCAGGCAGGGAATTCAGGAAGAAAAAGCGCGTACTTTTAAACATTTCAACCCAACTTGGGAAGGTGTTTAAGAAATATTTCTCCTCAGCCAATTTTTGATAGTCCACATCCTTAAAAATTAATCAAAATCGATGAAAGCAAATTTTATTTTAAATTTAAAAAAAGTTATTTTTATATTTACTTGATTTATGAATTCTTTGATTTTCTCCATTGTTTGATCCACACAATTTTGCCACACTTTTGCCTTTCTCAACTTCAGTTGCTCTTCCCTAACTTCTCGGGATTTGAAATTGAGCAGCTCGAGACGATCTTCTCCCGATGGCAATAGATTAAACGTTGGAAGGCCGATATAGCCTGAAAATATTTACATTGGTTTAAGTCAATTTGAGTCGATTAGTTGAAAGTTTTTCTCAGGCGTGTGCACGGATATCCGCGGATATACCCGGA
This sequence comes from Globodera rostochiensis, assembly GCA_018350325.1. NCBI lineage: Eukaryota > Metazoa > Nematoda > Chromadorea > Rhabditida > Heteroderidae > Globodera > Globodera rostochiensis. The sequence continues at coordinate 49,781 of JAEVLN010000025.1, forward strand.
TATTACGGATGGGATAACGGTTATGGATTTTAAACTCAGACGGATACGGATTGCATATGGCTGATGATGCTCATATTCACAATGCTAACTATCTGTACATAAATCCCTAGCAACAGATTAATACAATGCTATGACTACTGTAGGGTATCCGTATTTCGATAAACCCTATGTGTAGCTCTATCCTTATTTCATATTCACAATGCTCAGGATCCGCAGATACCTCAGCTACATATAGATATCTGCAGATTTTAATCCTTACAAATCAATGCTAACTATCTGTAGATAAATCGCTAGCAACAGATAAATATAATGCTATGACTAGGGTATCTATCCGTATTCCGAACTAGCAGTATGTATAAACCCAATGTGTAGCTCTCTATCCTTATTTCATATTCACAATGTTAAGAATAGGGTATCGGCTAGTTATATCTGTAGCTTTGGATAGTTAGCTGCGGATATCCTTAACCTTGTGAATACGGTTTTTAAGCTGCAGATTTTAATCTTTATCATTGTGAATATATAAGCATGAGTGGGTGGTTAAACTGTTAGGTTAATTCTATTTCAATTTAAATGCCACGCGATGCACCCACAAACTGTTTGCTTGGAAAAAAAAGTATGTTGGAAAAAATAATTAAAAAATGGATTTTTATGTGTTAAAAAATAATGTTACCATTTATTTGCGTCTTCATTTTGCTCAAAACTCCAAGTAAATAGAGATGAAAAGGTGCCATTGGCTGACTGTGCGTCGCAATTGTGACGGGTATTCCCAAGAAATGAAAAATAGCCAATGAATATGCCGTCATATAAAATGTTTCCGTTATTCCAACGTCAAATTTTTCAGATCGTAATTTATCCATTAGTTTTAAATCACTGGCGATATCTAAATTTGAATTTTAAATTTTCAACAAAAAAGGGTTTAAACTTTAAAGTATATTTTACATTTCTACTTATTTAATAGTTTAATTCTGTTTAAAAAGGATTTCACTACTCTAATAAAGCTAATTTTAAGTAAATTTTTATAAATTACCGAGATATATTTTATCGTACTCTAATGGAATACCAACACCGAATAATGAAGGTGACGTTTGCATTTTTGGCATAAAATATTGCACATTCAGTCGAACTTCAACATTTTTATCAGAAATTTTCTGATTTTCATCTCTTATCGGAATCAACATGTGCTGAAATATTTTAATAAACTTTTTATTCAAATGTGCTGAAAACAGTTTAAATATTTTAATAAACTTTTTATTCAAATGTGCTGAAAACAGTTTAGATATTTTAATAAACTTTTTATTCAAATGTGCTGAAAACAGTTTAAATATTTTAATAAACTTTTTATTCAAATGTGCTGAAAACAGTTTAGATATTTTAATAAACTTGTTATTCAAATGTGCTGAAAACAGTTTAGATATTTTAATAAACTTTTTATTCAAATGTGCTAAATAAAAACAGTTAAAATATTTATAAAAACTTTTTATTCAAAAATATTACCACTTCATGGCCGTCTTCTTCCATTAATAATTTTGCCAAATTCAAACTAAAACCGAAGTGCCCTCCAAAGTATAAATAGTTTGGCTGTACGAACAATATTTTCAAGGCATTTGCCTCTTGTGGAATGGAACTTAAGCATAGTAAAATAGTTATGATGATTAATGCATTAATCATTTGTTCTGTTTTTCTAAATTTTATTATTATCGATTGCCCGGGATTTTGAAGATCCGGTTTTCGTGACAGTTTAACTGATAGTGCCCTACTCTAAGCGCCAGCTTTAAAGTTTTTCTTAGGAAAAAAAAAAAAATAAATGTCCTTTAATAAATTAAATTTTATTTTGGTAATTAAATCCTTAAATGTTTTTTGAGTTGAATCGTAAAGTAAAAATAAAGTACTTATTTCCTTGCTTAAAATGTAAGTTTTTGGGCAGTTAAATCAGGGATGCCATTTGTACTTATTTATCAGAAATGTACTGATATTAGAAGGCAGAATCTGACAAATTAAAAATGTACTGATTTGTCAGAAATGTACTGATTTCAGCTCGGCGTACTGATTTTGTACTGATTTTCAGGTTAATTCGCATTTTTGGACCAATTTTGTTAACAAATTGAGTCGAAAATCCAAAAATTTTCTCGGCGGCGCCTATCGGCACCGCCGACCCCCCCCCCCTACTAAAGCAGATTTCACAAAAAAAATTGCTTTTTTGAAAAAACGAAAATCGGCAAGGTTTTCGAAATGTTACACAATTTCTTAACAAAAAAAACGTTATAAAATAAAAAACTTTTCCCGACGGCACCTGTCGGCGCCGTCGGACCCACCAACTCAAAAATCCATGTGAAAAGCTGCAATTTCCAACCCCGAATTGTTGAGAAAAATTGTTGGAGGAGTGAAATATGGTTAAAAACGCACATTTCATGCGAAAAATTAATGATTTATTATATTTTGAGACATTTTTTAAAATGTACTGATTTTTGACCCCAAAATCTGATATTTTGATTCCAATGTACTGATTTTGAAAAATTTTTGTTGGCATCCCTGAGTTAAATGCTTTAGATTATAACAAAATTAAATAAATAAAAAACCCCAAACATTAAACATGTAAACAGCAGACAATATCGAAACGTATGCACGCCAACAATTTCCGCATATTTACAAAATGCAAAAAAAAGAAAATTCATTATGTGAATATACCCCCAACACAACCTTTTCCTCCATTTGCCACATTTTTTAAGCGGAAATAGAGAAGAAAGATAAATCGAAACATTGTCAGCAGAATTCACGTGAAAATTGCCATATCTAGAGAAGAAAAAGAGGTGGATTTATTTATGTAACCGGATGCCAAAAAAGTCCGAAATCCGGGATTCCGGCTCCCAAAAAATGACCAGGAATTGGAAAATTTCGATACTCAAAAATTTGACTTCATAAGAAATGGGCTAAATCACTTATATAGGCTTTCAAACATGCCGGAAACGAAAATATGCAGATTTTGTTAATATAATTTCTTTGAGTAACAAAAGCCGGATAAAATAACGAAGGCTGCGCAATGGCTAGAGACCGGACTTGAGCTTCGAGCGAGATCTCGAGTCGAGATTTTTCGAGATGTCGAGACCGAGATTCTCGAAAAAGCCGAGATTCTCGGAAAAATCTCGGAAAATTTCATCGAGCGAGATCTCGAGTCGAGATTTTTCGAGATCTCGAGACGAGATCTCGTCTCGACCGGTCTCTAGTAATGACCCGCCAACAGCAGTGATTTCACGGTTCCGGGAACCGCCAAAATCCGGAAGGTTTCAATATACCGTAGTTCCATTGCTAATGAATTGAATAGGGTTGCCGGTTCCTGGGAATTCTTCGGGTACCCGAACCGGAACCGAGAACCGAACCGAAAAAATCCCGGTTCTACGGTTCGGTTCGGAACCGACAACTCTAGAATTGAATAAATGATTAATCAATTGATGCGCGTAAATGGAATATGAAAATGAATGTTTCGCTCATCGATTGATCGATCAGCCAATTCCATCGCCGTTCAAACATTTTCCATAGAATTTACTCGCGACAAATTTGCTCAATACATTCAAATTTTATTATTATTTGCGAGGGAATGCGTCAAAGCAAATTATGAAACCAAAAAAGGAATTTGAAAAAGACCAGTTTTGCAGATTGATGTTTTGGGGATATTTTACACAAAATTTCTATTAATAATAATAATAGTAATAAATTTTCCAAAATGAAAGTAAAATAATATTTAAATAATGTAAGCCTGTTAAATATAAACCAAAAATAATTTGTCTCTTAAATATGTTTTAAAAACAATTTTTTTAGATAAAAAATGACAATAAGTAATTGGTTTGTTAAAATTAGTGTTAGGCACGGTACGGTATTACCGCGGTAATTTTCGGTATTACCGCGGTAATTTTTTCGGTATTACCGATTCGGTATACCGACCGAGAAAAATGTTGAGATTTCGGTATTTTTCGGTAACGGTAATTTACCGATTTACCATTACCGATTACCGAAAAACCCCATTTGCCTAAGCAAATGGGGTTTTTCGGTAATCGGTAATGGTAAATCGGCACTAGTTAAAATTCATAAAATACAAATCTTTTTCAGAAGCCAAACAAATGTTTTTGAAAACAAAAAAAAGTTCGATTTTTGAGAAAATTATAACAGAGAATAATTATTCTTTACAAATTGACCAATATCTGTTTGAGCGTCACCAAAGGGACAAAAAGTCACCCATTTGGTTGGCTTCCTTCACGATAACACCGCTTACGACCATACCACGTTGAAAGCACGCCATCCCGTCCGATCTGGCGAGTTAAGCAACGTTGGGTCTCCTTAGTACTTGGAACGGAGACGTCCTGTGTGTGAATCGGCGGTGTTGTAAGCTTCCTTTTTTTTTAATTTTTAGGTGCATTTCTGAAATTTCTTTTTTTGTTTGTTCAAAAAATATTAGTAGCATTCGTTTATAATTTAAGAATAACAAAATGCAATTATATATCAATCGGCAATTGAATTTAAAACGGGTTTTGAATCGGTTGAAATTTTTGAAAATTAAGGAAAACCAATTTTTTTAAAAACTCCAAAGAAAACTGAATTGGAAAAAACACAAATTTTCATTAGAATTCTACGCTCCTTTTTTTGAACCTTTTTGTCCTTGGAATTGCTTTTAAAAACGCATTAAATAAAATAGAAATTGCCTGATTTTTGGCAGTTTTTCTGATTTTTCAAAAATTTTGAAATTTTCAGTAAAAATGCCCAATTTTCTTAACAAATATTGTAAATCTTCAAAAAATTTTCCCGGCAGCGCCTATCGGCGCAGATCTTTTGGGGTCATTTTTTGTACAAGAACACAAGTCTTTTTAAGGTGTATTTTTAGTTTGACAATTTGATTTTTAAAAAACTCCGGCGGCGATCCCCTTTCCCGATTTGCTCATCGCCGAAACGGGATCACCGGTTTTACTGGGACCCCCCCCCCCGGCCGCATCCCTACTTTCAAGCTGCCGAACGACGAATATGACTTTTCCCATTGACCACTTCAATTAAATTGGATTTTCTGAGTCAAGACAAACTGCAATATTATCCAGAATAAAAAATTACACCCATAAATCTCTCATAGATTTGACGTTTTTAGAATTTTGCAAACATTCGATGGTCTAAAAAAGGCAAACAAGAGATCAAAGACCAGTAATAATTAACCGATGAGCAAAAGATAAATTATTCTAATCATTCAATAATCCGTTGTTATTCGACTTCTTCCTTTTGTCCACGAGTGCGCCACTTTTGGTGCGCGATCTGAAATCAAAAAACATTCATTTAAATTCCGGACACAAATATTGTACTTATTTTTGAAAAGTCGCATAACCGAAAAAATAGCGTGTTTGAAATATTTAGTAAAACCGAATTATCGCAATGGCCATTATGGGGGAAAATAAATTAATTCCCGAGAACAAAATCGAGAACCACAAAAAGGGGCAGAAAAGCCAACACAAAACTCACTGATGCTCTGATTGCCGTGCTTTTAAACGGATCAGTGCCGGAATGTGTTCTTCGATGGCGAACATCATTTTGTCACGATGCGCAGAGTCCGCAAAGTCATGCATTTTGAGCACAACGTCGTTGGCAAACGGTTGCTTTATCATTTCCAACAAAGGCGGCTTGCCAGTGCCGTTGCTGAACAAAAAACAGCAAAAATTTAATTTTTGGGGTTCCCGGGAAAAACTCACTCCGCGCAAACTTGGTCGATCAGCGCATTTCTCTGTTCCGTTGTCCCAAAAACCAAACACTTTTCGATTATGCTGCAAATGCCCTTGTGATGTGCGTTCTTCAAAATGTCCCCCTGCAGACTGTGCACAATGCGCTCCCGGTCTTCGGGCAGTCCATGCTCAATCACACGTTCAATCACGTAGCTGCCATACTTATCCGTGACCAAAGAGAGCAGATTGTCAAGTATTTGTTCCAGCATGGGACGCTTTTGTTGCTCCGTACAGAGTTCAAGAACACGTTCGATCACCCAATTACCGTATTCATGGAGGCAAAGGGAGGCAACCTGTTAGGACGGGACGAGACGAAGGATGCTTTTCAAGATTTAGTCTTAGATTGGCAAATTTTTCATTGTTTCTAACAGCACCAATATTCTTTGATTTTATTCACATTATACTCAATACATCCATTACAAAGTTCGAAATGTTCTAATTTAATTTATATGTAGACAAAAATTAAGTGTTTGGACAAAATCGAGAAAGTTATACGCAGAAAGTTCAAAAAACTCTAAAATTTCAAATTTTGTGTTTGGAAATATAACTTATTGGAAATGCTTTGAACCGCTTGAACATTGGTGAAACATATCTTCTACTCGATTAAAGCTTTAAAAACGTACAGAATCCGACGGGCTGTAGAGTATGGCATCAACGACAAACTGAAGCCGTTCTGGTTCGATTTGTTCAATTATCTGTAAATTTAACAGTTTCCAATAAAGCAAACCCCAATCCGGGAGCCCCCCGGTTAAGCCTCAAACAACACATTTATATAATTGTTATTATTGGTGTTATTCACCGTGTTCATGACGTGCATTCCATAACGATCTTTGATGCATCTGATCACACACGCACGCGGCGTCAGTTCTTCGATTATCTTTAAAAAATATTTTATTTTTTAATTAAAATAAATGTAATAACTATTTAAAATAAATGCTTTGCCTCTATTTGTGACGCTTTGTCCACCGATTTCAACGCCTTTTGGATCACGGGACAGCCGTATATTTGCAGGGCCAATGTCAACACGTGGCCACGCAATGCGTCCACCAGTCGAGCCTTCTGACCCTCCGTGCCGTACTCAAAAAATTTCTGAAACTTTTTTTTTTCTTAATTAGGTAATTCCCTTTGATCATTTTTGGGCTATTTTAGGGAATTTTACTTAATAATTAAATTATGTTTTCAATTCCTTTTGAATGTGCGACTAAAAATTGAAAGAATCAGACCAATTTGAAGAAACTTGCAAAAATAGTTCACTCAATTTATCGAATCATGCCAAAACTAATGAATATTCGAAGGACCTGAATAACATAATGGCCAAATTCGTCAGCCATCAATTGTCGAGCATTTTGAAGCGTCTCCGGCCCTCTTTAAAAAATAAAATTTCACAAAATTATGTCCCAACTCCTCATCCCAAAGTTCAACCCTTACATTTTAATGCATAAAGAAACTCACCCGCCACAAACGTTGTCGATCAGCGCCTTTTTCTGATCCGCCGTCCCGCACACCAAACATTTTAAGATGACGTTGAAGGCGAACTTGTCCTGTGCGTACTTCATAATGTCGTCCTTCAGAATGTGCACAATGCGCTCCCGGTCTTCGGGCAGTCCATGCTCAATCAGATGTTGGATCACGAAGCAGCCGTACTTATCCGTGACCAAACTGAGCACATTCTCGTGCAGTTGTTCCAGCATGGGACGCTTTTGCGGCTCCGTGCAGTGTTCAAGCACACTTCGGATCACCCAATTGCCGTATTTATGGAGGGACAGGGGAATCACTTGCGCCAATATCTCATTGATTAGCTAAATAACATTTTTCACATTTATAGTCAAGCATTTGAGTCCCCAGGTAAAAGGGACACTTCAGTACGCAAGTCTAAAAACTGGATTAAAAAGAGAGCGACAAATTCTTTCGGCACATAAAGTCTAATCGTTACACAAATTAAAAGCAAAATAAATTAATTAAATGTTTTTGCCTCCATTTGTGACGTTTTGTCCACTGATTTCAACGCCGTTTGGATCACGTGAGAGCCGTTCATGTTCAGGGCCAATGTCAACACGTGGCCACGCAATGCGCCCACCAGCCGAGCCTTCACCGTCGGACTGGCACGCCCCAATTTTTGTTGGATGAATCTGACGAAATGTTTGTTAATGCAAATTCTAATATTCGATCAGCTTTTGCATCAAAAATTGTTGTGAAACTTGGTTAGGAGAGCCTGCGTTCGGGGCCAAGAGATACGCACTCGACTACCCCTACTCGGAAGTCCGACGCCGAGAATAACTTTTCTTCAAACGAATACGACAAATTTGGTCAAAGAGCTATTTTTATTAAGAAAAAGCCAAGTGATTGGGCAAAGTCCCTTCCAAAAGTTATAACAACAAAAAATGGATTTTTTCCCCCCTTTCCATGGCATGACTAATTAATGTTTTGTACAATTGCTTAGCTTATGATAATTTATCGAGCTTTTCGAGTGGTATTAAATTTGTCTGATTTGGTGAAACTGAAGACCATGAAAGTCAGCCCGGGCTGTTCAAATCGTTCACCCAGCAATTCGCACCTTGAACCTTGCAGGTCCAGCGCAAACGCCACGGCGTCTTTGCCCAAATCGGCGAGTTGAAGATTGGCTGCACGGTTATTGTGGTAATCGTCCAACAGCGTGGAACCGCCGTTGTTGCTGTACTCGTCCGACAGCTTAGACCGGTTGTTGGGGCGGTCTAAAATTGCGTAAAACCTAATTAAATGTCCAAAATTTACTGGACGACGACGACGCCATGCGAGCGCCGCATAAAAGAACGGGTGCCGGGCACACTTTTTTGGCGCATTGTTGCAAAAACGCCACATGAACTGCTTGAACGTGTTGGTGTTGAACCTAAAAAATATTATGGGACTAAAATATTTGAGTACGAATGAAACTTTCCTAAAGGTATGGTTATAAGCCCTAAAAGCATCAGAATTTCTGGTAATAGCAAAGACGCGCCTTCCATTTTTCAAAAAAATAAAAATTCCTGCGGGTTTTCGGGGGGGGGGGGGGGGGCGTAGAATCCAAATCTGACTTTGTTTCGACCAATTCCGAACCCGGAACCGAATTCGAACAATTTTTCGAAAAATTAAAATTTTCCAAAAATCAATGTTGCCTTAAAAATTTAACAATCACAAATTTACAACAAAAATGATCGAATTCATGCCTTTTGGGTGATTTTGCAGCCAAAACTGATTTTTCGAAAATTGTTCGGATTCGGGTCCGGGGTCGAAATAGGTCAAAGTTGAGGTCAAATTAGGGTAATACTCGGGCTGGCCCCCCCCCCATTTTTTGAAAAAATACAAATATTTTTCTAAGTCTAAAAAAGATTTTTCTAGGAGTATTCTGGGGGTGTAGAATCCGAATCTGACATTAGTTTCGACCAATTTCGAACCCCGAACCCTAGAACACCTTTTTTGAAAAAAAAGTTATTTTAGAAAAGTAAATGCCCCCCCCCCCCGTAAAGAAATGCCGTCGTTTTTCCCGACAATTTGTCGAAAACGAAACGAAAATCGAACGATTTACTCAAATAAAGAATTGTTTTTACATTTTCCCGGGGCTAAAACGGAATCCAACCAAAAAATAAAAAATTCAAACCTTGCAAATAATGTGTTGGCCGTTCAGAAAATTACGAATTAACCGGCCGATCATTTTGCGCGATTGCGTTAATTTCTAAGAGCTAAACACCAATTACAAAAATGTTGAATAAAATGAAACAAAAGAGGCAACTAAAAAGGTAAAAAGTAAAGACCGGAAACTTGGACACAAATAATATTTGGCCAAAAGTTTTGGGTCATCTTTTGCATATTTCTAATCAACCGGGATATTCTAAAAATTGTCTAAAAATATGTTCTTTGACATGGAAAATTGCAGCCAAAGTACCGCACACCAGGGTTGCGTCGAAACCTTTCGATTTCGATAATTTCGAGGTTTTTCTTTCGGTTTTCTTACGAAAATCGAAAGAGAAAATTCTTCGAAATTTTGTCGAAAGAGAAATTATATCAAAGAAATTTTGTATTTTTCGAGACACTTTACCACATTTTTCGTGAGCAGGAAACTGTTATTGTTGGCTTATTTGTCTGTGTTCCTGTCATCAAAAATTCGTTGGAGGTTCGAACCCTCTCCATGTCATTAACACTTTTTTTACCCTTTACACTAACCAAAAAATCATTGGAAAAGAACCCGGCGATAAAAGATAAGCGCGGGCAGGAAAAGGGAAAAGGGAAAAATTAACAAATTTTAACTTATTTTTTTAAGAAAATTGCTTAGAAATTTCACAAAAATTTATATTTTTTGAATTTTAATTGCTTAGAAATTTAACAAAATTCAAATACTTTAAAAAGCTTCAAAAAGTTACCGTATTTATTTTAAATTTTGGTTGCAAATCTCTTAACAAATTGAGTCACAGATTCAAAAAATTTCACGGCTGTGCCTATGCACCGCCGACCCCCCTCCCCTTTTGCAAAAACTTTTTGAAAAATCGCGCGCAAACAAATTAGGTATGTAAAAATGCTCAATATGCTTGTGTCAATATATAACGCTTGAAGCAAAGTTAACATAAATTTTGGGTTATAATGAAGAAATGACAAATTTGCGGGTTTTAGGTATCAAATGAGGATTTTTTAATGCTCCGATGCGGATTTTTAAAATTTTGAGATCGCAGCCCTGCTTAAGCCTAAGCCTAGGGTGGATTAGGCCTAAGCCTAAGTTTAGGGTGGCTTAGGCCTAAGCCTAATAAGGAAAACCAGCCCTTTTTTGAAAGATTTTGAGGCCAAAATTGATTTTTGAAATTTCGAAAAAAATGTTTGAGTTTGGGCCCGGTGTTAGAAATTGGAATTCGGATTCTACGCCCCGAAAATTTGGAATTTCTTTTTGGGATTTCTAGAAATTACCAAATGAACCGCTTTCTCTCCGCCATGCTCGCTGACGGGCCGCCAGCGGCTCAAATTTGAGTCAAAAATTCAAAATCCCCCCCCCCCAAAGGGTGACCGATCGTTTGGGCAGTGGATCCTTTGGGCAGTGGATCGATTAGGCAGTGATCCTTTGGGCAGTGACTTTTTTTGCGAAAATTAATTAATCAGTCAATTAACTTTTAAATATTTTTTTATATAAAAAAAATTTTAGTTGGTTTATTATTTTTTAAATAGAAATATGCTAATAAAATGTTGCTTTGATGATTTGACTGATTCTTAATAATATGATGGAACACAATCCGGGCAGATAAAGAATGGGGAGGGGGGGGGGGGGGGTGGCGGGAAGACAGAGGGGGGGGGGGGGATGGCCCAAACAACTTTAGGTCCAAACAACTTTATTTTCGCACAATTATTCATAATTTATTAACGATAGACTGATATTTTTTTTTTTTTTAAATTCTAAGATTTGAATAGTAGTGAAGTCATTTCAAAAAAAGGCAAAAGCATTCTAACTCGAGAAGGCTTCGATTATCAGTTTGAAACGGACAGCAAAGTTGAAGACAACATGCAAATTTTCAGCAACTGTTTGCAATTTGATAATAGAGCAATGGAGTATTTGCGTGCCGTTTCATATCATCTGGCACGCCCCAATTAATTTTCCTTATAACTTACAAACACTTGTACTCAAAAAATTATTTTTTAAAATTATATTTCACTGCCCAAAGGATCCACTGCCCAAAGGATAGGGAACCTTTTATAATCAGCCCTGAACAAAATTTCGGTTGAATTTTTAAACACGATTTTTATTAAAAAAAATTTTTAGTGTATTGCAAAAAAATGTTTTCAAAAAAGTCTCGAACCGAGAAATTTCTCGGTTTTTTGGGTCGAGTCTCGGTGTCATTTCTCGGTCTCGAGTCTTGGTTATGGCGGCATGATCAAAGGACCCGACCCTTCCAATAGTTTTTTGGCGGCATGAGATCAAAGTGACGGACCTCTATTTGGTTCTTTTTTGCTTTCCCTCTCTTTCACTCTTCTTTCTCTTTTCCTTTTCCCCATCAATTACTTTCATTTCTCACAATTCTTCTTGCTGGGTCAGCATTTTGCTGGGAGCAAATAAAACATTCAAATTTATGATAAAATGGGAAGGGATTATCCCAAAAGTGAATGTCCATCCCCCTTTTTTGAGTCAACATTTGCTCAAAGTAATGCCATTCAAATATTTATAAGAAAGTCCCCAACTTTCAGTCTATTAAAATATGTAATTTCATTCAAATACGGTTAATTCATTTTTAAAAACTTTTGGAGACTTAAATCAAGGATTTTATAGTACAATAAATAAATATGTCAATTCCGACCGATTCAATCGATGGGGACATAACAGCTGATTATGATCAGGGTAAATTCAATTTATTGATATTTATTAAATGCCAATGTTTCCAGAACATTTGTGCCCACCTTTTACTAATTTGGACCCGTCCGAAGAAGTGCAACTTTTGCGTGCCAGAATTGCCCAATTGGAACGCCAACAAACGATGAGTTCGCCAACTTGCTCATGTGCCAGTTTCGATTTGGTGGCATTAAATGGAAATGGTACAAAAATGCCAAATACAGTACAAACATTTTCGCGTTGGTCGGATTGGAGTTATTTTTCTCAATTTATTTTCTTGCGATTTTAATCCCAAAATAATTTTTATTTAATTAATTTTTTGTCATTTTCATAAATGAGAGATGCGGCGGCGGACACTTTGAGAGGTCAAAACAACGAAATTGAGGCGAACAATGACAAAGAATCCATGGCTGATCAGGAAAAGGAGGAGGAACAAACAAAGCTCGATCAGGCAAATTCTGTACAACAAAAAACTGATCAAAAAGCGCTGTGTGCCCCGATTGATCCAGTGGGTTTGGTAGAGAAAGGACTTGAGGACCGATCGAGAATCTCTAAATTTCGTTGATCGAGATTACGATCAAGAATCTCGACGAGATTTTCAATCGTCCTTTCTCTAGTTTAAACTTTAAAGAGATCGGCTGATGTCAAAATGCCGTGTTCAAGTTAATACAACTTTTTAGCAATTCAATGAGCGTGGAGTGCAGCAACTGACCAACTTTTTGGAGCAGTTTGTTGAAGGACAGAATAAAATGTTTGAGGAACAAAAGGAAACGAACAGAATGCTTCAGAAGCAAATGAACGAATTAGAAAACTGTTTCAAAAAACAGCTCGAAAAGGTGGGTTAGGAATTATTTTAGATACTGCCGTCGGTGACGATAGGCACCGCTAAATTTTGAAATTTTTTAAAATATCCATTAGCTCAAAAACCCATCAATTTTTCGTCGTTAGTTTTGGTAAGAAGAAGAGATAAACCGGTGTCCAATTCTATTTTAAGCATTATACTTACATTTAAATGTTATTTAAAATTAAATTATTAAGGGAATGAATCTGCTAGAGAAAAAATTGAGTGCAAAGATGGAGCAGTATCAGAAACAACAGCAACTGAACATCGGCGACGTGTTGACTGAAGCAAATGGTAGGGAAATTGTTGTTTAAATGCTTTCAATAATTGAAAAATCATATTTAAATTAAAATAACAAATTATTAGGGCTAATCCAACAACAAAATCAATGGGATTCCGCTGCATGTCACAAGAACCTAACGCTCTCTGAGCCCAATCAATTGATTTTCAAATTTTCTGCAGAGGAATGGGGTAAATATTATTCTGTTAAAGTGATTTGATTAACTAAATTTGATTATTTGTTGAATTGATTTACTTTTCAGGGAATAATCGCTCTGTGCGCGCTGCACAGGCAATTCCAAATGAGAAATCCGGCATTTTCTACTACGAAGTGAAAATATTAGCACAAATAAAGTAAAAGTTAAAAAATAAATGCTTAATAAGCATTTCTCTTAAAAAATTATATTTACATAGCATTCTTTTCATTGGATTTGCGCCAAGAGAAATGCCATTAAACCAATTTGTTGGAGATTTCAATGGCACTTACGCATACGCAAGCTGGGGCACTTTAATGGGACACGCCGTTGAGGGATTCGTCCACAGCGTTAGACATCCTGTCATCGAAGGAAAGCCCAAATTTGGCGTCGGCGACGTCATCGGATGCGGCGTCAATTTGGCAACACGCCAAATTATTTATACAAAGAATGGACAGCGTTTGGGTGGGTGGGAGAAAGAAAAAGACGAACCGGGCCACTAGCGTCCCGGCCACTACGTCCCGGCCACTAGCGTCCCGGCCACTAGCGTCCCGGCCACTACGTCCCGGCCACTAGCGTCCCGGCCACTAGCGTACCTCCCGGCCACTAGCGTACCTCCCGGCCACTAGCGTACCTCCCGGCCACTAGCGTACCTCCCGGCCACTAGCGTCCCGGTTTTTGCTTTTTTGTTTGTCTATGGGTACTTTTCCGTTTTATACGACCCCCTCCCTAAATCTGCTGGGACGCTAGTGGCCTGGGACGCAGTGGCCGGGACGCTAGTGGCACGGTAATGACCCCTACTCAGAAAAAGAAAAATGAATAAAATTAAAGGGGGCAAAATGTCATTTTTAAGAAATAATACATTAAATTTGTAAATTATTGTTGCTTAACTAATTTAACATATTTTCGTTATTTATTTGTTTATTTTTGCAGACACCGCCTTTTTGTTTGTCAATTCTACCGCCGATTTGTTTGCATGCGTTACGTTTGGAAATGACGCTAAAATTGAAGCAAATTTTGGACCGAATTTTGAATACAAATTCTGATGAGGGGAAGCCCCGGCGAATTAAGTGAAAGACGCGGTTAAATTTATTTTCTTGTTGAGAGGATACTTTCAAATTTCAATTTCAGAAATGAGCAATATGATTATTAAATTGTTTCTAATTGGGGCAGATGATTTGTGAATAGAAAACTGCTTTCTAATTCTTTAAAAAACATTCAATTTTGGTTTACTTTTGGCCAATAATTGTTGACCTAAAATGGAAAAGCCGAATGGGCGCAAAGTTAATCAAAAATGCAAATCGCATAAATTAACAAAACGATAAAATATACGATCTAACTTGTATTATTAAATAAAATAATTAAAAATAATAATTCTAAAAAAGATTAGAAGATTAATTCTCGTGATTTTTTTTCGTGGAAAAATTGATCCCCACCCCCCCCCCCCCCCTTAAAAAGGGCACGTCTTTTGAAAAATATCATAAAAAAATAATTTTTAATTCCTATCCTAATAAATGGCTTAAATAAATGAAGAATGAACTCAGAAAACTTGCCTCACTATCAGTAAAATTAGCCTTCTATCGGAGGTTATATTCAGAAATATTCAGTTAAAATTTAAAAAAAAAGGAAGCTTACAGCACCGCCGATTCCCAGGACGTCTCCGTTCCAAGTACTAAGGAGGCCCAACGTTGCTTAACTTGCCAGATCGGACGGGATGGCGTGCTTTCAACGTGGTATGGTCGTAAGCGATGCTTTCGTGAGGGAAACCAACCAAATGTGTGGCTTTTTGTCCCTTTGGTGACGCTTAAACAGATATTGGACAATTCTTAAAGAATAATTAATTCTCTGTATAATTTTCTCAAAAATAAAGTGAATTTGGCCGAAACAATTCTCGCAAACGAAAACCCCTGCAAAACTCCAACCTTCTCATCGTAAACACACAATGTTTAAAAACAAATCTAAACACCGCCCAGTTGAGGGCAGCCCAATTCCAAAATTTATTCCATGCCCACACATATTTTGGGCAGGATACACCGGTAATAGTGAAGATGGTGCCCTCTCCCTCATTTAAAAAAAAATAAAATTGTTTTCAAAGTCGAGAAAGTGGTGTTCCTGGGGATTTTCGGGCGCGTAAAAGGGCGAGTGATCCCCAGCGGGCTCTTCGTGTTCTTTGAAATATTTTGGTCGTTTCCCAACAATTTTCGTCAAATTACAAACTGTCTAGTTTTGGCCTCCCACCTTTAGAGCAGTAACAATTTACGTAAATTAATCTCAAAAAACAATAAAAAGAGGAACAGCTAAATTGACATTTGTAGAAAATCTTAACTTTTATATTCAAAAAATTCGAACTTGATTGATAAAATCGTGCTTTTGTTCTATTCAAGCTTCGGAATTTTCGAACTACAACATTCCCGTGAAACAGGAGTTTGGCACATTTTGTTGTTTGGTCCGATTATATTTAATTAGGTAGGTCAGTTGTGTCGTTGTTCTTTGAACTCTCTGATTAAGATAGTGTTGGGGGAGGGCGGTGAAGATGAACATCACCAGACATCGGCCGTCCTACTCGCTCTGTCCGTCCGTGCCCACTCATTCCACCACCAAATGCCGCCAAATGGCGGAACAATTTCCATTTTTTCACTCATTTATGAATATGAACACAAATGCTTTACGCTATATGCACTAGACAATGTACCTACTATATCAAGTGTTTCCAAATTATTCCTTTGATTTGTCTTTATTTTTGGATGCCGTCGCCCGTTTTGTGGCAGGACAAAATTACTAATGGACAATTCCTAATAAGTAGGCCCCGGATTTTTATGTTTATTATTTTTTTCCTGAACGCATCTTGCTCTGAAAAACACGAAAAAAAATCAAGAGTTTTTACACAGCGACCGTTTTTCATCGAGTTATTAAGTCCTAGCCTGGCGGAAAAAAGTCTTTCCCCAAACGACACAAATTTGTTCACCAAATAAATTACACATTGATTCGAATCGCATTGTGAAGTGTTCATAAATTTTCTTCACACTATCTACACCAAAATGATCCCACTAAAAAATCCCAAGTTTATTGTGAACTGTGTGAGAGAGATATATAGCCAGCCATTGGAAGGACAAGGCTCATAACTCGCTTCAAAAGATATGTTTTTTTTTGTCGCAAAATGACCTTAATGCGGCAAAATCTAATGAAAAGTACGGTTACACGCAATAAATCAAATTTTTATTGGGTTTGCTTCAAATGTCTTAATAATTTGCCGCCGACCGCTACCAATTTCTGTTTACTTTTTTAAATTATTTAATTAAAAAAATATTTTTATTATCCCACAAGCATTGTAAATGTTAGGTCAATCCCCCCCCCCCCCCGCCAATTCCCCCATCAATTAATCATAATTTACTTTTAGGCAAATCCCCCCCCCCCCCCCATAAACACACACACACAGCGACCAACCCTTCAAATATGCCGCCAATTTACTTTTTTGATAATAAAATTATTTTAAAATTTTTCCTTTTTTTGGTTCGGTGTATTTTGTCAGTAAAACAACGTTTTTGAACCTTTAAATTGTATATGGGAGGGATCCCGGCCCCGTGTCCCGGTGTTAAAATGGCATCCCTTTCAGTTAGCGTCGTTATAATCATAAAAATATTTGAATTGCAACAAAAAAGAATGTCGGACAATACAAAGGAAGCGTCGCAAAAACGATTGAAAGAAATGTGAGTTTTATTTTGAAGAGACTATAAGCAATAAATTCAGTTTCATTTGTGCCGACGTTTTGTTCGATGTTTTCACATTTTGTACACCATTTTTGCTCGGACTGAAAGTGGCACTGATCAGCGATCGATTTGATCGTTTGGTGGACGCCCATTTTAAATTGAAGGAATGGACGTTTGGCGATTTGCACATTCGTCGCGCAGTCGAAGGAAATGGCGCTGAAATTGTCAAACGCTTTGGAAACTGGTATGAAGTGGTCGAGCACCGTTTGTCAATCCCCCAAAAACCGCTTCCTGGCAAAGTGATCGGATTCGAACGACTGACCATAAGGTCTTTTCAGCATTTAAATTTGTTGGGTTTTTCATAAGCTTTCAGTTACATCGACCGAAGTGTCATCGAATTTCTTCGAAGCATTCGCCGACTTTTCGACTCCAAATGCATCAATCTTTTAGTCGTAACATTGCAAAACCGCAGTTGGGAAATCATTTGGCCATTGATCAACGACAAAATTTGCGGCATTTCTTTGTATTCCGTCACTTTCGACTATTTGCGCCAATTCTCTCCGGCCATTCTCCGCAAATGTGCAAAACTCCGATTTATCCATTCCGTCAGCGGTTTTCCCAAATTTCCGGCCGATGACAGTGCCGACGCTTCTTCTGGACAAGCTTCGGCCAAATGGTTGCGCATGCCCCGCGGGGATGGACTTCCAAAGGTGTTGAGCTGCGGATTTTGTCCGATAGGAATGGAAGGACTCAAACAAGTGACTTTTACTGTAATCGCCGATTTAAATTAATTTTTATGCCATTTTAGGAATTTGTCAATGCGACAGATCCTTTGAATTTTATCATCTTTCATTATTATTATTCTTGTGTTGGCATTGTGCCATTTGAGCTGGCGAACAATTTGACGGGGGAACGATTGGTATGCCGACGCTTTGACAAACGTGCCGGCGTCAATTGGCTTTTGGTCCGTTGTCCAATTGAGCGCGACGAAGACAAATGGGCCGAGTGGGAAAAGGAGGCGACTGAATGGAATTGGCGTCGCCCGTGGAATAGCATCGACATTAACCTCAACCAAAGTGACGTCAGCGACGGGTTAGGATGGATTTTACCCCCCCGGGGGGGGGGGGATAATTAGTGGAGGGGAAATGGCGGGAAGGTTACTAATAGACCTTACGATATTTTTGAATGTTCAGACTGTTTGACGCAAACGAAGGTCCAAGTGAACCCAAAAAGGCAAAGAACTCTGAGGACGAATGGAATTTGAATTTAAATTAAATCAACCTTTGAAAATGGACTAATTGAATTGTTTTTCATCCGATAACTCTTAAGGCTTAACATTTATTTTCCCTAAAAAGCGTTCGTCTTTGGTTTAAAAACACGAGTCTAATTTGTAAGGTACTTTGTGTTTCTGCGAGTCCATCTGTGGCATTGGATAAATTTTTGGAAATGCTCTTAAATCGTGAATTTGAAATAAAGTATAATGCCCTAACGAAACACTTGACGGCTTTTTTGAGAGCATCAAAGACACTTCTTGGTAAAAAAAACACGGGTATAAAAATGACTAACATTTTTGTTTTAAATCCCAAACTGGAAGAGAGAATGATGTTCAATGCGGAAGAAAATGTGCGGAGAGTGAAGAGAGCAGCAGTCGCCGAGTGGAATAAAAGAGAGTGGAATGAGTGATCAACTATTGGCATAGCAAGTGCTGGGATCCGACCCAAAAATGCACGCACAGCATCCAACATTTGCTTTGATCAAAACATTCATTCTCCCCACGGCGTTTCTTTCTTCGGTTTAATTACCCAATTTTGAGGTACTTTTGGTGTTATCCTGCCCAAAATATGTGTGGGCATGGAATAAATTTTGGAATTGCTCTGACACGAAGTGGGCGGTGCTTAAATTTGT
Organism: Globodera rostochiensis; assembly: GCA_018350325.1. Classification (NCBI taxonomy): domain Eukaryota; kingdom Metazoa; phylum Nematoda; class Chromadorea; order Rhabditida; family Heteroderidae; genus Globodera; species Globodera rostochiensis. The sequence continues at coordinate 68,770 of JAEVLN010000025.1, forward strand.
CTTAAAGATGTGTGTTTACGACGACAAGGTCGAGTTTTGCAGAAGTTTTCGTTTGCGAAGATTTGTTTCGGCCAAATTCACATTCGATTTTTGAGAAAATTATAACAGAGAATAATTATTCTTTACAAATTGTCCATTATCTGTTTAAGCGTCACCAAAGGGACAAAAAGCCACACATTTGGTTGGTTTCCCTCACGAAAGCATCGCTTACGACCATACCACGTTGAAAGCACGCCATCCCGTCCGATCTGGCAAGTTAAGCAACGTTGGGCCTCCTTAGTACTTGGAACGGAGACGTCCTGGGAATCGGCGGTGTTGTAGGCTTACTTTTTTTTTAAATTTTTTAACTGGATATTTTCTTTGTTCAAAAAATATTAGCACTCTTTTGTTAATTTGGAAAAAGTGAAGATATCAAAAACTTTGTTTATATATCAATCGGCAATTGAGAGCGGCCTTCTTATAATCGGCATTTTTTCCAATGACCAAATTTATCTCCAAATTTCGACGTCCTCAGCAGTTCTTTCTCTTTTTGGGCTCACTCGGACCGTCGTTTGCGTCGTCAAGCAGTCTGAAAATTAGGAAATATCCGCGATTTTTAGGGAGCACTTTTCGATTTTTTACAATTTTTCTTAAGAAATTTTCGAAAAATTGCCGAAATAGGCATTTATATGCACTAATTTTGGGGCGCCGACATTTCATACACTAAGCAATAAAACGACATTTCATACACGCGACATTTCATACACTAAGCAATAAAACGACATTTCATACACGCGACATTTCATACACTAAGCAATAAAACGACATTTCATACACGCGACATTTCATACACTAAGCAATAAAACGACACTTCATACACGCGACATTTCATACACTAAGCAATAAAACGACATTTCATACACGCAACATTTCATACACTAAGCAATAAAACGACATTTCATACACTAAGCAATAAAACGACATTTCATACACTAAGCAATAAAACGACATTTCATACACGCGACATTTCATACACCCAAAATTTCATCCACTAAACAAAAATATGATATTATTCTAAGAAAAAGCCCGCCCGGTTTCTGTCGGGTTTCCTACCCTTATTAGGCCGGCTATGGTTCAGTTTACAAACAGTAATCATATTTTTATCAAATTTATTCTTGTTCAAATGGCTTTGTATTTTTCGTCTGAATATATTTTTTGCAAATTTTTTTTGTTTACGTTCAATATTTTGTGCATCTTGCCATTGTGAGTTAAAAGTGAAAGCATTTGGATGGATCCGGAGCGCGCGTGTATGAAATGTCAAATTTTAGGTTCATGTATGAAGTGTCGTTTTTTTGCTTAGTGTATGGTGTCGCGTGTATGAAATGTCGCGTGTGTGAAGTGTCGTATTTAGGTTCATGTATGAAGTGTCGTTTTTTGCTTAGTCTATGAAATGTCATCCTACCCTAATTTTTGCGTAAAAATGACGGCCCTTAATTGCCCCCCCCGGCTTGAAATCCATCCTCACCCGTCGTCGATGCCCCCGTCGTTGAAGTTAATGTGGATGACGCTATTCAACGGACGACACCAAATCAGCTCAGCTGCTTCATTCTCCCACTCGGCCCATTTCTTTTCGTCGCGCTCAATTGGACAACGAACCAACAACCAATTATTGTATTTGTCAAAGCGTCGCAACAACAAACGTTCCCCCGTCAAATTATTCTTCAGTTCGTATGGTTTGTCATCAAAGGAAAAAAAAAAGATGATAAAATTCAAAGGATCGGTCGAATTGACAAATGCCTAAAAAATGGCACATAAATTAATTTAAATCGGAGAATATAACAAAATTCAAAATCACTTGTTTGAGTCCTTCGATTCCTATCGGACAAAAACGGCATTTCAACACTTTCGGAAGTCCATCTCCGCGGGGTGTACACAACCATTTGGCAGATGCTTGGTAAGAAGAAGAGCCGGCACTGTCATCGGCCGAGCCCAAGCGAAAAACAAAATCGAATTGGATCACTCGAAGCTTTGCACAATTGTGAGGAAAAGTCGGAAATAATTGGCGCAAACGGATGAAAGTGGAGAAAGACAAGTCACAAAACTCGCAAATGTTGTCATTGATCAACGGCCAAATCTTCTGCCAAATGATTTCCCAACTGCGTTTTTGGTCGACGGATGTTCCGATTGAAAGATTGACCCCTTTCGAGTCAAAAAGTGGGCGGAGGCTTTGGAGAAATTCGATGGCACTTTGGTCAATGTAACTAAAGCGGCATTCAGAGGAGCTATATAACAGCGTTCGTTCTCATTTTAAAGAGGTCCGATATGCCTTTTTTTAAAGCATTTTTTATATTTTGTTTAAAGCTGAGTGATCTAAATACTTTTTGAATGCAAAAAAATCAGCGAAATTTTAACCCCAATATTTTGCGTAATTTTGGAAATTCAAAAGGAGTCAATTTTTCGAAAAATATGTTTTCCCAAAAAAAAACAATTTTATGAATAGAGTTAAAAAAACGCTAAATAGATAATTAGCTTTTTATCTCTATAAAAAATACGGTATTTGGGGTAAGCGTCCTTTTACGTTCGGTATTTGAGATTTCTGGTATTTGTGAAGAATTTTCGTTTAAATTTTGAATAAACTTAAGACAGATGGTCAAATTAGTAGTTTCTTTCTCATTGCTTTTTGAATAAATTTGCCTGGCGGGCGCCTATGGTAAAATACCCAACTCGTTACTTTTTAGAAATGCTCCTTTCTCTGTTCTCTTATAATCTAACACTATTCTCTTTTTTACATTTCTCTATTTAACACACGGGATAGCGAGTTGGCGCCTATCGCCTTCCTCCACAGCAGCAGAAGTGAAGCAGAATTAGCACAAAAAAAAAACAAATTGTATTTTGAATGCCACTAGATGCACAAACTGCTGCTTGGGATTTTGAAATCATTTCAAACAAAATATGCAAATTCTAATGAATAAATTGTTTTAAAAAAATGTGCCCTTTATTTGACCATCAAAATTTTATTTATTTTTATATCTTGTCCTTGATTTTTATGTCTTTGGACTTATCGTACCCCTGCTTTTAAATGACCTGCTGAACTGACCTTATCGTAATACGTCCGAATCCGGCCACTTTGTCTGGAAGTGAATTTTGGGGGATTGACAGCCGATCAATTTTACTGCCATTGAATTTGACAATTTCAGCGCCATTCCCTTTGACTGCGCGCCAAATTGCCAATTGACCCAACGACCATTCCTTCAATTTAAAATGGGCGTCCACCAAACGATCAAATCGATCGCTGATCAGTGCCACTTTCAGTCCGAGCAAAAATGGTGCACAAAATGTGAAAACATCGAACAAAACGTCGGCACAAATGAAACTAAAGAATAGATAATAAAATCAGGACCGGATTGAGTCCGAGTAATTTACTTGATTTTTAGGCTAATTTGATGGATACTTTTTATTCTTCGTTTACCAACAGCAAATACCTATTACAATACTAACTAATGAAAACTCACATTTTTTTCAATTGTTTCTGTGCTTCTCTCGGATTGTCCGACATTTATTGATTGTTGTTGAAATCCAAATATAATTACCTATACTTACGATTAAATGAGGTTAAAATGAATTTTTAATTGTTATTTTAAACAAATGTTCAGCAGGGAGGGGTGGAAATTTATTTTTTAAAAAACTGAAATATTTTTTTAGGGGGGGGGGGGGGGTGGCGGTCGGCGGTGCCGATAGGCGCCGCCGGAGAAAATTTTGAATTTTTAACTTAATTTGTTAAGAAATTGTAGCCAAAATTTTAAAATGTAATTTTTTGAAGCTTTTTATGAATGGTAAGGGGTCCGGCCCGGAAATTTTTTCTAAAAAAAAGACAACAAGATTTGTTAAGAAAATTGTCCAAAATTAGGAATGTTGCAAAACAAAGGGCCTCCCCCCCCTGATTTTTTGATTTCGTCCAACCAAAAAATGAAATGAATGTAAATTATTATCAAATATTTTTTTATAATCGAAAAAATTTAAAAGAATTTTTAGAATTGTTTACACGACCATAAATTTCAGAGGAATTCAAAAAAACCATTTACATACATAGTCGGGGGCAGGCCAAAATCCGCAAGCCGCAACCCCAAAAAGATCTTTTTTTGGACCAAAAATGCGCCTCTAAAAAATTGATTTAATTTTCTGGGAAGGAGAGCCCGGCGGTGCCGACAGGCGCCATCGGGAAAAATTTCGGGATTTTTGCTAAGAAATTTCATTTTTGGTAAAAATCGGGATTGGGATTTTGACTTTTCAAAAAGCGGGATTGGGATTAATCGCGATTGATAATTATTAAAAATATTTTTCTCATTTTCTACAACTTCTATTGCCTCATTCATCATAAATTTTTTTTGAGATTATGATTAACTTTTCAAGGGGGGGGGGGGTCGGCGGTGCCGATAGGCGCCGCCGAAAAAAATACCACAACCAAACTGCGCTTTTCTACTCAAAAATCCCATTCTTAGGGGTGGAAGAGGTATTTGTTTCGAAAAATAAATTTTCTGAAACCACCGATTGCGGATCCAAATTGCGGAAAAAATCAAAAAATCCGCAACCCCAAAAAGGCCGCAATTTCAGCAATCCGCAATTGCGTCCAGCCCGGATGGCCACCCTGGTTTTGTCCGTTAAAAGAGGCATTTTAGCGGAAAACGGAAAAAAGGCCCATCCCTGGGCCCGTATGCAAAGAACGGGGTAAGGGTAAGGTTACCCTCAGCTGCGGGTAACCTTACCCGTTACCCGTATTCAAAGAATCGAGTAACGGGTTAGGTTACCCTCAGCTGCGGGTAAGATGGCTACCCTGGGTCGGACCAGGGTAAGCACTCGACCTAGCTTCCTTTCAAATTAATTTTAAAATATTTAAAAGTCATTAAAAATAAATTCAAGAGTGGGACTAATAAAATAAAATCTGCTCTTTCACCTGACATAAATTTTAAATTTAATTTTTAAATTTTGAATAGATATCTCTGAATTAAAGGCAATGTAATTTTTTGTGCACCAATCTGTGAGAAAATTAGCATAAATGGAGAAAACAAATTTGTTTATTGATTTTAAAAAATATTTAGGGCTTTTTTTCGGCATACGGACTCGAATCCAGACCGGGGAAATAACTGACTTTAAACTTAACCGATTCAGATTTTCTAAAAACCACTCAAAGCTTTTGTCGAGATAAAGAAGCTATCATTAAGCTAAAGCTTTGCGATTGGACTATGTTCAAAAAAGTTATGGCCAGAACACTCTGGTCTGGATTTGGTTCTGTTGCCTTTTTTCCAATGGTATTCAAAGAAGCGGGTAACGGCTCAGGTTACCCGAGCTGAGGGTAAAAAAGGGAGTATCGGGTAATTTTCATTGAATACGAGTTAACCCGCAGTTGAGGGTAAGGTTACCCGGGTAGCCTTACCCGAGTAACCTTACCTGGGTAACTTTACCCCGTTCTTTGCATACGGGCCCTGATGCTCAGTGATTGATTGAGACAAAATCCTCAAATGTGAGAGAAAAGGTCAAACAAAGCGATGCGGCCACGCACGCGTGAGAAATGATGCAGACGAAAATTGGGAGAAGAAAGAAAGGATTGGGGCAGAGTAAAGAATTAGAGAAAATGTTAAAGAAGAGAGAAAGTGCAGACGAGAAACGCAAAAGTATATAGTGATGCTCGAGACCTAAATTTACCAACAAAAAAAAACCCTGAGACTTTCTCGGTTTCGAAAAAAGTTTGGGCGCCCATTCCTGGATTCGATCATTTTTTCGAGAAGTCAACACGTGTCATGCAAACGCCGTGCATAAGCCTAGCTTAGCGTCGCTTAGGCCTAAGCCTAAGCTTAGGTTGGCTGAGGAAACATCCGAGTCCGAAACGTCCGAGTCCGAATTTTGAGAATATGTTCGATTTGCTGGATCAGGATTTACCCGGATTAAAAATCTGTTTTCAGGATATCTCCTTATCCTGGTGCTTCGTCAAAAATACGAGGATTCCGGATCAGGAGTCCTGGAAAATCCTGTCCTGTCCGGTCTCTAAAAAGAGGCTAAAACCTCAGATCTGCAAACCCTGCCCAAACTCTTGGCCAAATATTATTTGTGTCCAAGATTCCGGTCTTTACTTTTTATCTTTTTTGTTGTCCTTTTGTTTCATTTTATTCAAAATTTTTTGTAATTGGTGTTTAGCTCTTAGAAATTAACGCAATCGCGCAAAATGATCAACCGATTCATTCGCAATTTTCTAAACAGCCAGCACATCATTCGCCAGGTTTGCAAATTTTTTGTTATTTTTTGGGTTGGATTTTGTTTTGGCCCAGGAAAATATAAAAAAACAATTTCACATTTTGTAAGCAATTTTTTCTTTAAAAAAATGAGTTAAAATTCCTTAATTTTTCCCATTTCCCGCCCGCGCTTTTTGGTTATCGCCCAGGGGTTTTCCCAATGATTTGTCAAAATTTAGTGTAAAGGGTAAAAAAATGTCAGTGAATCGGCTTTTTTAAATGAATTAATCGGAATTGCAATGATTAAATCTTTTCTTTTCGAAAAATGTGTGATGCTTTTAGGGGCTTAACTTTTCGGAAAGTTCATTCGTATGTAAATATTTTAGTGCCGAACAAAAAACAATTTTTTTTAGATTCAACACGTTCAAGCAGTTCATGTGGCGTGTTTGCATCAATGCGCCAAAAATGTGTGCCCGTCGGCCGTTCTTTCAGGCGGCGCTCGCACGGCGTCGTCCGGCAATCTTTTTCAAGTCACCAATTTGGCCAAACACGTGTTGGTGTTTGCGCAGGATTTCCAAGGTTCAAGGTGCGAATTGCTGCGGGGGGGGGGGGAGGCAAGTTTCACGGTGAACAATTTGAACAGCCCGGGCCGGCGATGCTAATTTGTAAGCGATTGAACAAACATTTAATAGTCATGACCTGAAAAGTGTTGAAAAAGTCCACTTTTTTGGACTTGGTCGTTTTTTGGGGAAAATGTGGGCCCAACCATAAAGTATTAGTTATTTTTGATGCGAATTTGTTTAAAAAATTGGTCAAAAATTTGTAAAAGTGCAAAATAAAAGGGTCCCCCTCTTATTTTTTTTCTCTCAAATTTTATTTCGGGGCGGGGGGGGGGATTCCCCCCCTCTCCTGGCTACGTCCTTGACCATTTTCCGCACGGTGGCCAATTTTTTTTGAGTTTATTTTTTCAGCGGTGACCATTTTACCGAAAATTCTCGGTGAAGTTGCAGGTTCGAAACCTCTGCTAGTTTTGAATCACTTGTCGATTCAAAAATTGTAAAGCTTTTTTTAATTAAATCATACCATTTTAACTAGGGTTGCACGGTACCGGGACTTTTGGAAAAACCGGGACCGGGACTAAATTTGGTCCCGGTCAAAAAAACCGGGACAACTGGACAAAAACAAGAAAAAAAAATCATTTTGTAAAAACCGGGACTTTTATAGTGGGATTTTAAAGGAATTTTGAAAAACCGGGACCAAAATTTCAGTACCAAAATTGGAAAAAATTGACCATTTCAGTACTGGTCCCGTTCCCGTGCAACCCTAATTTTAACACAAACAAAGAGAGCTATTGATTGATTGAATATAGAATTTTACATTAACAAACATTTCGCCAGGTTCCTCCAGCAAACGTTGGAGAGTGCCAGTCCGACGGAGACGGCTCGGCTGGTGGACGCATTGCGTGGCCACGTGTTGACATTGGCCCAGAACATGAACGGCTCTCACGTGATCCGAGCGGCGTTGAAATTGGTGGACAAAACGTCACAAATGAGCCCGTTTTTAGACGTTGGTACTGAAGTGTCCCTTTTACAAAAGGTTATTTAGCTCATTAACGAGATTTCGTCACAAGTGATTCGCCTGTCCCTCCATAAATACGGCAATTGGGTGATTCAATGTGTTCTTGAACACTGCACTGAGCAGCAAAAGCGTCCCGTGCTGGAACAATTGCATGACAATGTGCTTTCTTTGGTCACGGATAAGTACGGCTGCTTCGTGATCCAACACGCGATTGAGCATGGACTGCCCGAAGACCGGGAGCGCATTGTGCACATTCTGAAGGACGACATTATGAAATATGCACAGGACAAGTTCGCCTCCAACGTCATTTTGAAGTGTTTAATCTGCGGGACGGCGGAGCAGAAAAAGGCGCTGATTGACAACGTTTGTGACGGGTAAGTTGCTTTATGCATTAAATGTCACTTTTTGGGACATAAATTGTTGAACGGTTAGCGCTCTTTCGGATTGAGTTGGTCAGGACCGGGATCTCGACCCGGAAAGTATTTAATGCTGGCCCGGTTTTCCCGGTCCCGGCCAACTACTTCAAGAAGTACAAATCGTCTTTTTTGTTTTGTTTTTTATTTTTCCTTTTTTCCGATAAAGAAATTCTGAATTAAATAACACATTTGGGAAGGTTTATGATGTTATTTTTTAAAGAGGGCCGGAGACGCTTCAAAATGCTCGACAATTGATGGCTGACAAATTTGGCACTTTTGTTATTCAGGTCCTTCGAATATTCATTAGTTTTGGCACGATTAGATAAATTAGAAGCATAGCCAGGAAAAATTTTCGGGGGGGGGGAAGTCGGTTCTTAGGAGTGTATTTTTCCTTTTAATTGCATTTTTGTTAAGCAATTTTTCCAAAAAATGTTCGATTTTAGGTATTTTGGCCATAGATGCGCAATGGGGGGGGGGGTCAGACCCCCCCCCCCCCCCCATCTTCCAAAATTTTGAAAAATAAATTTTTTCTTAGTGTAGGAAAAAAAAGAGAGAAATAACATCGCAAATGTAATTTTTGGCCTAATTTTTCTTAACAAATTGAGTCAAAATCACAAAAAATTTTCCCAGCGGCGTCTATCGGCACCGCCGACCCACCCGCCCCTTCCAGTCAATTTATGCGTAAAAACCTTCAAAATTCGTCATTTTTTATTTATTTTTTTCTCAGAATAGAAAATGTACTATTTTTCACATGTTTTAGAAATTTTTATAAAAAATATAAATAAAAAAATTTTTTAGGGAAAATGTCGATCTTTGGGGGTGGAGAAAAAGTCATTTTTTAGGGGTTCATTTTTGGTTTGAAAATTTTTTTTGATTTTTAGGCTCAAATTTTTTCGTTTTTATTGCATTTTTTTTAAAGAAATTTTGGGAAAAAGTGCCTGAAATATTGAATTTCTTCAAAAATTTTCGTAAAAATGCGGAAAATTGCATTTTTTTCTCAAGAAAAATGCCAAAATATTGATTTATTATGAAAAAATTGCGAAATATTGATGGGACGTCGGCGGTGCCGATAGGAGCCGCCGAGAAAATTTTGAAAATTTTGACTCAATTTGTTAAGGGATTTGCAACGGCCCACGTTTTTTGCCACGTTTTGAAAAATTTTGCTACATTTTTGGATTTTGCCGACGGCAACCCTAATTCGAACATTTTTCAATATTTCAAAAACAATTTCTTTTTTTGGTTTGACTAATTTTTTAATTCCGGCATATTTCCCCCCCCCCCCCCCTGAAAACTAGATTGAGATCTTTTTTTCAAATCTTACTTTTTAAATTCATAAATTTACGCTGATTGATAAAAACGGGGATGAACTATTATCGGCGAGTCGACCGTCGGCGAGTTGACCCGTCGGCCAATTGACCCGTCGGCGAGTTGACATGTACCCTCTGGGTACTGCCATTTTCAGTAGTGTTCGGCACGGTACGGTATTACCGCGGTATTTTTTGCATTACCGATTCGGTATACCGATCGAAGAAATGTTGGGATTTCGGTAGTTCGGTATCGGTATTTTACCGATATCGAATATCGAAAACGTCCCTTTGCCGGACACTATTGTTCAGGCTTACCGCTGGATTTTCTGGGTGATAGGCCCAGAATCTAGAATGAATGGACTCTTCTTGATCAAAAATTGCCAAAAAGAAAAATTCAGAAATTTTTTGAGTACGGCACGGACGATCAGAAGGCTCGACTGGTGGACGCATTGCGTGGCCACGTGTTGACATTGTCCCTGCAAATATACGGCTGTCGCGTGGTCCAAACGGCGCTGAAATCGATGGACAAAACGTCACAAATGGAGGCAAAGCATTTATTTTAAATAGTTATTACATTTTGAGAAGTAATCATTTTAATTAAAAAATAAAATATTTTTTAAAGATAATCGAAGAACTGACGCCGCGTGCGTGTGTGATCAGATGCATCAAAGATCGTTATGGAAGCTACGTCATAAATGCGGTGAATAACACCAATAATAACAATTATATAAATGTGTTGTTTGAGGCTTAACCGGGGGCCTCCCGGGTCTGGGGGTTAGCTTCATTGGAAACTATTAAAGCTTTTTCGCAGATAATTGAACTCATTGAACCACAGCGGCTTCAGTTTGTCGTTGATGCCATACTATACAGCCCGTCGGATTCTGTACGTTTGTATCAGATTTTGTTTATTTGTTTAAAAACTATTTTAAACATTTTTTAAGTGGTCAATCAAACATTCATTACAGTGTTCCGAGTTTTATAATCTTAATTCCATGTATTGAAAAGCATCCTTTGTCTCGTCCCAACAGGTCACCTCTTTGTCCACCCATGAATATGGCTGTCGGGTGATCCAACGAGTGCTTAAACATTGCACGGAGCAGCAAAAGCGTCCCATGCTGGAACAACTGCATGACAATATGCTCACTTTGGTCACAAACCAGTATGGCAGCTTTGTGATCCAACATGTGGTTGAGAATGGACTGCCCGAGGACCGCGAGCGCATTGTGCGCAGTCTGCAGGAGAATGTGCTCTCTTTGGTCACGGATACGTATGGCAACTTCGTGATCAGACATGTAAAGGAGCATGGACTGCCCGAAGACCGCGAGCGCATTGTGCGCAGTCTGCAGGAGAATGTGCTCACTTTGGTCACGGATGAGGTGGTTGAAGGGGCGTGGGTACTTTCGATTAGAGACCGAAAACTTGGACTAAAACCCTAAAATTTTTTGATAATTTTGGGTTTTGGTTTTTTTTTGGTTTCACTCCAATCTGACCCAAAACCCAAAATTTTTTGGGTTTTTTTTGGTTTTGGTATTTTTTGGGTTGACAAAACCCAAAATTTTGTACAAAACCCAAAAATATTTTGGTTTTGGGTTTTGGGTCCGGACTCTACTTTCGATCGTTGATTTGTTAAGAAAATTGATTTTTTTTTTTATAAAGCCACAGAAGGTTATAATATAAATTGCTATACTCCCTCAAAAGGTCACCTCCATGTCCACCGATGAATACGGTAGTCGGGTGATTCGACGTGTGCTTGAACATTGCACGGAGCAGCAAAAGCGTCCCGTGCTGGAACAAATACTTGACAATGTGCCCACTTTGGTCACGGATCCGTATGGCTGCTTCGTTGTCGAACATGTTATTAAGCATGGACTGCCCGAAGACCGGGAGCGCATTGTGCGCAGTCTGAAGGGGGACATTCTGAAGAACACATATCTCCATTTCTTCTGCAGCGTAATCGAAAAGTGTTTGATTTTTGGGACGACGGAACAGAGAAATGCGCTGATCGACCAAGTTTGTGCGGCGTGAGTTGTTTCCGGCCCCAAAAGCTAAAGTTTTGCTGTTTTTTGTTCAGCGACGGCACTGGAAAGCCGCCTTTGTTGGAAATGATAAAGCATCCGTTCGCCAACGACGTTGTGCTCAAAATGCATGACTTTGCGGACTCTGCGCATCGTGACAAAATGATGTTCGCCATCGAAGAACACATTCCGGCACTGATCCGTTTACAAACACAGCAAGAGCAACAGTGAGTGTTGTGTTAGCTCTTTTAATGCCCTTTTTACATGTCATCAATTTTTGGCTTAAATTAATTTAAATTCTCATTTTTTAGAATAAAAATCCCCGAAATGAAATTTGACAAAAAAAACAAGAGGGGGGACCCCATTGTTTTGCACTTTTACAATTTATTGAACACTTTTTTTAACGAATTGCCATGAAAAATCAAAAAAATTTTCTCGGCGGCGCCTATCGGCACCACCGAGCCCCCCAAAAAATGGAGTAAAACGGAAAATGCACCCCCAGAAATCGAGAAAAATTGCTTAACAAAAATGCAATAAAAAGGGAAAAATACACTCTTAAGAACCGACTTCCCCCCCCCCCCCGAAAATTTTTCCTGGATACGCCCCTGGGGTCAGTTTTCGGACCGGGGCGACCCAAAAAAATCGGGTCGAGAAAAAGCCGGGTTTTGGGTTGAAAAATTTTTTCTTAAAAATATTCCCAAAACTAAATTAATATGTAAAATCATAAATTGGTAAATTGTGCAAGTTTTTTGCTCTTAACGGTTCATCAAATCTGTGAGTATTATACCAACCATCGAAAACAGCCTCTCTTTTTTTTTGAGAATTCGGCTTTTTGGAGGGGGGGGGGAGGTCGGCGGTGCCGACAGGCGCCGCCGAGAAAATTTTGAATTTTTGACTCAATTTACGAAGAGATTTGCAACCAAACTTTTAAAAATACGGTAATTATTGTATTGATTTGATTTGTTTTATTCCATTGAACAGGGGTCCTATTTGAATTTATTTTTGAAAAATTCGAACATCAGCAAAATTTTCCAAATTTTTAAGTGTTAAAAATTCTAAAAAATTTAACGGTAAAATCGTCACACTTTTTTAATTAAAATAAAACGTAAAAATGCACCCCTAAAAATCGACTTTTTTGGCTTGCCCCCCCCCGCCGAAAAGTTGCTCTAGATACGGCCCTGCGTGTGATCCATTTACCGCAGTTTATCGGTTGAAATTTTTTATTCTGTTAATGTTTTTTGAGTTTCAGATCGCTTACCAAAAGGGACGGGAGGAAGTCGAATAACGGATTATTGGATAATTGATCATTTGTTTATCTTTTGCTCATCGGACAATTATTGCTGGTCTATGATCCATTGTTCGCATTTTTTTATGCGATAAAACCTAAAGCACACCCATAAACAATGAACTTTTTTGCGTTTCTTCCGTCCTCCGACTCGCCCCACTACTTGCTCAAACATCGCACGAAGCGGGACGCTCCCGTCCCGCCACTCCCGTCCCGGCCACTCCCGTCCCGCCCACTCCCGTCCTGGCCACTCCCGTCCCGCCACTCCCATTCCGGCCACTCCCGTCCCGCCACTCCCGTCCCGCCACTCCCGTCCCGCCACTCCCGTCCCGGCACTCCCATTCCGGCCACTCCCGTCCCGCCACTCCCGTCCCGCCACTCCCGTCCCGCCACTCCCGTCCCGCCACTCCCATTCCGGCCACTCCCGTCCCGCCACTCCCGTCCCGCCCCACTCCCGTCCCGCCACTCCCATTCCGGCCACTCCCGTCCCGCCACTCCCGTCCCGCCACTCCCGTCCTGGCCACTCCCGTCCCGCCACTCCCATTCCGGCCACTCCCGTCCCGCCACTTCCCGTCCCGTCCCGCCACTCCCGTCCCGCCACTCCCATTCCGGCCACTTCCCGTCCCGCCACTCCCGTCCCGGCCACTCCCGTCCCGCTACTCCCGTCCTGGCCACTCCCGTCCCGCCCACTATCCCGTCCCGCCACTCCCGTCCCGTCACTCCTGTCCCAGCCACTCCCGTCCCGCCACTCCCGTCCGGCCACTCCCGTCCCGCTACTCCCGTCCTGGCCACTCCCGTCCCGCCCACTCCCGTCCCGCCACTCCCGTCCCGTCACTCCTGTCCCAGCCACTCCCGTCCCGCCACTCCCGTCCCGCCACTCTCCGTCCCGCCACTCCCGTCCCGGCCACTCCCATTCCGGCCACTCCCTTCCCGCCACTCCGCACTCCCGTCCCCGGCCAACTTACCGTCCCGCTACTCCCGTTCCTGGCCACTCCCGTCACCGGCCCACTCCGTCCCGCCACTCCGTCACCGTCACTCCTGTCCCAGCCACTCCCGTCCCGCCCCACTTCCCGTCCTGGCCACTCCGTCCCGCCACTCCCGTCCCGGGCCACTCCCGTCCCGCCCACTCCCATTCCGGCCACTCCCGTCCCGCACACTACCGTCCCGCCACTCCCGTCCCGCCACTACCATCCGGGCCACTACCGTTCCCGCCACTCCCGTCACGGCCACTCCCGTCCCGCTACTCCCGTCCTTGGCCACTCCCGCTCCCCGCCCACTCCCGTGCCCGCCACTTCCCATTCCGGGCCACTCCCCGTCCCGCCACTCCGTCCCGGCCACTCCCGGTCCCGCTACTCCCGTCCTGGCCACTCCCGTCCCGCCCACTCCCGTCCGCCACTCCCGTCCCGTCACTCCTGTCCCAGCCACTCCCGTCCCGCCACTCCCGTCCCGGCCACTCCCCGTCCCGCTACTCCCGTCCTGGCCACTCCCGTCCGCTACTCCCGTCCCGGCCACTCCCATCCCGGCCACTCCCCGTCCCGCCACTCCCATCCCGGCACTCCCGTCCCGCCACTCCCGTTCCGGCCACTCCCGTCCCGCCCACTCCCGTCCCGCCACTCCCGTCCCGTCCCGCCACTCCCGTCCCGGCCACTCCCGTCCCGCCACTCCCGTCCCGTCCCGCCACTCCCGTCCCGGCCACTCCCGTCCCGGCCACTCCCGTCCCGCTACTCCCGTCCCGGCCACTCCCGTCCCGCCACTCCCGTCCCGGCCACTCCCGTTCCGCCACTCCCGTCCCGCCACTCCCGTCCCGCCACTCCCGTCCCGCCCACTCCCGTCCCGCCACTCCCGTCCCGTCCCGTCCCGTCCCGTCCCGTCCCGCCACTCCCATTCCGGCCACTCCCGTCCCGCCACTCCCGTCCCGCCACTCCCGTCCCGCCACTCCCATTCCGGCCACTCCCGTCCCGCCACTCCCGTCCCGGCCACTCCCGTCCCGCTACTCCCGTCCTGGCCACTCCCGTCCCGCCCACTCCCGTCCCGCCACTCCCATTCCGGCCACTCCCGTCCCGCCACTCCCGTCCCGGCCACTCCCGTCCCGCTACTCCCGTCCTGGCCACTCCCGTCCCGCCCACTCCCGTCCCGCCACTCCCGTCCCGTCACTCCTGTCCCAGCCACTCCCGTCCCGCCACTCCCGTCCCGGCCACTCCCGTCCCGCTACTCCCGTCCTGGCCACTCCCGTCCCGCCCACTCCCGTCCCGCCACTCCCGTCCCGTCACTCCTGTCCCAGCCACTCCCGTCCCGCCACTCCCGTCCTGGCCACTCCCGTCCCGCCACTCCCGTCCCGGCCACTCCCGTCCCGCCACTCCCATTCCGGCCACTCCCGTCCCGCCACTCCCGTCCCGCCACTCCCGTCCCGCCACTCCCATTCCGGCCACTCCCGTCCCGCCACTCCCGTCCCGGCCACTCCCGTCCCGCTACTCCCGTCCTGGCCACTCCCGTCCCGCCCACTCCCGTCCCGCCACTCCCGTCCCGTCACTCCTGTCCCAGCCACTCCCGTCCCGCCACTCCCGTCCCGGCCACTCCCGTCCCGCTACTCCCGTCCTGGCCACTCCCGTCCCGCCCACTCCCGTCCCGCCACTCCCGTCCCGTCACTCCTGTCCCAGCCACTCCCGTCCCGCCACTCCCGTCCTGGCCACTCCCGTCCCGCCACTCCCGTCCCGGCCACTCCCGTCCCGGCCACTCCCATCCCGGCCACTCCCGTCCCGCCACTCCCATCCCGGCCACTCCCGTCCCGCCACTCCCGTTCCGGCCACTCCCGTCCCGCCCACTCCCGTCCCGCCACTCCCGTCCCGTCCCGCCACTCCCGTCCCGGCCACTCCCGTCCCGCCACTCCCGTCCCGTCCCGCCACTCCCGTCCCGGCCACTCCCGTCCCGGCCACTCCCGTCCCGCTACTCCCGTCCCGGCCACTCCCGTCCCGCCACTCCCGTCCCGGCCACTCCCGTTCCGCCACTCCCGTCCCGCCACTCCCGTCCCGCCACTCCCGTCCCGCCCACTCCCGTCCCGCCACTCCCGTCCCGTCCCGTCCCGTCCCGTCCCGTCCCGCCACTCCCGTCCCGGCCACTCCCGTCCCGGCCACTCCCGTCCCGCTACTCCCGTCCCGGCCACTCCCGTCCCGCCACTCCCGTCCCGGCCACTCCCGTCCTGCAACTCCCGTTCCGGCCACTCCCGTTCCGCCCACTCCCGTCCCGCCCCCGGCCACTCCCGTCCCGGCCACTCCCGTCCGCCCACTCCCGTCCCGGGCCACTCCCGTCCCGCACTCCCGTCCCGGCCCTCTCCCCGTCCCGCCCACCTTCCCGTCCCTGCCACTTCCCTGTCCCGCCACTCCCAGTCCAGCCCACTCCCGGTCCCGCTACTCCCGCCCTGGCACTCCCGCTCCCCGCCCACTCCCCTTCCGGCCCATCCGTCCCGCTACTCCCGTCCCGGCCACTCCCGTCCCGCCACTTCCCGTCCCCGGCCACTCCCGTCCCCGGCACTCCCGTCCCGGCCACTTCCCGTTCCCCGCCACTCACCCTGTCCCGGCCACTCCCGTCCCGCCCACTCCCGTCCCGCCACTCCCGTCCCGCCACTCCTGTCCCGGCCACTCCCGTTCCGCCCACTCCCGTCCCGCCACTCCCGTCCCGCCACTCCCGTCCCGGCCACTCCCGTCCCGGCCACTCCCGTCCCGGCCACTCCCGTCCCGGCCACTCCCGTCCCGGACACTCCCGTCCCGCCCACTCCCGTCCCGCCACTCCCGTCCCGTCCCGTCCCGCCACTCCCGTCCCGGCCACTCCCGTCCCGGCCACTCCCGTCCCGCTACTCCCGTCCCGGCCACTCCCGTCCCGCCACTCCCGTCCCGGCCACTCCCGTCCTGCAACTCCCGTTCCGGCCACTCCCGTTCCGCCCACTCCCGTCCCGCCACTCCCGTCCCGGCCACTCCCGTCCCGGCCACTCCCGTCCCGCCACTCCCGTCCCGGCCACTCCCGTCCCGCCACTCCCGTCCCGGCCACTCCCGTCCCGCCCACTCCCGTCCCGCCACTCCCGTCCCGCTACTCCCGTCCTGGCCACTCCCGTCCCGCCCACTCCCGTCCCGCCACTCCCGTCCCGTCACTCCTGTCCCAGCCACTCCCGTCCCGCCACTCCCGTCCCGGCCACTCCCGTCCCGCTACTCCCGTCCTGGCCACTCCCGTCCCGCCCACTCCCGTCCCGCCACTCCCGTCCCGTCACTCCTGTCCCAGCCACTCCCGTCCCGCCACTCCCGTCCTGGCCACTCCCGTCCCGCCACTCCCGTCCCGGCCACTCCCGTCCCGGCCACTCCCATCCCGGCCACTCCCGTCCCGCCACTCCCATCCCGGCCACTCCCGTCCCGCCACTCCCGTCCCGTCCCGCCCACTCCCGTCCCGCCACTCCCGTCCCGCCACTAGCGTCCCGGCCACTGCCGTTCCAGTTCAAAAAGGGATTTGGGAGCGTAGAATCCGAATTGACTTACGTTTCAACCAATTCCGAACTCCTAACCCGAATTCCAACATTTTTACAAAAATTTTAACTCTTACAAAAAACAAGTTCAGCCTCAATTTAACCTTTTCCTAAAAATATATCCAATCGACTCCTCTCATCGAGACAAAACTGAATGATAACAAAATTATTATGATTGGGCAACAATTATGAGACAAGTTACAGCTGTTTAAAAGTGTAAAATTGTAGCGACAATCTTTGCTGATTTTCAAAGTCTCGACCCGCTCGGCTTATTTTTTAAGGAACACATTTTTGATACATTAACCAAAGACAAAACGACTGCGGCGGTTCTAAACTGTATTTATTTTCATATGAAATTCAAAATTAGTCCTTTTTAGGAACAATAAAGTCAATGTTTTTGCATTAAAATATATTCAAATTTTGGTCACAAAATTTTTAAAAAATGTTTTTAAAAAGAATTTTTACTCCACTTATGGCGGCGGGTCAACATCGAGCTTTCCCAGCAAAGTAACGTTTCCCTCAACCTAAAATAATCGTTTTTTCGGTTAAAACTGAAATTGAATTAGAAAAAAGATTGAGCTGCTGATCTCTAATTCTGTTCATTTAATTATTCTATTATTATTATTATTATTTTTTTGTTCATTTTTTATTGTATCTTTATTTTACTTATGCAATATTATAATTTTTGTTATTTACATCGCTATTTAGCCAATATTAAACCAAATCTAATAGAGCCCCAAATTCGCCTATTAATCTGCCGGGTAAAATGTAAAATTGTTCGGCTTAGTTTGGCCGGACCATCTCAGTGCCGGACAGCCGGACACAGACACTTCAGTACCGAATTTTCGGTTTAAGTAAAAAATAAAAGGGTTTTCTTCAACCACAACTTCGAAATGATGTCAGCTTATTTGCACTAAAATCATTGAATTTAATAACAAAAAATCATTTCCCATTGAATCATCCAAATCATTCGCCGTTTCTCTCTAATTTTTTTCAATAAACATCACAATTTTGTTTAGTAAAAAAGTGTTGATTCACAGATAAATTGGACGAAAAATATATATTCTACGCGTAAATTTATTTTGATGACATTTTTAAAAATTTTAATATTCGTTATTTTTGAGAATTTTATTTAATTCAAGATACAACCTGTAAAACTCAACAATGGAAGCCGTTGCATCGTTTTTTGTTCTGCTTTCCATCATAATAGGCCATTCGGATTTTGCCTCCGGTATTATTTTTAAAATATTTATTTAAACAACAAAATTTTTTTAATTTGAAAAGGACTCCAATGCAAAATTGGAGTCTCCGACAGTTCGGCAGGCGAAAACAGCACAAATACAATTTGCGATGTTGGTTCACAATATTGTTATGCCTTGATGTGCTCGGCAGGCTAGTTGGCACATCCATTCATTATTATATTTTCAAAAATTTTTTTGTTTTTTATAAACAAAAAATGTAAGGAAGGAAACACGACGGCACGGCACAACGAACGGAATTCTTTGAAATAATTAATGCAATTTTGAGGGCCAAGTGTAATAATTATTTGGGGCTGTTCTGCTGAGCAAGACAAAATTGCATGCGCTGATGAGACTAAAAATTGGATGGAAAACCGGCAAGGAAATGCACTGAACTTTTTGTGCGAATGCAAATTCGGAGAAAAGGGCAAAGATTTGGAAAATGCAAAATTTGCCCTTCCGCTAGTGCCAACAAAAGTGCCAAGCCAACAAAACACGACAACGAAAAGTGGGGGAACATTTGCTTTCTTTTATGGGAAAATTGCATCATAGGCCCAAAACAAAATCGTCCAACGTTTTTCTAAAGGAGAGGAGGGTTAATTGTGTAAAGTTAATCGGGTGGGTCCAGAAAATAAATATTAACTTACTAAAAAGAAAATTGAAAATGTTATTCTTTTTTAATTTACCATTTTGAATATTATTTGGCCCGATAGGCGCCACCGGGAAAATTTTTAAGACTGCGCTTTGTTTTGTTAAGAAATTCGCACTAAATTTTTTTTTTGTTGCAAAAATGAGCTTTTTTCTTCGTTATTTTGGAACAAAAAAACAGAATTTTAAGAGTGAAGGATGTCCGGCGATTTGTGATGAAAATTTTTGAAAAATTTTTTTGTTTTTGTATTAAAAAAAGTATTTAATATTAGAAATGTTCCATGTTTGGAGGGTATATGTAGAATGTGAAGACCAAAACGAAGATAAATAAATGATTGAACTCAAGCGGGTTTGAACCCAAAACAACGTAAGACTTGTCGAAGAGACCAACCACTAAGACATCAATTTATTCATGCTTGGGGGGTCGCCCCTATAAAAAGATTGAAATTCCGGACACCCAAATTAGCGCGCTCGGCCTTTAAAGGATTGATTTCGACACTGAACCAAATTCAAAGTTACCCGTTAAATTGACTTTTTACCAATGAATAATGAATTAGCAGAAATCAAGCATATTTTCTGCCTAATTCACATTATAATATTCGTAAAAACTTTGAACATTTTAAAATTTTGGTTCAGTGCCAAAAACGATTAGTGCCGAAATCATATGGCACCTTTAAAGAGTCTGGGCCTACGACGAAATTTTACCTCTTTTATTCTTTATAGAAACTTTCCCAAGCACAGATAAATCAAACATTTGGAATCATTTGAATGCGCTTAATCAAAATTATTGAAGAATTTTGGCGGATTAAATTCGATTTGAATATTTTGTTTATTAAATTAAATTTTTACGAAGATCTTCTCATATGCAAAATTGGCGTATTCGGCGAAAATGGATACGGCGCGACTAAGCTCGATAATTGCTTGCAAGAACAGCACGAGTATTGTTTTGCGGCCAGCTGCGTCATGAGTAAATCGAATGTTTTGTAATAAATTAATCGCTTCCGGTCCGAACGTCGAATGGTCCGAATGTCGAAACTTTTTTGTTTTTTGTCTAATCAATTAGATTCTTTTAATAGATAGATTCTATTCATCTTTCAACTAATTAGTTCAGTACAAAGAAAGTTATAAAACATTCGACATTCAAACCCTTCGGACCGGCTGCCAAATTAATAATATATTATCCCGTAAAAAATATTCATAAATTGGCAGGCTATGGCCGCATAGTGCCGCTATGCAATTTTCTTGAAATAATCATTTTTTGGGGTCTATTTTCTGCACCACATTTTTCAGATGGAACTATCAAAGACTTTTGGGGCTGCTATTCTACCAACAATTGCTCTGAACTCGGCAAAACATTGGGGAACAATTGCCATTTTTGCAAATTTGGCAAAAAAAGAGTTGACATGTCGAATATTGATCTCATGGAACCTACATTTTTGTCTAAAAAGTGCACAACGAACGGTTCAACCACTACAACCGGTTCAACCAGTACAACCAGTTCAACCAGTACGACTGATTTTAGTAAATCCCCTGACAAATGGAGTGAGTGCGGAAAGAACGGAAACGGAACGATTAAACGGAACGATTCTTCTGAAAAAGACATGCAAAAGGTATTATTAATTTTAAAGAAATTTTAAATGAATTTGTATTAAAATTGTTTTCTTTTCAGCCACCTAATCTGCTACATGAGCAAAATGGCCAAGGATTCTGGAAATTGGAAATACGGCGGCCGATTTCGTGTGAACAACCCAAATAAAGGACTTGCCGACAAATGTGCCGGGAATGATGGGACGAAAGGATGGCACGGCTTAAAGATCATTGAAGAAAGCAACGGAACCGTGACGTTTAAGTCATCATTCAGGTGAGTGATATTGTGTTTTAATTAAAATATTATTTTAATTTTAGCAACAATTTGAATGGCAATTTGTACTATTCCTTGGTGTCAAATGGACTCAAGCATTTGAACATCAACATCACTAAAGGTTCTTTAAAATCACAGTAATAATTAATTTCCGTTAATTGTCAGTCAATGGCCAATTTGTTGAAGAGGAGTTTTTGAAGGCACTCCGTTTTGGTGCATTCTTACGCGATTACGATGGCATGGCATTTCGAATTGCCGCAATGGAAATGCTTCGAGCCATTGAGGAAAAAAAAGAGAAATTGTGCAAAAAAACGGTGAGGGAATAATTTTTGCATGCATTTTATTAGGGTGGGTCACGGCCGGGTTTAAGGGGTACCGGTTTTCGGCTAGGCCGGTTTTACAATTAGAATTTTTCCCGGCAGGGACTCCTCCCATTCCTAAAAACTTTCAAAAATTACCGTATTTTTATCTCTCAACATAAAGGGAAAATGCTCCCTCTAAACCTCTAAAAATTGATTTTTCCATACCCCCCCCCCCTCCCCAACTAGAAAAGTTTTTCTGGCTACGGCTCTGCCAGTGGCCTTTTTAGGCCTATTTTAAGCTCTGAGGCAGGGGAGGGGGGGGGGGGTGGTCAACAATTTAACAAAAAAAAAATTAAATTTC
This sequence comes from Globodera rostochiensis, assembly GCA_018350325.1. Classification (NCBI taxonomy): domain Eukaryota; kingdom Metazoa; phylum Nematoda; class Chromadorea; order Rhabditida; family Heteroderidae; genus Globodera; species Globodera rostochiensis. The sequence goes on from JAEVLN010000025.1 coordinate 90,491, forward strand.
AATTACCTATTTGCTTCGTCCACCATAGATGCTCACCTAAAGTGATAAAAAATAAATTACACAGTCGGGGTCACTCAACTTTGAACAAAGTTTTCATTTTTTAAATATTAAGTGAATTCGTCCAATCACACTTGTGAATTTATTTAATTTATGGAAAATTTTAAAAAATGTGAATTTATTTAATTTATGGAAAATTTAAAAAACTTTTAGAATTGTTTACACACCGTAACGTTCAGAGAACGTTTGAAAACCACGACCCCCGATTTTCGGTTTCGGTTTGGCTAACCGACCGTGACCCACCCTACATTTTTTTAATCAATTTTGAAGCGATTAATTCACAGTTTTATTGAAATAAAAAATGATGGGACTGTCGTACATTGATAATTCTTGAAGATTCTGTATAACCATTTTAAAGGAGCAAGCCATGAAAGCCACGCCTGCGTCTTCAACAGTCATGTGCTTAGTTTCTTACCAAGACACTAAAGATGTTGTCGTTGTGTGCCCTGATGATAAGCATTCTTGCTTCTATATTAAATGCGAGAAAAGTTAGTCTTTACTCTGAACCTTTGGGGCCTCTTGTGAAGCAAGTTATTGCCCCGGTGTGGACCAGGGATGCACCCGGATGCCAAAAAAAGTCCGGAAGTCGGCATTCGTAATTCCGGCTCCCAAAAAATGTCCGGAATTTCCGGCGTCCGGATCCGGCAAATTTTTGAAATCTCAAAATTTTGGTCTTTTCGGAGTTTTTCTGAATTTTACTATTTTTTCAGATCATTTTTTCGCTCTTCCGCTATGCAGTTTTTGGACGATTTTCTTAACAAATTCCATCAAAGCAAAATTGCCTTGGCGGCGCCTATCGGCACCGTCGACCCCCTCCTTCATATGCCGGATTTTATTCCGGATTTTCGCCAAAAAGTCCGGAATCCGGCATGCCGGACTCAAAAAATCCTGAATCCGATTACATCCCGGTTATGGACTCGGTTGTGCAAACTTTAAAGTTATTTATTATTTTACATTATTCAACATACTTCCATCTTTGACAGGGCGTGAGTCGGAGACTACGCGCCCGCTTTTCGATGGGTTTGAGCGAAAAGGTTGTGTTGGTGGCAAAGACAAAATGGCACAATGCCAGAAGCTTCGTGTTGCTTACATGCCTTACGGATATTGTTCTTGCTTTATTGGAGCGAAGGACGTGAGTATGTCCAACGCAAACATTCCTGCTGATGACAAACTCATTCATTTGCCGGCACTGAACGAAAAATCCGCAGGTAAAAATCAAAGTCGAATTTGGCATTTTCAATTTACCCATACGCATCAATGTGCAGACGTTGCTGAACCCGATTCCCAACAATCGAAGTACGTTTTTCCATTTTTTAATATTTGTCAAATTTTCTAGACATCATTTTTTTGCTTGCTTTTTGGTTCAAAATTATTTGGGATTAATTGACGCCGCCGATTGAAGTTTTAAAAACATTAAATTTGATAAAAAAGTATAACCTTAACCGGTCCGATCATGGCCAATCCCAATCTACAGGTTCGACAAACAATGATCGCAACATCCGCCCTTTCGATAATTTTTGCGCCCTGTGCGTTTTCAAAAATAATTAAATATTAAAATAAAATATTTTTTAGTTATCCTTGACCATCGGATTTCACATCGGCAGGGTGTTTGAAGATACCCGTAAATTTATATAATTTTAACTCGTCATTAAATTTATTATTGATGGAATTCTTAATCGCAAAACCCGAAAAACATGAAAAATCAAAAAACAAAACTAACAGTTGAAAATCGTTTGGAAACTTTGTTAAAGGTATAATTTTGAACACGTTTTTGAATTGATACTAGAGGTGGAAAAATTTTAACAAGACAATGCAATTTTTGAGCTGAGCATCTTAAAAATCCCATTTACATATTTTTTACCTATATAACCAATCATTCAAAAAATTTTTTTTTGATATTTTTAATCTTTTTATTATTTTTCTAACAATTTATATTATATAATTCAATTTTATTCTTTGTTTATTGTATGTTTGTTCTATGCGAAAATGTGAATATTATGTACCTTTTAATTCAACAATTAATATTATTCAACTCCTCCTCGGTCTTTTTAATGCCCGAATGAGAAATTTTTCGCCGGAAACCATATAAAGGAATTTACACGAGCCGGGACTGAAGTGTCCTTGGAATTTCTACCTTATACGGTAATGGAACACAATCGAACAATTATATACCAATCGACTCCACTCTAAGCCTAACGCACGAATCTGCAAAAAATTTTCCGCGAAAACCACTTTGAAGAAAGTTATGGTCCCTCAAAGCTGGCCAAAAACCATAGGGGGACCCTTTTGTCAAGTTTTGGAAAAAATTTTCTTGTCTGAGACATGTCTATGATGCACTGAATACGAATTCGGCAATAGAAAATCAAAATTGAGCATTTAAAAGGGTTTTTGAACCGGTTTATTTTTGAAAATTAAAAAAAACGATTTTTTAAAACACCAAAGCCGGGATAGGGGAAAAGTTAGACAGTAAGGTGGAAAATACCAGCCAAAGTACCGCACACTCGACTCCCGGGGGTTTTATTTTTCAACCCCCTCAAAAAGGGGGGTTCTTTATAGGGGGGGGGGGGCTTTATTTTTCAACTCCCTCAAAAAGGGGGGTTCTTTATAGGGGGGGGGGCTTTATTTTTCAACCCCCTCAAAAAGGGGGGTTCTTTATAGGGGGGGGGGGGGGCTTTATTTTTCAACCCCCTCAAAAAGGGGGGTTCTTTATAGGGGGGGGGGGCTTTATTTTTCAACCCCCTCAAAAAGGGGGGTTCTTTATAGGGGGGGGGCTTTATTTTTCAACCCCCTCAAAAAGGGGGGTTCTTTATAGGGGGGGGGGGCTTTATTTTTCAACCCCCTCAAAAAGGGGGGTTCTTTATAGGGGGGGGGGGGCTTTATTTTTCAACCCCCTCAAAAAGGGGGGTTCTTTATAGGGGGGGGGGCTTTATTTTTCAACCTCTTTTTCCAGAAAATATTAACAAAATTTGCAATTTTTGCACAATGGCAAAAATGCCTAAAATATGGATTTATTATGGAAAAATGCCGAAATATGGATTTATTCTCAAAAAAGCCAAATATGGATTTATATGGACTAAAAAGTCACTCTAATTCTGAAATGAATGCTATTTCCGCGGTCGGGATCGTTTGAGTCTGGTTAAAAGTGTTTTTAATTGAGTGTCCTAAAAATTAAAATCAAAAAAATATAACTTTCTTAAACCAAAATAGTATAAACAAAGTTAGCGCAGATTGGTGCGAGTTTTTTTGGAAGCGAACGATTTTTAAGCTTCCAACATTTTTAAAAGTCTACAGAATACAAAAATTTATTACCATTTGACAGCATTTTGTCTGAAAAAGCTTTTTCCGAAAGAAATCTGAGCCAGCGGTAGGCCTCAGCTTAAGCTCCATAAGCTAAGAAGTTCCAAAATTCAAATGATTAAAGTTTGAATTTTCTGAAGCGGTTCAATAGTTTAACCGGTACTTTCGCATTTTGCGACCCCCTCTCCAAATTTGCTGAAAACATCATATATGGGGTTTTCAAGGGTGCTGACCACGAATCTGACAATATTTTTTAGATCTGACAACATCTAAGATTTTTAAAATCTATGATTTTTTTATTATTTTTTTAACCATTAATCACCCACCCAAAACCAGCCGCAGACAACTGTAAACAGAAGGCAACTGCGCACAGGACCCCGGCAAGGGTGGCGAATTAAGGGGTAGTCAAAAGGTGTGTATGTGAAAAGCTATTTTCATCAAAACGGCTAAGATAAACTATTAATATTAACAGATTAACTTAGCCGTTGATGAAAATAGCTTTTCACACACCCACCTTTTGACTTCCCCATGCGCCCATAAGTACCGTACCATTCGGTCAATCGCTTGTGTTTATTAATGGTACTGAAGTGTCCATTTTACACTGGGACTCAGTCGGCCGGCATCCAAATGGCGTCTGATCAAAATCTTAGATGTTGTCAGATCTAAAAAATATTGTCATATTCGTGATCAGCACCCTTGAAAGCCCCATATATATATGTTTTCAGCAAATTTGGAGAGGGGATCGCAAAATGCGAAAGTACCGTTTAACCTAGGGTAGGACGGGACCGGTACCGGGACGGGATTTCCCGGTTTTTTCAGGTCCCGGTCGGGACGGGACTTTTTGAAAACTGAAAGTCCCGGTCCCGGTCGGTGGTCCCGACCGGGGCCGGGACTAAATGTACACCCCTAATGATGGCATCATCGAGCGACAATTTCAATCTTTTTTACAAGTGGGCCACCAAGTGGTTCGGTGTCTTAGTGGTTTTTCTTCCGACAGGTCTAATGTTTTGTGTGGGTTCGAATTCTCTTGAGTGCAGCACTAATTTAATGTCCACTGCGGAAATGGGTAGTCACATGAATTCATAGCAATCTATCGTAAAAAACATATTAAAACATGAAAATCTGAACTCATAATGATTTATTACTGTCTTAAGAGCGATACTTCCCCAACAAAAAAATTTTTCAGCTCCGTGTGCGGTTTATTGCTATATAATTTGTTGAGTTAAAATGTACAGAAATCTATAAGTTAAATTAAAGTTTTACAACAACCCTAATAAATAGAGCCCGGATTTTTTTAAAGATGTTTTTTGGCAAATGAATCATAAGAGAAGCCCAAATATAGCATTCATTTCGAAAAATTAAAATTAGAGAGACTTTTTATTCATTTTTTGAGAATAAATCATATTTCGCCATTTTTTCATAATAAATCCATATTTTAGGCATTTTTCCGAAAATTTTTGAAGAAATTCAATATTTCAGGCAAATCTGCGAATTTTTATCGGTTTAAGAAAAAAAAAATGATTTTCGCCAATCAATTCCATAAACTTCGACGACGTCAGCTTATTTAACCTCCATCAGCTGAAGTCATTTGGATTTCAAAATATTTTGATTTCGAAACCTAAGACATATTTTGTCAAATTTATGCTTTTTAAATATTCTAAATAAAAATCTGCCCATAAAATAATTTCATTTTAATAACAACAAATTATTCAAAAAAAAAACATTTCCCATTGAATCAATCATCCAATTATTCGCCCTTTTCATCTGATTTTTTTCAATAAACCTCACAATTTTATGCAGTAAATAAGCGTTGATTCACAGATAAAATTATGCGGAAAAATAATTCTTCACTATTCAAAATTTATAATTTAATTAATTCTAAAATGAGCTTTTTTTACGATACCCCGCTGATACGGATATCCGTGCCGACCCGGGTGCTCGCCTAATTTTTTTTTTGAAAATATATTTGATATTTAGACAAAAAATTCACAAAAAATGAATTTTCTTCTTCTTCTCTTTTTGATTTTTCCAAACCTCAGCACCGGTAATTTATGTTTCACAAATACATTTTTCATTTTATAATCCAGAACTCAAATGCAAAACGGGCTATTATTCCACAACGGCTGCTTACGTGACGATTTCGAATTGCTCTGAAGAAATGCATTATTGTTTGGCTGCTGTCTGTGAAACGGGTGCACACATTTTGTCGATTCATTTGGGTGAAATGACCGGACCCGGAAACCGAATTCTAAAACTGGAAATCAACCCGGACTCGAATAATCCGGATTCCAAACCCCGTTGATTCCGTCCCACCGGACCCGGAAACCGACTAAAACTGGAAATCAACCCGGACTCGAATAATCCGGGTAGTCTGAATAATCCGGATGAGCCAAACCCCATTGATTCCGTCCCACCGGATCCGGATAATTAGGTTCCGATCACTAATTGTGTAACAAATTAACATCCAATGGAATGAACACAAAGCGATATTAATTTAAAAGTTTTCAGAAACTCGGGAGACGATTATGCAATGGACTTGCTCTGTGAATAATAGCTGTGATGCCTTAAACGCTGAAAACTCTTTTACGTGCCGCTATCTCTGCCAATTTGGCGAAAAGGGAGTCGATTTGGCAAATGAAAATTGCACATTTCCACAAGAGGTGCCGAGGGGGGGGGGGGGTCGTTTGAGTCTGACCAGTTGAGTCTGACAACTACAGTAAAACGCTCACGATTTAAACTAAAACTTCATATGTTGATTTAATAATTGGCCTACACACTTACACCTCGGATTTTTTTGATCGCGAGCAATACACAATCCGAAAGCTCGACAAAAAACCCATCAAAAAGGCGCAATTTCCGCAATGTTTAAGAAAAGAAATCCAATATATTTATTAAATAGAAAGTCCACTCAGAATCAATTTGTGGTGAAGAAACAAAAGTTGTGCTGAAATTTCTGGAGACAAACTTTCCGAAGATCATTCTGAAATTTTTGGGAAGGTGTGCCCGACGGTACTGACAAGCCGTCGGGAACATTTTTACAAAAAATGGCATATTTGTTAAGAAAATTGTAACAAAAATTAAGAAAGAGTGATGAAAATTTTCCAAAAATGCATTTTTTTGCGCGTATTTAATTTAAAAATATTGGTTCTTTTAATGGGGAAGCATGTGACTAGAGGCAGAACGTTAAATAAACGGTTGTACTAAGCGGGTTCGAAGGTTCCATGACATTACGCAGTGGAATTTGTGTTTTTATCTTAAATTTAAATACTAAACATTAAATATGCATTTTTAAAACAATGCATTCAAAAAAATAAACAAAAATTTACATTTTTGGTTTCAGGTGTGCTGATCACGAATCTGCAACATTTTTGCGCGGAAGCAACTATGAAGAAAGTTATGGCCCCTCAAAGTTGGCCAAAAACCATAGGGGGACCCTTTTGGTCAAAAGTATTATCAACACAGCTTGAAATGTAGATCGTGATAGAATTTCAAATCATTACAATTTTGTCCCTTTTGATAATATTAAATAAAAGCCATATTTTCACAGGGGTTGCCATTAAAATCTGCAAAAATGCCTTTAAAAGCCAAATTTTTCAAAAGTTTATTTTTTTGAAATGTTATAAAAATCTTATAAATTTAAGTCGTAGATACATAAATGTATCAGAAATGGGCAACATTTTCGGATTTCGTTTCCGGAAATACCGGGATATTTGGGTTTTCGGATTTTAAATCGTTTCGGATTTTTGGGGTTTCGGAACTTTGGGTTTCGGGAATTTATTCCGATGTTGCCCATCCCTGATACATACATACCAGGGCTGTGTCGAAACTAAAAAGTTCGAAATCGAAATTCGAAATCGAAACAAAATCGAAAGTTTTTTATGAGATTAAAAAAAAATTTTTTTTTAATTTTTTTCATAAATATTGTTTAAAAGGTTGCCATTTTTGCTTCAGCGGCCCTTCTTAGGCTTCGCAAAATTGAACATTTTTCTGCGTAATTTCAAAAAATAACAAAAAAGAAATTTTGGTTTACACAAGAGTTGAAGGATGTCCGGCGATTGTGATGAAGAATTTTTTTTGTTTTTAATTTCTTTTTTTGCGCATTTTATATTTAAAATTTATTAAAAATGTGCCATAAAGGGTAGAGAATGTGAAGACCGAAGAAAGAATAAATGTTTGCACTCAAGCGGATTCGAACCCAAAACACAATATAAGACTAATCTAAACGACAAACTACTAGGCCTTGGATTAACTTGATGTGACTCTCAAAAAGTTCAGAAATTCGCAAGACCATTCCCTGTCCTCGCCAAAATTTAAAACCCGGAACCCCGACTTTCAAATTATTTTTCGAAAAATAAAATGTCCGATGGACGAAACGTCCGTTTTTTCACTACCGGGCGAAATGTCTGATGGGCCAAAATTTTAAAAATCATGCTTTTTGTTGTCTTTCGGATGCTCCTGATGGGCGGGATGAAATTCGTCGACGCGACATTTCGTCGACTAAGCCAAATCCGACATTTCGTCGACGAAGACAAAAACGACACTTCGTCGACCGACATTTCGTCGACGTGACACTTCGTCGACTAAGCCAAAAACGACACTTCGTCGCAGGCACGTATTTAGAGGGGGGGGGGGGGGGGGGGGGGGTACGAGGGGTCACGTACCACCCCCCCCCAAAGAGAAAATTTGAGGAAAAAACCATAGGGGGGACCCTTTTGATTTAAAAAATTCGTAATTTTTGGACCAACAAATTGAGCCAAAAATCCCAAAATTTTTCCTGACGGTGCCTATCGGCACCGTCGGACCATTCCCATTTCTTAAAGCTTCAAAAAAATGCCGTATTTAAAAAATTTTGGTTGCTTCCCTTAACAAAAGCCCCCAGAAGTAAAGCAGAATTCTCAAAAAGAAAATTTGCATTTTTGGGAATTGCTTAAATGCAATAAAAAGGGGAAAATACACCCCCTAAAAACAAAAATTTTCGGAAAAAATTGCTTAAGAAAAATGCAATAAAACCCAAAAATACACCCCCTAAAAATCGACTTTTTTTCGGTACCCCCTCCAAAGCAAAATCATAAATACGTGCCTGCTTCGTCGACGCGACTTTCGCCGAGTTTTTAAATGCATGTTTTCTAGGGTAAAAACATGCTTTCACGAATCCGAGCTCGGGTTTTGCGATCTCGAACCCCGAACCCGAATTCGAAGAATTTTCGAAATTTTAAGACAGTGAAAAATATTTATTCATGAACCCAATTGTGTGAGACTACCAATCGATTTCTCTCGTCGAGCTGAGTACGAATCCGCAAAAATTTTGCGCCGGAAACCATTATAAAGAAAGTTACAAGCAAATTAAGCTGGCCAAAACCGCAGGGGGAGAGACCCTTTTGTTTGACCAAATGTTCGAATTTGGCTTCGTGGTTCGAGATTCGCAAAATCCGAGCTCGGATTTGTGATCTACGCATGCTTTTACCTTAGAAAACACGCATTTAAAAACTTGGCAAAATTCCACTCGACGAAATGTCGCGTCGACGAAGTGTCGTTTTTGGCTTAGTCGACGAAATGTCATATTTGGCTTAGTCGACGTGCTTTTTGGGTGTTTTGAGGATTTTAGTGTGTTTTTTGAGAAATTCCCGGTAGATTGAAAATTTTTATTAACTTTTTGAATATTTGGCGCATTGTTCATACATTTTTCTCTCTTGTTTCGGTGCGCCAACATAATCAAAGCCACGAAATGTCAAAAAAATTTTTTTTCAAAGTCGATAAATTTTTTTTTAGGGCTATACAAGGGTGTAGCCGAATCTGACCTCCGAGTCGACCAATTCCGAACCCGGACCCGGATTCGAACTTTTTCGAAAAATAAAATAGTTTTTCTATGCCTTTTGTTTCATTTATTTAAATTTTTTCAACTTTTTAGAAATTAACGCAATCGCTTAAAATGATCAACCGATTAATTCGCAATTTTCTGAACGGCCAACACATTATTCGCGAGGTTTGCAATATTTTTTTGGGTTGGATTTCCGTTTTGTTTTGGCCTCGGGAAAACGTAAAAACAATTCTTTATTTGAGTAAATCGTTCGATTTTTCGATTTCGTTTTTTTCGACAAATTGTCGGGGGACAAAACGTCGATTTCGTTTTGTTTTCGACAAATTGTCGGGGACTCTAAATTATGTTACCCTTCTTGTTTAATTTCTTTAAACGTATTGTGGCAAACGGATTTGTAAGATTGTTAATTCCCCAAATTTTTTTTAAGTTATGTGTTACTTTTTTTAGTTTTGCATTTAAAAAAAATTTTGTTACTGCAGTTTTGTGCTTTATTTTTGCGAAATATTAGGGAAAACGCAGACGAAAATGCTCGAGGAGTTGGAGGTGTTCAGATTTTTTTAAAAAGGCGTTTTTTGTTTAGATTCGTCACGTCCAAACTGTTCATGTGGCGTTTTTGCATCAATGCGCCAAAAATGTGTGCCCGGCAGCCGTTCTTTCATGGGGTGTTCGCATGGCGTCGTCGTCCAGTAAATTTTGGACATTTAATTAGCTCTGGAGTTTTTTACAGAGAATTTTACGAAATTTCAGACCGCCCCAGCAACCGGTCCAAGCTGTCGGGCGAGTACAGCAACAACGGCGGTTCCCAGCTGTTGGACGATTACCACAATAACCGTGCAGCCAATCTTCAACTCGCCGATTTGGGCAAAGACGCCGTGGCGTTTGCGCTGGACCCGCAAGGTTCAAGGTGCGAATTGCTGGGTGAACGATTTGAACAGCCCGGGCTGACTTTCATGGTCTTCAGTTTCACCGAATCAGACAAATTTAATACCATTCGAAAAGCTCGGTAAATTGGCATAAGCTAAGAATTGTACAAAACATTAATTAGTCATGCCATGGAAAGGGGGGAAAAATCCAATTTTTTGTTTTTATAACTTTTGGAAGGGACTTTGCCCAATCGCTTGGCTTTTCCTCAATAAAAAACAGCTTAATTTGTCGTATTCGTTTGAAGAAAAGTTATTCTCGGCGTCGGACTTCCGAGTAGGGGTAGTCGAGTGAGTATCTCTTGGCCCCGAACTCAGGCTCTCCTAACCAAGTTTCACAACAATTTTTGATGCAAAAGCTGATCGAATATTAGAATTTGCATTAACAAACATTTCGCCAGGTTCATCGAGCAAAAGTTGGGGCGTGCCAGTCCGACGGTGAAGGCTCGGCTGGTGGACGCATTGCGTGGCCACGTGGTGACATTGTCCCTGCACATGAACGGCTCTCACGTGATCCAAACGGCGTTGAAATCAGTGGACAAAACGTCACAAATGGAGGCAAAATCATTTAATTTCTTTTTCGCGTAAAGATTTGACTTCTCCCCTCCCCCCTTTCCCCTCCCTCCCATTTCATTAGGTGGTAAACAAGTAGTCCATTAAGAATTTGCCGCTTGCTTTTTAACTCGGTTTTTAGACCTTGGTACTGAAGTGCCCCTTTTACCTGGGGACTCAAATGCTTGACTATCAAGGGCGTACCCGGGGGGGGGGGGCTGCCGAAGCGGGCCAACTGCGTCTGAGGAACCTTTAGCAGCTCATACTTTTTTAAAGCCTTACCAATCTTTATATCATTCGAAAGCTCTAAATGATTAGAAGATATATGTCAGGAACATCGAAAAAGTTATAAATGAAAAAGTGTCAAATCAGACTTCATTGTTTTTTGCTCAGAACTTTGTTTAATTTTATCTAATGTCTTTTTCAAATGAAAATGCACCCTTAAAGATTAACTTTTTTCAAATTAGCCCCCCCCCCCCCGAAAAAAATTTCTGGTTACGCCCTTGTAACCTCGCAACGCTTAAGCCGACCCACCCTCATTGTGCATCTAAATTTTAGATAATCAATGAAATATCGGCGCACGTGACTTCCCTGTCCCTCCATAAATACGGTTGTTGGGTGATCCAATGTGTTCTTGAACTCTGTACGGAGCAGCAAAAGCGGCCTGTGCTGGAACAACTTCATGGCAATGTGCTCAGTTTGGTCACGGATCAGTTTGGTTGCCACGTGATCGAACGTGTGCTTGAGCATGGACTGCCCGAAGACCGGGAGCGCATTGTGCGCAGTCTTCAGGGGAATCTGTTCACTTTGGTTACGGATCCGGTGGGTGAAGAGGCGGGTGGGTTGGGGGACTTGAAGACCAATCGAGAATCTCGGAAATTCTCGATCGAGAAGTACCGGGAATTTCGATTGTTCGGGCTCTAGTTTTAAACACTTGATTAAGTCAAATTCGTTTTGTTAAAGTACGGCAACTTTGTGATCCAACAAGCGATTGAGCATGGACTGCCCGAAGACCGGGAGCGCATTGTGCACATTCTGAAGGACGACATTATGAAGTATGCACAGGACAAGTTCGCCTCCAACGTCATTTTGAAGTGTTTAATCTGCGGGACGGCGGATCAGAAAAAGGCGCTGATCGACAACGTTTGTGGCGGGTGAGTTGCTTTATGCATTAAATGTCACTTTTTGGGACATAAATTGTTGAACGGTTAGCGCTCTTTCGGATTGAGTTGGCCAGGACCGGGATCTCGACCCGGGAAACAAGTATTTAATGCTGGCCCGGTTTTCCCGGTCCCGGCCAACTACTTCCAGAAGTACAAAATCGTTTTTTTTGTTTTATTTTTCCTTTTTTCCGATAAAGAAATTCTGAATTAAATAACACATTTGGGAAGGTTTATGATGTTTTTAAAGAGGGCTGAAGACGCTTCAAAATGCACGACAATTGATGGCTGACGAATTTGGCCATTATGTGATTGAGGTCCTCCGAATATTCTTTAATGTTCCGTACGATTCGATAAATAACGCAATTTGCAGAAATATCGTAAATAGACAAAAAAATTCAGAAATTTTTCGAATACGGCACGGACGATCAGAAGGCTCAGCTGGTGGACGCATTGCGTGGCCACGTGTTGACATTTGCCCTGCAAATGTACGGCTCTCACGTGATCGAAAAGGCGTTGAAATCGGTGGACAAAACGTTACAAATGGAGGCAAAGCATTTATTTTAAATAGTTATTACATTTATTTTAATTAAAAAATAAAATATTTTTTAAAGATAATCGAAGAACTGACGCCGCGTGCGTGTGTGATCAGATGCATCAAAGATCAATATGGAGCCTACGTCATGAACACGGTGAATAACACTAATAATAACAATTATATAAATGTGTTGTTTGAGTCTTAACCAGGGGGCTCCCGGGTTTGGGGAGTTAACTTCATTGGAAACTGTTAAAGTTTTTCCGCAGATAATTGAACTCATCGAACCACAACGACTTCAGTTTGTCGTTGATGCCATAATGTACAACTCGTCAGATTCGGTACATTTTTTTGTTTATTTGTTTAAATAAAACTATTTTAAACATTTCTTAAGGGGTCAGCCCAACTCATTCAAAGATGCGCAATGGGGGGGGGGGGTAACACTTAGTTTATGTTTACAATGTTAAACCTAAGAGCTTTTTTATGGTACCAATATTGTTTAATTTGAGTTATAGAACTTCAAACTTTGTAATGGATGAGTTGGGTGGGACCTATTTTTATGACTAAATCTTGAAAAGCATCCTTCGTTTCATCACAACAGGTTGCCTCCCTTTGCCTCCATGAATACGGTAGTCTGGTAATCCAACGAGTGCTTAAACACTGTACGGAGCAGCAAAAGCATCCCTTGCTGGAACAGCTGCTTGAGAATGTGCTCACTTTGGCCACGGATCTGGTGGGTGAAGAGGGACGGGTGGGGAATTGTGGAAATGTGCAGTTTTAAGTAGAGCCCGGACATGAAGTCCGGTTGAGAATCTCGGAAAAATCTCGATTGAGAAGTACCGAGAAGCTCGATCGTCCGGGCTATAGTTTTAAGCAATTGAATTTACCGAGATTAGTGACCGAGACTTCTCGAGTCGAGTCCATACTTTTTTCAGAAACTGAATCATAACCATTTTGTTCAAGTACGGCAACTACGTGATCCAACACGCGATTGAGTATGGACTGCCCGAAGACCGGGCGCGCATTGTGCACAGTCTGCAGGGGGACATTCTGAAGAACGCACATCACAAGGGAATCTGCAACGTAATCGAAAAGTGTTTCGTTTTTGGGACAACGGAACAGAGAAATGCGCTGATCGACCAAGTTTGCACGGAGTGAGTTGTTTCCGGGAACCCCAAAAACTAAATTTTTTGTTCAGCGACGGCACTGGAAAGCCGCCTTTGTTGCAAATAATGAAGCATCCGTTTGCTAACGACGTCGTGCTCAAAATGCATGACCTTACGGACTCTGCGCATCGTGACAAAATGATGTTCGCCATCAAGGAACACATTCCGGCACTGATCCGTTTAAAAGCGCGGCAATTAAAGCAACAGTGAGTTTTGTGTTGGTTTTTCTGCGCTTTTTGCATTTCATCTATTTTTTCGTGGCTCACGATCGGGAATTCAATTAATTCATTGCCCCCCCCCCCCCCACCATCATGGGCAGTGGATGAGTCGGTATGTGTTTCCAGCCCGTTTTTTTGGCGTCCGTTTAAAAATAAATCCCCGGTATGCTAGGCGTTACATTTTTGTTTGCACATCGGGGATATGAACCCCAGGGAATTTTTTTTTGAAGATTTTAAAGAAATTTGTTAAGAAAATTGGTCCAAAAATTATCGTTTTTCCGAAAATTTCCGACTTTTGCTCAATTTTTTGGAACTCGGAATTCCGATCCCAAAAATGCCGGAAATCGGAATTCCGCCCATTCCTGGTCCCTAACACAAACTTATATTGGTCTTCATACTAGAGAAAGGACCGATCGAGATTCTCGAAACGATATGCAGTAATATTTTGCTGCTATTTTTATATTCCGAAAATAAATTGCTCATATTTACTTGATAATAACAAAGCTCCGTTGAAAGGCCGCACAGTGGCCCGTCAACAGCGAGCATTCGTGACGGGACAAAACTGGCAGGGGTCCGCGGTGCCGATAGGTGCCGCCGGATAAAATTTTTGGAAATTTTAAGGAATCTTATTAAGAAAATTGGTCAAAAAATTGTAAAAGTGCAAAACCCCCCCATGGTTTTTTCTCAAATTTCATTTCGGGGGGGGGGCGTTTGGTGAGGGAGGGTACACCTATTCTGCAATGGCTCAAAAATTTCGATCCGGTCATATCCCGGATATGCCACATAGTGGCCCTTTTGATCTGTTAATTTGAAGGTTTTTTGAGTTTTAGATCGCTTACCACCGTTAAAGCACAGCAAAAGGGCGGCGCAGTCGCCGACAAAAAGAAGAAGTTGAATAACGGATTATTGGATGATTAGAATAATTTATTTATCTTTTGCTCATCGAACAATTATTGCTGGTCTTTGATCTCTTGTTTGCATTTTTTTTCTCGTCGTTAGGCCATCAAATGTTTGCAAAATTCCAAAAATGTCAATTTTATGTTAAATTTAGGGGTGTTGTATTTTTATTCAAGACAATATTGTAGTTTGTCTTGACGCAGCAGCAACAAATCATCAAGTTATTATTAAATTTTCATATATCATTTTCATTAAAAATTTATTTAAGGGCATCAAAAGACCAAAAAGAGATTCAAATCGCAAAATCTGAAAAAATGCAAAACGAAATAATTGAATTGGTTTATGGGGGTCATATTTGTCGTGTTCGGCAGCGTTAAAGGGACAACGAACAATGTCAACAAAAGAAAAAGAGAAAAAATTAAAATCCTGTTTTTGTGGGCATTATTCCGCCGGGGTTAAAAAATTTTTTTGCTGGATTTTAAAATGATCGCGTTGTGATCGCAATTATCGCCTTTTTTTGGGCAGGTCGCCGATCGCATTATAAAAATTTGAGATCGTCGATCGCTTTTTTTCGACGCGATTCCATCCCTGATTCTTTCTATGAATTTCAACGGTACACATCGGTTCAGCACCCACGGTTCAGTGCCGGACGGTTCAGTGCCGCACGGTTCAGTGCCAGCGATTGAAAGGCTATAACTTTTTTTAAACTCAACCAAATCAAACAATCAAGATGTCTTGGAAAGCTCTAAGCTTTTAAAAGCTTTGTTAAGCCAAAGTTAATCAATTAGAAAATTAGTGAAAAAGTTATTTTGATAAAACTAAAAACCCCTTGATTTTTCGTGTTTTTTCACATTAAACTTTTTTAAACCAATTAAACCGCTTGGTTTATTTTTTAAATGATTCATCTCATTTAAAGCTTTCCAATGACATCTTGATTGTTTGATTTGGTTGAGTTTAAAAACAGTTATAGACTTTTTAAGTGCTGGCACTGAACCGTGCGGCACTGAACCGTGCGGCACTGAACCGTCCGGCACTGAACCGTCCGGCACTGAACCGTGGGCACTGAACCGATCGCCGCCGGAATTTCAATCACCTTAGCGCCATAAAATAACGAACAAAAACATTTATAAAAAATGAAAGAAACGAAAGTAATGCATTAAAAGCACTTTAAATTAATCAAATACAAAATTCGGACACCCACTAGTAGTAAACCAGGGGTTTACTACTCCCACTATACCACCTCGGACCAAAATTCAAAATTTTGAAAAAGAAAATTTTTCTTAGCGTAAGGATAAAATAAAGAGAGAAACATCGCAATGGAAGGTAAAAAAGCCGGATCCGGCCCGGATGATGTTTTTTTATTTCAGTTTTCGAAATGAAACGGAAAAAAACCCCCCGAAATCATCGGAATCGTACGATTTCGTTCGACCCGTCCCTAATGAGAAAATCCAAGGGAACAGAACGTTGTTGGCCCCTATTGTTTCTATTTCCTCACCTTCCAGAATGTTTAATTAAGAACAATTTTTAGCATTATTCCCTAAAAATTTATTATTAAATGAAATGGATTAATGGTTACATTTAAAACTTGGGAGATAATAAAAGAAAAAATACAAAGATAAGCCATTAAAACCACAATGATTTCCAAGCCCATAATTCTCCCCTACTTAATGGAGGAAGATCAAATTGGTCGCCGGATAATCGGCGCCGTTTGTGCTTTCAATGGTCTCCAGCACATCTGTAAAAAACGTTGTTTTTTGTTGTTATTTTGTTTTTGGCATTTACGCGGACGAGGCCTCGGCATTTTGCTGATTTACTATTGGCAAAATAACATCGGAAAAGATTCCGTGACGTTGGCATAGCAAAATGATCGAATTGGCGACATATTCAGGCTGAAAACGCTGTAATGATTTCACGGAGGCAACAGCAACGAGTTGAAGTCAGAGATTATTATCAAATTAAAGATTTTGAAAATTGAAATTATCTGGTTGAATTTATTTTTTATTTATTTATTTTTAATCCGAGTTCCGACTTCCGCATTTTTGGGCTCGGAATTCCGAATTTGAAACAAAAATACTAATTTATTTCAGAAGTAGTTCTAAAGTCCCCTACAATTGGGCAAAAACATTTATATTTCCGCCGTCATAAGCTTTGAGTAAAACAACAAACTACCGACCAATTCCGCAACAACATCCACGACGCCTTCAGCAACAAGCAAGACCGTCTTCGTCTTGGCCATTCGGTTGAACATGTGGCGCACATTCTGAGATACAAAAGACCTATCATCATTCTGAACTGTATGTAGTAGAAACACGGACAATGGTCAAATGCGATCAACTACTTTAAACTCAAGATTTTTTTATACAATTAAGGCAAATGTCCGAAAAGTCTATTAATAACCCTCAACACTTTTCCTCATTAGTCAATGAAGCATTTTATCTTTTCAGTCAGCCAATCTAACGAAGCTGATTAATTGGAAATGCTTGGATATTATGATGGCATCGATGTGTTCGTGTTTGCTTAGATTCGGCCTAAATTTGTGTCCCCCCCCCCAATCTCACCTCATTGTGAGGCGCTTTACCGCCAGTGACCAGCAGGACATCGACTCTGTGTTGTAGTTTTGGGGGTTAAAAAGGAGATGCTTTCCGTTTGCATTTGCACTCACTCAGGAATGCCAAATTGTTGGAAATTTGCCATGTTTCCACACTTGACATAATTTTGCCATATTTATAACTTTGTGAAAATTTATCATTTCTTGAGGGAAAATGAGGATTTTCCGAAAATAGTGCCCATTGAGTCGTACAATTTGAAGTTAAAATCTTCAAAATTTTTTCCAACAATGAGTCAAAAATTCAAAATTTTCTCGGCGGCCACCCACCTCCACATAAAATTTTGTGTTTTTTGAAAATTCCTTAAGAAAAATTGCCATAAAAAATGCCATTTTTTGACCCTCGAGGCCATAAAAATGCCATATTTGACCCTTGATGCCATAAAAATGCCATATTTTGACCCTCGATGCCGATGCCATATTTTTGACTCTCGATGCCATAAAAATGCCATATTTTTGACCCTAGTTGCCATAAAAATGCCATATTGACCCTCGATGCCATAAAAATGCCATATTGACCCTCGATGCCATAAAAATGCCATATTGACCCTCGATGCCATAAAAATGCCATATTTGACCCTTGATGCCATAAAAATGCCATATTTTGACCCTCGATGCCATATTTTTGACTCGATGCCATAAAAATGCCATATTTTTGACCCTAGTTGCCATAAAAATGCCATATTGACCCTCGATGCCATAAAAATTCCATATTTTCTCAAAGGTAAGTTGGCATCCCTGCACTCACTTCCCCAGCTGTTCCTTCAGCCGATCAGTGAACTCATCGCGATGACTGAAAGCGTATAAATATCGGCTCAAATTGTGTTCGTTCATTCCGCCAGCTTTGATGGCGTCGACATAATTGCGCTGTTCCTCATTCATTTCGTGCTAAAAAGCGTCAAATCACTTATCATTCATTCTCTTCAATCAAATGCGATCAGACAAACATTTCCAAATTTGTGGACCAAAAGCCAATTCCATGCGCTGTTAGTCATGTGACCGTCGTGCAGAAGCAAATTGGTGAACTTAAAGTTGGCACCCATTCTTTGTCTTGGGGGGTGGAAAGGGCGCTAACAAGTTCTTTAATGCTGGCTATGATCCCGTGAGTGGTCGATGTGCAATGGATCAACACCGCCCCGATGACGTGCTGCTGGAAGTTCATCTGAAATTAAAATGTGTTAAAACTGGAGTTGCAGCCGGGGGGGGGGGAAACCGGGGATCCCCGGCTATCCTCATCCCCGGTTTGTCCATCCTCAAAAACGGGGATCCCCGGTTTGTCCGTCCCCGGTTTGACCGGGGATCCCCCCGGCTTCAATCCTAGTTAAAACTGCCACCACGGGCTTTACCGCCTCAAGGCTTACCGCAAAACGGCAAACGATGTCCGCGCCCGCCCCCTCCCCGATGGCAATGCATTTGCGCACGTTCAGTTTGTCCAACACTTGTGCCAGACCGTTTCCCAACTGTTCCATTGAGGGAAAACTAATCGGGAAAAAAGGGCTTTTAAGGAATTGCAATTTCCTTTTCGACTCACTCTCCGACAAAATTTTCCGCCCCGGCCTCTTGTCCTGGCACAGAAACGTGCAGAAATACGGCTCGCTGTCGCATGAGTGGAGAGAGTGTCGGACTTTTGGCAAGGTCCACAAACGACAAATACGTCTTGCCGACGTCGTGGACAGTAAGGAAAACCTTTGAATTTTGTAAAAAGTAGAGCTCGGAATTGCGTGCCGATCGAGAATCTCGAAAAATCTCGGTAAAAATTTGTCGATCCCGAATCTCTAAGGTAAAAATTCGTCGATCGAAAATTTCGATCGGTCCGATCTCTATAAATTGGTTAGTTACGCTTCGTAGTAATAATATCGGCCGTCTAAACAAACAATTTTGTCATCCAATTGTTCCAAATTGCCATGCACAAACACATCCAGAGAGCATTTGAGCGTTTCATAGGACTGTTCCGTCACTAACGGGTAGGAACCGACGTCGCCAAATGGGCCAACGATTGTGTTGTAAAGGCATTGCTCCCACTGAGTGGGGGGTGGGGGGGGAAGTCAGTTAATTAGGCAATTAGCCGGTAAGTGAACGTTCAATCAAATCATTTACACATATTAAACATCTCACCGTAATCTCAATTTGCATGCGTTGGACATCATCGCCCCAATTTATGTTGGACATTTTGCTGCAAACACAGAAAGTCATAAAAAATCATTTGCAGTCCGGGTTTGAACCAGGGATGTAACCGGACGCCAAAAAAATGTCCGGAAATCCGGTTTTGTTTATCTCAAAATTTGATTTTGTCTTTTTCTGATCAGTCGCCCTTCCGCGATGCAGTTTTTTAGGGATGCTCGAAACCTGAAATTCACCGAGACCCGAACTCGAGACCGAGACTCCAAAAAACCCGAGACTTTCTCGATTCTAGACCAGAAATCGAGACTTTTTTTTTGAAAATTTTTACGGAGTCTTTGCAGCAAAAATCCTGAAAAATTTAAAAAAGTTGGAGACGAAAACCCCCGACCAAAAAGAGTCGGGGTTCGGGGTCGGGGAGCAACCCTATTTATATTCTGTAGTGAATAGAGAGAGGAGCCTTCTTGTCTGATATGTATAAAAGTGGATGGGGCGGGTAAAGTTCGAGTGGACGTCGAGCGATAGAGAGAGACGGATTAGCCAAAATGTGAAGGCAAAAGGGGTGGGTGACCTTGCCGCGAGGGTCAACAACATCGCCCGAAGGGACAATGATGAAGAGGCGGGCGGTAAAGGGATGCCGCAGGAAAGGGAAGAGCGGGCAGGGAGAGGTCAAAGGGTCCGGGGCAGAGGAAAGAATGGGAAAACGACAAATAGGTAAGTAGAGACCGGCAACTCAGCCCAGACGGGTTTCTTTTGGGTTTTGCTCAATTTGACCAAAACCAAAACCAAATTTTTGGTTTTTTTTTGTACAAAAAACCCCAAAAAATTTTTGGTTTTTGGTTTTGGTCCGGACTCTACAAATAATAGCTTTAATCAGGGTGCGTAACCAGGGCTGCCAACTCATCTGCGGCAAAATATGGCAACCGGCTTTAAAAATATGGCATTTTTATGGCAGTTTTCTTATGAATTTTCAAAAATGCAAATTTTTTTTTGCGAATTCTGCTTCCTTTTGGGGGGGGGGGGGGTCGGCGGTGCCGATAGGCGCCGCCGAGAAAATTTTGAATTTTTGACTCGATTTGTTGAGAGATTTGCAACCAAAAACTTGAAATTATACGAAGCAAAGAGCACTATTTCCGGAAAATCCTTCATTTTTCTATTAAAAAATGAGAATTTTTCACAGAGTCAAAAATATGGCAAAATTATGGCAAGTGTGGAAATATGGCAAATTTTCAAAATTATGGCATTTGCCATAAAAATAGGGAATTTTGGCACCCCTGTGCGTAACAGGGCTGGGCAAAATTTCGGATGTCGGGTTTCGGAAATTTCGGGTTTTTTGGCCGTTTCGGAGACATTTTGCCAAATTTATGAGTTCAACTATGAAAAAATTTTTATTATCGTTTGTCCCAAAAATATCGCTTGAAAAAATTTCGGATTTTGGGTTTCGGATATTTCGGAAATTTCGGGATTTTTGGGTTTTCGGATTTCGGGTTTTGAATCGTTTCTGATTTTTGGGGTTTAATTTTCGGGTTTCCGATTTTATTTTTCGATTTTGCCCAGCCCTGGTGCGTAATTGGGGCCAAAAAACAGTACATTTTAAAAAATGGCTCAAAATATAGTAAATCTTTATTTTTTGCATGAAATGTGAGTTGTGTTTAACCATTTCTCTACACCAGCAATTTAATTACGAATTATCCTGAAACCTGTACAAAATCAGAATTTGGATAAAAATGAACAAATATTGTTAGACATTTTTTAAGCGAAAATTCAAAAAAGAATGCAAAAAATGCTTTAAAATTAACAATTATTCAATCAAAAAGCTCTACCGATCAGTGTAGTAATGGGGGAGAAGATTGCGTCGGTGGATTCTGCTGTTATGTGCCATTACCGGGAAGATAAAATTTACAAAATGGTGAATATTTTAAAACTTGCGCTAAATTTGTCAAATTGATTCAAATATTCGAAAATGGCAGTGGGGGAATGAAATCAAACAATGGCATTTAGTCGATGGATCGGTCGCATTTTGGAACAGTTAAAAATTGAGGAAGAACAACATTTGGAACTCGCAAAATGCCAAACTTTTAGATATCAAAAGAATGCACCCGCAAAGTCAAAAAATGTAATTTAAAATCAAATTTCAATTTATTTTATTTATTTGAGAAAATAATAAATAAAAAAAATGAAACTTTTCACTATTTCCACACATTTGAATATGATTCTACAGCATTGGGAGTGTTTCAGAATACTTTTTGGCCCAGAATTTGGGCATTTCCAAATTTTCTGTCCCATTTTCATTCCATTTTTGTCTCATCCAACAAAAAGTTTGGCCTATTTTTGTGCAAATTCCACTTGTCCCCAAGTCGGATGGACGGGCTGGGCAGTCGGAGCACAAAATGTGCGGCGCACACGAGCATGCCTTTTGGCCCACAGAGATGGCGCCGGGGGCGATAACATTTTGTTATTGCAATGAATGAATGGGGGCCCCCGAGGGGTGGGGGGATGGGGGCCCCCGAGGGGGGGGGGGCGTTGATGATCCGCCGATCCCTTTAGGCGACAAACAAATGGCTGGCGCAAAACATTGCAACAACAACAAACAGAGCGCTTAAGGCGATGGATATGACAAAATAATTGTGGGCATTAATTCATTGCTTCTTTTAAAGTTTATGACAACATTTGGCTCAAAGTCTCTTTTTCCTTTTTATTCCTTGAAAGGTTTTATTGGGATATTCCCTTTTTTTGTTTAAAGAGTTTGTTTTTAATGCGCTTTTTAATTGCCCTGTTTTTTTCTCTTACTCTCTCTGTCTCGCAAAGAATATTTTGCTGAATTTTGGATCCGGCATTCCGGGTTCCGGACATTTTTTTACACTTTGCCACCTATCGAATAACGGCACTGCTCCCCCCCCCCCCCCCCCACCGTTTCCTCCCATAAATCCTTTCTTTGACAACCAAATTTTACAATTCAAATGCTTAAGGGCTGTAGAATTAATTAATGATTAAGCGGACTAAATGCTTCATTAACTTGAGACTGTTAAATTCGATTTATCAATATTTATTAAATGCCAATGTTTTCAGACCATTTGTGCCCACCTTTGACTAATTTGGACCCGTCCGAAGAACAAACGATGAGTTCCCCAACTTCCTCATGTGCCAGTTTTGATTTGGTGGCACTAAATGGAAATGGTAAAAATGCCGAATACAGTACAAACATTTTCACGTTGGTCGGATTGGAGTTATATTTCTTATTTCTTAATTATGGTATAATTAATTTTTTGTCATTTTCATAAATGATCGATGCGGCGGCGGACACTTTGAACGGTCAAAACGACGAAATTGAAGCAAACAATGACAAAGAATCCATGGCTGATCAGGAGGAGGAGGAGGAACAAACAAAGCCCGATCAATTGGAAGTGAGTTTTGTTTTTGATCAAGGAAATACCAATTTACTGTCTCTGTCAGGTCCAATATTTCAATTTAAATATCTATATTTAAATTATTTTTAGATCCTAAAGTTTTTTAATTTAGCATTTGCAGGAAAATTTCAAGCAAATTGAATTGAAATTGAAGGACATAAATCAGCTGGAGGAAACATTGAGTGCAAAGGTGGAGGCGTATCAGAAACAACAGCAAACCATCGAGGCATTGACAGAACAACTAAAGGGTATAAACTTTTTTGAATTCGAAAAAATCCATTTTAACCTTGCAGAGATGAAGCAACTGAAGGAGAGATTTAATGCACTTGAACAAAAGCAATCGGTGACTTCTGAACAACAAAAAGTTGATCGAAAAGCACTGAGTGCAGCGATTGATCAAGTGGGTGTCAAAGGGAACGTTCTCTCCGTGACTAATGCACAAAAATATACAGAAAAAATGTTAAAAAACCAGAAAGATATACATAAAAATTTCAGTCTCAAAAAGTGGAAATTGATGACAAAAATGGCAAGGTTGAAAATTCGGTTCCAATTTTAACTCCGGGCCAATGGCGACGATTCGGTAATAACATTTAAACTTTTCTAAACTATTGTTAGCCAAATTTCTACTGGACTTCAGATCCTTATCGAATCGTGGGCGCAATTGTTCTGCTTATTTGTGTTATTTATACGATCCGTGGATTCTGCAGGAAAAGGTCGTCAAAATGGAGGAGTATCAGAAAGAACAGCAAAAGAACATTGACGACTTGCAGAAGAATGTTGCCGCGTTGAGACAACCAACGAAGGGAATTGGTAATTCATAGGGCTGCTCGAGATTCTCGGTCTCGGTTCTCGAGTCGAGAAATTTCTCGGTTTTTTTGGGTCTCGGTCTCGGTTCTCGGTCTCGGGTTTTTAGTCTCGGAAAACGAGACTTTTTTGCACTGGTAAAGATTGCCTTTTTCTAATCATTTCATCCTTTGAAGCCAAACTCAAAATTAGTGTGAGGTCATTTCGCCAATACAATTTAAAATTTAAATGTAAACAAAATTCGTACTTTTAATTTATTTTTTTTCTCACTATTTTATGCTATATATTTTTTAAATAGAATGGATATTGAAATGGCTTTATCAAATGATATTGAAAATGAAACTGAGGAGCAATATGACGAAGTATTCTTGGACGAAACGGAGAACAACAACCCCAAACTTGATTTATGTGAACCGGCGACATCGTTGTTGCGCTATTTTCAGTTCCAGAAAGGTGATGCGAAAACAAAGTGCCGAATGTGCGGAAGACAAATCGCAAGAAAAGACGGAAATACGAGTGGAATGGTCCGGCATTTGAAGCTTCACTCAAAGTTCATTTTATCAATTATTCCAAAATTTAAGTAATTTATAGGACCTACAAAGATTTTTGCGCCGCAAAGGCATCAAAGACTGTTCAAAAAAAGAAGACAAGTTCAGAGGAGTCATCATCACAAAAATCGATGAAACAAATGAACTTGGATTTTCGAGCGCATGAAAAATGGCCGACTACCCACCAAAAGTCGCAAAAGATAGACGACTTAATTTTGCGCTTTATCTGTTTATCTGCTGAACCGATTCAATTAACGGAAAAGAATGGCTTTTCTGAGATTTTTGATGAAATTTGTCCAAGGTAATTTAATAATTTAATATTTAGAAAACGCCACATTTTAGTTATCGTCTTAAATCGCGAGAATTTATGACAAAATTGCTTGAAGAGAAGTATTCCGAAAAATTTGAGCTGTTAAAGAAAACAATCGATGCTGCGCCTTTTATCAGCTTTACGACAGACTTATGGACAAATAAAAAGAAAAAGAAGAATTTTTTGAGGTACTTTTTTAAGCCGAACCTGATCTTCAAATTTTACTTAGTTAATTAAGTTTGACTGCCCATTACATCGATGAAGGTTTTGAACGAAAATGGAAGGTTCTAAGCACTGAACCAATGAATGAGGCGCACACCGGACAAAACATTCGACAATGTATCTCAGAAATTTTGAAACAATTTGAAATTGATCTCAATCGAGTTCATGTTATTTTACGGGATGCAGCTTCCTCGATGATTAGCGCAACCGATGAATTGAATGTTGAAAACTTTGATTGCTTTTGCCATAAGCTCAATTTAGTAAGATTTGCCAGTAAACGTATCTAACTAATATTTTAGGCACTTTCTGACGGTCTCGAGCACCGTACAAAAAGCGTCCCGGAAATAAAAAAAGAAATTCAAATGTGCCGCGAATTGGTCGGATTTTATAATCGATCTAAGAATTTCCAAAACGTGCTTCGACGGCAACAGGATCTAATAGACGCACCCAAAACTGGACTGATTCAGGTGACTTTACAAAATTTTCGGTTGATTTTTGAAAAATCCTATTTTATAATTTTTGAAATTTAAGGATGTTATTACGCGTTGGAATAGCACTCTGTATATGGTGGACCGCATCATCCAACAACAAAGGGCATTAAGTTTGGCGCAGATTGACTTCCCAGAATTAAAATTACCCAATTTTGAGTTGCTAAAAAACCTTTCAGCGGTAAAATCTCTAAATTGGTTCAGTTACAACTTTTCTTTTTGAGGTATTGGCTCCATTTGACAAGTTTACAAAACAACTTTCCAACAGAGATGAGTCCATTTCTTCGGTCCTCCCCATCTATCGGTGCCTTTTAACAATGTTGAATGAAAAGTGTACAGATTCTGACCCGATGAAACTTTTCAAAAAAATTGTCGTAAACGGATTGAAAACGCGAATGGCTAAATATGAGTGCAAAAGGTTAATAAATTTAAGCTCACTTATTTTGTGAACCAATTGACATTTTTCAGATTTTTGGTCATTGCTACCTTGATCGATCCGCGGTACAAAAATCATCCGAACATTTTTAGTTTGGAAGATCGCTTTCAAAACAAAGTCCTTTTGAAAACGGAAGTGGAATTGTTTATAAACCCAAGCCGACGTTTTTCCGACTCGGATTCAAACAATGGGCCTGTTATTCAGCATTCCGATAATCCAATGGCCAATTTTTTGTTTACCGATCCCGAGTTCTCTGGCGCAATTCTTTCACAAAACGATTCAACAGAAAATGAGATTGGGCAAGAAATTGATTCATTTTTTAAAGTAAGCTACAATTTTTTTAAATATAGACGCATCGTATTTTGTAGACTTCAACTATTGCATCTGACACTAATCCTTTGGAATTTTGGAGGCACAACACAACATACCCTCACATTAAACAAATTGTGCCGAAATTTTTGTGCCCTCCACCTGGCAGTGTAGAGTCAGAAAGGACGTTCAGCAAGTTGTCTGAAATCTATTGTCCTAACCGATCGAGTCTCTCGGAGACACATGGAAAGCAACAACTTTTTTTACATTTCAATTTTGATGGATAATATTTTAATGTAAAATATTTTGTGTGGTTATAAAAACAAATTCTTTTAGTGAATTGAAAAAAAAAAATTAGAAATTTCTCGGTTCTCGGTTCCCGAGTCGAGAAATTTCTCGGTTTTTTTGGGTCTCGTTCTCGGTCTCGAGTCTCGGGGTCATTTCTCGGTCTCGGTCTCGGTTCTCGGTGTCATTTCTCGGTCTCGGTCTCGGTTCTCGATTCTCGGTAAATTTCAATTCCCGAGCAGCCCTAGTAATTCAATAGAAAAATTTTGTTCATTCAGAATTTGGAAATCCCCCGTCGTTTTTTGGAGCATCAGTTTGAGCTTTAATGAAAAAATAAAAATATTTTTTTAGGCTTAACCATTCAATGGGATTCCGCTTGGTCCGCTTGGCAATGCGGTAAGAATATTTAAACGGTTCCTTAAAGTATTATGGTTAGCCAACGTTATAGACTTTATAGATCCTTATCAAGTCGTGGGCGCCATTGTTCTATTTATTTTCTTGTGCCAGGGTTCCCATCGAAAATTTTAAGAAAAAAAGGGGCGCCGACATTTCATATACGCGACACTTCATATACTGACACTTCATATACGCGACATTTCATATACTAGCAAAAAAACGACATTTCATATACTAACCCAATAGGACACTTCATATACGCGACATTTCATATACGAAGCAAAAAATGATATTAATCTTAGAAAAGCCTGCCTGGTTACAAGAAATGAATTATTTCCAAGTTTTTCTTATTTAGGTCCAACATTTTGTACATCTCACCACATGTGAGTTAAAACGGAAAGCATTTGAAGGGGTCCGGAGCGCGTATATAAGTGTCATATTTTAAGTTAGTATATGAAATGTCGTAAATGTCGCGTATATGAAATGTCATCCTGCCGAAAAAAGTACAAATAAGAAAATTCCCCCCGTCTTTTAGGCATTAGTTTTTTGCTCTTTAATAAAGTTACATTTTCTTAGGGCTAACCTCTCAAAATCGATGGGATTCCGCTGCATGTCACAAGGACCTGACGCTCTCTGAGCCCGATCATTTGATTGTCCAATATTCTGCAGAGGAATGGGGTAAATATTATTCTGTTAAAGTGATTTGATTAACTAAATTTGATCATCCACTACTTACTTCTTTCGGTTTGTCGAACTTTGTGTAAAGAGTTCACAATTTGTTGAATTGTTTTACTTTTCAGTGGGGTATCGCTCTGTGTGCGCTGCACAGGCAATTCCAAATGAGAAATCCGGCATTTTCTACTACGAAGTGAAAATGTTAGGGAAAGGAATATTTAGCGATGTTTACATTGGACTTGCGACAAGAGAAATGCCATTGGACCAAATTGTTGGATGTTACAATGACACTTACGCATATGGAAGCGGTGGCACTCTTTGGGGTCACGCGGTTGAGGGATGTGCCCACAGTCGTGGACGTCCTTACATCGTTGGGAAGCCGTTGTTTGAGGAAGGCGATGTCGTCGGCTGCGGCGTCAGGTTGGCAACTCGCCAAACCTTTTATACAAAGAACGGGACGGCGTTTGGGTAAGAAAAAAAAAAGAACAAAAATTAAAGGGGGCAATTTCATTTTTAAGAAATCATTGAGTTTGTAAATTAGCTTAACTAATTATTTGCGTTATTTATTTGATTATTTTTGCAGAAACTGCCCATTTGTTTGTCTCTTTTGACGCCGATTTGTTTGCATGCGTTACGTTTGGTCAAGGCACCAAAATTGAAGCAAATTTTGGACCGAACTTTGAATACAAATTCTAATAAGGGGAAGAAGCCCCGGGCAGTGAAGTGAAAGACTGCGCTTAAATATTTATATTTTTCTTGTGGAAGGATACTTTCGAATTTTTCAATTTCATAAATTGAGCTCCGATCAAAAATGATTGTTAAATTGCATCTAATTGAGGGAGAAGATTTGTGGGAAAGATAAGATGGAAACCTCTAGCTTTAAAATTATTCTATAAAAAAAACATTGCATTTTTATTTTTGACAATAATTGTTGAATTAAAATTGAAGCCGCAGGGCGCAATGACATTTATTATGTAATGTATCAAAATGGACCGACGGACGAATTTGATGGATGTCCTAGGATACCACCCCTTCCCCCCCCCCCCCCACACAATTGTACCCGCTCCAATTGTACCCGCTCTAGGCATTGGCCCAACAACTTATAAAAGCCGAAGAGGAGAGAGCTAAAACGCTCTCCCTCGGGGCGACTCGGGTGAGGATTTGGCAGTGAGTGGGCCGGGCCTGCGGCGTTCTGAGTCTTCCCATGTGTCATCATTTACCGTATGCCTTTCATTTCTTGACCAACATTTTGGAACCAATAAATTACCGTAATCCAGAATATTTCCATTTATCTCTCCTTCCACCAACCACCCAGACCAGAACTTCTGAAATTTTCCGTACCAGAAAAGCACTACCGTAATTCTGAAAATTTCCCACCTCCTCACCCACACACCACGTATATAAGCAGACAGATTGTGTTAATATTTAAATTATAATGTTCAACTCGCCATTCACCCTAATCCTATCAGGTGCCATAGGAAGTGGCAAAACACAATGGCTAATGAAACTGCTAAAGCATTACCAGGCGTGCTCACGGATACGAATTTTCGTATCCGTCCGTCCTCAAAATTCCATATCCGGATATCCGTCCGCGGATGTCCGCAGATATCCGCATTATTTAAAAATCCTAGAGTTTTCTCAAAAGTTCGAAAAAATTATTTTTCAAAGCGAATTTTTTCCGATTGCGTTATTGTCTGATTAAAATAAATCGAAATTGATATGTATTGAGCTTAACAAAAAATTTTAAAGGAAAAGAATGTCAATTTTTTCCAAAAAAGATTTTTCGGTAAGAATTTTTAACATTTTAGTTAGAAAAATTTCAAATTTTTTTTGAATATTCTGCTTTACTGCTGGGGGGGGGGGGGAGATGCTAAGAAAAATCGTCCAATTTTTAGGTAATTGAGTTCTAAAATAAACTATTATTTATGTAAATGCTTAAAATTTATTTTTTATGTCTGATTTTTTTCAAAAAGTTATAGGAATACTCAATGAAGAGTAAAGTATAAAAGCAAAAAATAAAGATATATCACGAGAGGGTATAGAACCCTCGACCCTAAGCAGCATCACCCTAAGAGTTTAACCACTAGGCCATGTTCAAATTTATATATATTCTTAAAAACCAATTTAAGAATTCGTCTTAATAAATTTCCTTCAACAGTCAAAAAAAAAACGGATGCGACGGATATCCGCGGATATTAGGGTATATCCGTCATCCGTCCGTATCCGTGACGTTCCAAAAAACCATATCCGATGCCAAAACCCTTGCTTTTAGTGCTTGACGATTTAATGCTAACGGCAAAAAAATGTTTAAAACACAAATTTCATTTCACAGTAAGTGCAGCGAAGCAAAAAAATATTTCTGCAGTTTTTTGAGTCAATGTCGATTGACAATTCAATAATACTTTACTGAGTGTTGAAAATTCGGAAATGGTTCTCTCCAAAATATCCTGCTTTCCTCCAGGCAAAATTTAACCATACATTGAATCGGGGTGCTTGGAACTGATTATGGATTAAAGACTGCAATTTAATAATGTTGTCCCTGTCGTGAAGGTTTATCTCAAGGTCGTAAGCAAAAACAAATAGGGTTATTTTTCGCGTAAATTCTTTCCACATGCTAAATTTCAAATCTTTTTAAATTTGAAAATTATATTATATACCGAAAAACATAAACATCCAATGGCTGACAAATTCCTGTTGCGTGCTTTGGAATTTGTTCAATGAAATTGGACTCCTTCTCGTGGTTAAAAATCATTCCAACCAGTCCAGCTGGCAACCAACAGTAATCTTTTTTGTTCTGGTCGTAATGCAGGGTACAGTACTTCATTAACCCATTCAATCATAGTTTTTTGTCATAATGTGACTAGTGTTTGGCACAGAATAAGCATTTTTAGCTTAATAATTTTCTTTTCCGGTGTTTACTATTAAAACCTGAAAGATTCCTTTCTGTGGAAATCGCCCCTGTCGCTCTGCAACCACCACAAATAAGTGACAGAAGGAGACCGCTAGGAGTCACCATAGGCATTATAATGTAACTGTGAGTGGTACTGTACTTGCAACTGATTGCACAACACATTCGACAAGTTTTGTCCCGATTGGAGCTAGTGTTCTTCGGGAGTGTAGTTCTAGTTCAAAGCCTGATTGATCGGCCTTTATAATATCTCGACCTGAAAAATGCTTCTTCATGGCAAGTTGCCTAACATGTTCAATGAGTTTAACTTCTCGAGATTAATGAAATGTTTCATCGAAATAAAGTTCGTAAACTTAAGTAAAGGGGCCATATGGCAAAAAAAGGCCTTTTACCTTTCGAGAAACAATTCGATGTCGTTTTTTGAATTTGTGAGCCAGTTTTTGACGCTTTAAACTCGTCAATTTTGTTTTGGCCAAGACTGTTATTTGCCTCCAGGTCCCATTTACGAAGAATAAGGTCGGACTTCTGCTCGCCTCTCCCACCCGAACGAAAAACAAAAGAAAGAGCATAAAGGCAGAATCCAAAGGAGAGGAGAAGCAGGACGAAGACGAATAGGACCGTAAGTGCGATAAAGAGGGAAAGGGTAAAGGAGTCGGAAAAGAAAGATGGCGAATGACAAAGGATAGGCTCGTAGAAACTGGAAGGGTATTCCTGATTTGGGGAAGGTCGGAATAGAGCAAACAGACGAGGGGACTGACACCTGCAAGCATTTATGATTAAAATAATTCATCGGGAAAACTTGTTAAATGGGTGTTACAAAATACAGTATGCTTGTTCGGATGATAGGAAAATTTGCCTTTTTGGGATAGCCAATCCCAGGGTTTTGGAAAGCCTCGTGGGAATTCAGGAGTCAAAAATGTTGCCATGGAACAAAAAAAGCCATTAATAAATGTCAAAAATCAGCACGGCCAAAATGGCACCGACATCCTCCTGGGATTAAGGCAATTTCAAAAACAGAAAAAACACATAAATCAGGGATTTTGCCCGCCCCCAACGGATCAGAAAACGGGCAGTATAAAAGAAAGATAAGGCAACCATCCCGAGGGGCACATTTTCTTAGCGGTATGGCCAAACCGTTGCTTTCATTGCTCTGTTGCACATTTCTTAGCGCACTCAAATACAGTATTTTGGCTCGGAATTCTGACGAAAAGCCCTAAATAAAGTAAAGCCTAAGGCACAAAAGTAAGCCTCAATCACTCCATAAGCTCAGGAGGCGATTGAGGAGGAAGAGGCGCAGGCAGAAACGACCCGGCTGGAACCAAACGGATCGGACCATATTTCAACCGGAACCGATTCGATCAAAATCGAGACCGAGGTAACGCAAATTTCGTACCAATAGGAAATCGCTTCCAAAGAAGAGGCCGAGGCGGATACAAAATAAATACCGTAAGAGTTCGAGAAACTGCGCCTAGTTCCCTCTCCCCTTATTGGTCAATAGTTACGGTGGCAAATGTACCTTAGAAACACCATCTTCTTACCAAATTTGCTACGATCGGGGCGAGAAAAATTTTTTAGCTCCACCGCAAAAGGCCAATTGTTCCGCACCTGAGGGGCATTCAGTGGTCAGAGAATTTGAAATTGAAATTTTTGTCCCAAGGACTTGTCCCTTGATTTTTCAAGGATTTTCCTATCAGAAAAAAATTATCGGCGCCATCACATACTCTTTTTTAAAAAGCAAAATACAACACTAATGGGATGATCCGGCTGACTTTCATTGCCCGTATGAGCCTGCGGGAACGTACAGAGGCATAATCCCGGAATCCTATGTCATAGTCGAAAACCTCCAAGCCGCTTTCGTATTTTCAGATAAGTCCGATGGCAATATAACCGATGTCAAAACAACGAGATGCTTCCGGGCTAACACTATTTCCATGGAAATGATGTTTTCATTTCAATCCCAGGAATGGACAGATTTCTGGTAAATAGGAGAACCAAAAAAGTGAGTTTGCCATTACGTTTTGACATCGATTATGATTACCGAGGGAATGGAAGTAGGGGGACTCGGACCCCACCAATCTCGGAAAGGAACCCCATCCCAAATCAGCCCTCTTTGCCATTACGTTTTGACATCGATTATGATTACCGAGGGAATGAAGGTAGGGGGACTCGGACCCCACCAATCTCGGAAAGGAACCCCATCCCAAATCAGCCCTCATATTAGTCGAAAACAGTGACTTTAATTAAAATCGGGAGCGGAAATCCAGCATTCCGCCATGCGGCGAGTTAATTCTACAATTTGAATAATCAAAAAATAATAATTAAACAATAGAATTCAAAAAAAAGTTGAGAAGATTAATTCTCGTGATTTTTTTTCGTTGAAAAATGAACCAAAATTTTAAAAATATAGTAGTTTTTTAAGCTTTTGAAACTTAATTGATGCAAAAAATCAAAAACCAACAGAATATGGTACATTTGGGTGGGTTTGGCTGTGCCGAAAGGCGCCGCCATTAAAAAAAATTTTAAATTAAGCATTTTTTGTGATGAAAATTGGTCCAAATTGTTAAATTTTGAAAACATTTCGCCAAGAAAAATGAACGGGAAAAAGATAGAGTCGCTGGGCAAAAAAGACGGGAACGGGACCGGGATTCCCGTAATTCATGTGGGAATCCCGTTCCCGCCGGGCTCTAAACGAAACGCCCAAAAATGCGCAATGGCGGAGAAGTATGGTCCCGACAAAAAAAAATCTTAACAATTTAAAATGGATGTTTTCTATGTTAAAAATGCGTAGAACACGAAGTTTTTGCGAATGTCGAACCCCAAACCCGAAGCGAACATTTTTTTTTTTTGAAGATTTCAGCCACGTGAAAAATAGGTAATTTAGGTATGCATGAACCCAAAAAGTCAAAAATGCACAAAAATGTTTGTATAATGAGAAAGCAAAACAATGCAAGTGTTAACACAAAGTAGAAATATGTATATAAAAATTGATCAAACCAAAAATAAGTTTGTATTTAAAATTTCGAAAAATGTTCGAATTCACATTTCTGTTCCAAATATATAAAAAATTCGGCGGCGTTTATTGGGCTTTTCTAAAATTTTTGAAACTTTCTGTCTGAATATTAATTATAAAATATATTTTTTATTTTGAAATGAATATTTTTAAAAAAAATTCTAAAATTTCTCCCTCTATTTGGTCTTTTTTGCTTTCCCTCTCTTTTACTCTCTTCTTTCTCCTCTTTCTCTCTCTTTTCCCCATCACACAATTCTTCTTGCTGGGTCAGCATTTTGTTGGGAGCAAATAATTCAAATTTATAATTAATAATCTCAAAAGTGAATGTCCATCCCCCTTTTTTGAGTCACATTTGCTCAAAGTAATGCCATTCAAATATTTATAAGAAAGTCCCCAACTTTCAGTTTGTTAAAATATGTAATTTCATTCAAATACAGTTAATTCATTTATTTAAAAACTTGCCATTTTTGGAGACTAAACCTAGAATTTTATAGTAAATAAATATGTCAATTCCGATCGAATCAATTGATGGGGACATAACAGCTGATCATGATCAGGGTAAATTCAATTTATTAATATTTATTAAATGCCAATGTTTTCAGAGCATTTGTGCCCACCTTTGACTAATTTGGACCCGTCCGAAGAACAAACGATGAGTTCCCCAACTTCCTCATGTGCCAGTTTTGATTTGGTGGCACTAAATGGAAATGGTAAAAATGCCGAATACAGTACAAACATTTTCACGTTGGTCGGATTGGAGTTATATTTCTTATTTCTTAATTATGGTATAATTAATTTTTTGTCATTTTCATAAATGATCGATGCGGCGGCGGACACTTTGAACGGTCAAAACGACGAAATTGAAGCAAACAATGACAAAGAATCCATGGCTGATCAGGAGGAGGAGGAGGAACAAACAAAGCCCGATCAATTGGAAGTGAGTTTTGTTTTTGATCAAGGAAATACCAATTTACTGTCTCTGTCAGGTCCAATATTTCAATTTAAATATCTATATTTAAATTATTTTTAGATCCTAAAGTTTTTTAATTTAGCATTTGCAGGAAAATTTCAAGCAAATTGAATTGAAATTGAAGGACATAAATCAGCTGGAGGAAACATTGAGTGCAAAGGTGGAGGCGTATCAGAAACAACAGCAGACATCGAGGCATTGACAGAACAACTAAAGGGTATAAACTTTTTTGAATTCGAAAAAATCCATTTTAACCTTGCAGAGATGAAGCAACTGAAGGAGAGATTTAATGCACTTGAACAAAAGCAATCGGTGACTTCTGAACAACAAAAAGTTGATCAAAAAGCACTGAGTGCAGCGATTGATCAAGTG
Organism: Globodera rostochiensis; assembly: GCA_018350325.1. Classification (NCBI taxonomy): domain Eukaryota; kingdom Metazoa; phylum Nematoda; class Chromadorea; order Rhabditida; family Heteroderidae; genus Globodera; species Globodera rostochiensis. The sequence continues at coordinate 124,974 of JAEVLN010000025.1, forward strand.
GGTTTAAAGGGATCGTCTCTTCATGATTAATGCACAAAAATTACAGAAAAAATGTTAAAAAACCAGAAAGAATACATAAAAATTTCAGTCTCAAAAAGTGGAAATTGATGGCAAAAATGGTGAGAATTCGGTTCCAATTTTAACTCCGGGCTAATGTTAAGTGTAAAATGGGGCCATTGGGCAAACATCCCCTCCAGCATTAGTTGGTGAAATGTCTTGCGTTCGTTCCTTCGGCAAGTTGTCCAATTTTGCAACTTTTACGGCCAGCTCTCAACTGACCGTGTCCAGGATAAACATTGCTTTTTTACTCATTTCTCTCTGTTTCTTTGTTCTTCGCTGTCTCTGAATTTTATTTCTCACTTAATAATGACAATTTAGGGGTCGTTTAATTAACTATTCTTTGTCTTGTATTTGTCTTTTATTCGATAATAACAGGGTTGCGATTCGTACTTGGATGCCAAGTACAGTAATTTTGAAAGAAAATGGCTATTTTTTCAAAAATGAGCCCACTCAAAACATTTTTGGTTCATTTCTATTTACTATTTTACAGCATTTTGTTCTTTTCTTGGCGGCGCCTATCGGCACCGCCAACCCCACTCATTTGTCAGCAGAATTCGCAAAAAATTGGCCCTCAAATTGATTTTTGGAGAAATTTTTTGATTGTACTTGGATTTCGGAAAATTAGTCCGTTATGTACTTGGAAATCAACACGCGTGTACTTGGGAATTGGCTTTACCCGATCGCAACCCTGGATAATAATATAATTTTTTGACAGAATTTGTTGATCTCAATATACTCACATTTATCGAAACTGCTCACCATGGAACCATCCAAAAGGCAATCACCGTCGAACATCGATAGTGAACAGACCAAAGGTAAAATGGCATTTCAACTAATTCAATCAAATTTTGTCGGGTTTTTCCTTTTTAGACAACAAGTACAAACGCAGAGGCCAAGTTGTGTTCCGAATGCCGAACTTCAAGGAATTTTCTGAAGGACGTGGGCCGAAGCAAGTGTTCAGTCCTCGGGTGGAGTACATCAACGGATTGCCATGGCGAATCGAAACTGTTCATTGTGATGAGTATGTTGAACTTTACCTGCTTTGCTGTGCTGATAAAACGGGTAAACGATTTTAATTTGTGAAAGCTGGAACAAATTTTAGCCTCTAATAAATTATTTTAAATATTTTAAGACATGGCCTGGAGTTGTCGTGCGGCTTACCAATTCAGTGTTGTTTCTTGCAACAAAAGCGGTGAATGCCTTAGACATCAAGGGGATCTGGATGACTTTGCTCTTTACTATGCCAATTCTCTAAGTTGGGGCTGGCGTGATTTTATCAAATTTAAGGTAACGGATAAAATGAAAATGTTTAAATTTTCCTATTTTATTTTTTTTAGGAACTTATGGACCCGAAGAATGGCTTTTACGATGAGGAGGAGGACGCCGTGACGTTCAAAGCCGAAATAGTCGCTGAAGAACCCTACGGAATGGCGTACGTTTTTGATAAATGTGTAAATTCACTTAGCCGAGATCAACACGGCGCCAAGAATTAATTACCGAGTTGCGCCCGACTTTAATTCGAACGGCACCCAACTCGTTCCCCGCCAACTCGTTCCACCCCAACTCGTTCCCCACCCCCAACTCGTTCCCTTTTCCCAACTCGTTCCCCATAATAAAAATGACAAAAAACCTCAAAAATCGTACAAAACTCGTGCGAAAAACACGAATTCGGGCTCCATTTTTGCGTATGTCGAACCCCGGACCCAAATTCTAACATTTGGTCGGAAAAAAAACTTTTTTTTCAAAAAAAAAATAAAAAATTTTTTTGAATTTTTTTTTGTTTAAAGTCGTTAAAAATTATTGCTAGTGTTTTTTGGGCTCCTAGGGTTTCTATTTTGATTAACCCCAAGCCCGAAATCGAAAATTTTTTTTTTCAAATCGATTTTCTGTAGCAAAAATTTTCAAAATGCATATTCGTTTACTCTCCCGAGCATCCTTACATCCATTTTGTACCTATTAACGATCTAAAAACAAAAAAAATTAATAAAAAATTTTTTTTGTGCGACTAATTATTCAAATTTTGGTTAGGGATTCGAAAATGATCAAAATGGAGGTCAGAATCGGATTCTACGCCCCGGTATACCCCTATAAAGACCTTTTTATCAACTTGGGAAACAAATTTTTTTTAAAAGTCAGGGTAAAGGGAACGAGTTGGGTAAAAGGGAACGAGTTGGGGGTGGGGAACGAGTTGGCGGGGAACGAGTCGTCCTTTTACCCGTTAATTCAAACTTAAATTTATGTAGCAGTGTGCGCCCTGAAGATGCTTTGCTGGTCAATGGTGAATTGGTGAACGTGAACAAAAACGTGTGTTAAATTAAATTAAATAGAAAATATTTTTAAAGTTTTATTATTTTAGATGTTGGCTGCTTATTCAACATTTTTCCGAACATTGTTTTTTGGAGAAAATGCGGAAGAAATGCCAAAGGTTCAAATTGACGAAGTTCCGGATGCCGTCGCTAATTTTGAACGACTTATCGCCACAATGGACCCACTGAACATCGATTTGGACGGTACAAAAATTGTTTTGCTATTTTTTTGTTTAATATTGTTTTAAAAATTAGCCTTTTTTTGGGGGGGGGGGAGCAAACCAAGAAACACATCCAAGAATAATCAAAGGACGTTGATCACAAATCAATGATTTATTATATGACATCATCTAAGATCAGATTTATTGAAAATAAATATTCAGATAAATGCATTGAGAACGTTTTGTTGCTAGCGAATCGGTTTTTGTTGGGCTCCGTTGAAAAGCGTTGTGTTGCCTTTCTGGTGACGAAAAGCAAAAAGTCGGCAATTTGCAAATTCCGATTGGCACACCAGTGCGGCATCATTGGCATGAAGGTCCGAAATATGCAAAATAAAAATAAAAACATTTAAAATTCGTATTTCAGCAGAAAATTTTGAACAAAATGTCCAAGGAAGACTTTTCAATTTCTGGACTTTACGCCGACAATATGTCTGAGCTCAACAAATTGGGGGCTGACGCAGTGGCGGAACTGAAAGAATGTCACAAAAAAGTGTTCGGCACTAAATGAGGGCGGGGGATTTCGATCAAAACATTTTTTAATTTATTTTTTTGAACTCGTCAATTTCTTTTGACTTTATACTCATTACATTTTGTATCTTTGAATGAAAAATTGGCTTATAAACTGTTCTAGTTAATTTATGCGTAGTAAATATTCGTTTTCTGTGTGTTGTCATAAGTATAGGCACTGAAAATAATTTCACATTTTCCTGGGGAAAAAGTCGGTAAAAATTTAGCACTTACAAATAGGGTTGCACGGGACCGGGACGGGATGTCCCGGTTTTTTCAGCTCCCGGTCCCGGTCGGGACGGGACTTTTTAAAATCTGAAAGTCCCGGTCCCGGTTTTTTGGTCCCGCCGGGACCGGGACTAAATGTACACCCCTAATGATGGCATCATCGACCGACAATTTCAACCATTTTTACTTATGTCTTCCAAGTAGGTCGATGGCATAGTGGTTGCTCTTTTCGGTGAGTCTTATGTTATGTGTTGGGTTCGAACCCGCTTGAGTGCAAACACTGATTTATTGGTTTTCCTCTACTCAAATAGGCATCCCCTCATTAATAAGATGTTTTAAATAAACATTATACAATAATATTTTTTAATTAAAAATCGCGCAAAAAAAGAATAGATCCAGGAATTTTCGAAATAAATTCATCACTGTCTTTGAATTTTTGCTTCAATTTCCTTAACAAAGATTGCCAATTTTTGTAAAAATTTTTCCGGCGGCGCCTGTCGGCACCACCGGACATCCTTCACTCTTACGTAAACCAGTGTTTTTCTCTGAAATTTCAAAGCAAAATTCATAATTTTGCTAAAATTTTGATGAAATTTCTTTAACAAAATTGATCAAAATTTCAAAAAATTTTCTCGGCGGCGCCTATCGGCACCGCCGACCCCCACCCTCCCTAAAAGTAAAGCAGAATCTCAACAAAAAAAAAGAATGATGATGACAATGACATCGAAGATCAGGAAGATCAACAATATGTTACCGGAAAATTAAATTTTTTAGTGTTTAATAAAAGAAAAATTTTTCCCTTGAAAAGTCCCGGTTGGTCCCGGTCCCGGTTGAATATCTTGGTCCCGGTCCCGGTTTTTCTGGTCCCGGTAAGTCCCGGTCCAGGTTTCCAAAAAGTCCCGGTCCCGTGCAACCCTACTTACAAAACATTCAAAAAGTGCAAATGTTATGCCATTTTTTATTTTTACTTTTTAAGTTTCCTCTAACAATAAATGGTGTTTGATCCGCGAAGGTACGGACACTTTGTGAGCGTTGCGTTTGCCAAAACTCGCAACTTCGCGTGCCATCAAATTCAGCATGGGGGCGGGGGGGGGGGGGGGGGGGCTCGTCTCCAGTGACACGGTCGACATCAACGGAATGCCATAGAAAATTGAGTTCGGTGGTTGATTGTGTGCATTTAAAACTGACGGGGGGCTAATTGTAAGGGTAATCTTTGCTGCTTTTATTGGCCTCAAATTTTTGCCAGGAACCGCCGCCAACCCAAACTGCGTTAACAATTGGCATTGTCCTGCCGCTTCCCCCATTAAAAGAAAGTTTCTAATAAATTTTCAAATTTTTTAAATTAAAATGCGCCCAAAAAATGCATGCTGATTTTGTGAAACTTTCCTGAAATTCCAAGGCGAAATGCATAATTTTGATGAAATTTCTTCACAACGAGGCCGATTTTTTGTAAAAATTTTCCCGACGGCGCCTGTCTCGGCACAGCCGACCCCCCCCCCCCCCCTCCCCCCTTCAAACTAATCCAAAAACAATTTAAAAAATCCTGCCACAGAACTGGAACCGGCCGAAATTTGGTTCTGAGTCACCATTAATTTTGGTCCAAAAAGTTATTGGACTGAAATCAGCGGAAGAGCCCTTTTTTCGTGTTAAATTTTCGAATTTTGTCGCAATTTACAGTTAGCATATTTCATTTAATCAACCTGCTGACGAACGCGTCGTGTACATCGCCAATCCCCAACAATTTTTCGCCCTGATGAATCCGTCCGTAAATTTGTGACTGGACGACAGGCAACCGCTTCAAAATCGCGTCGCGTTGCCGCCGGCGTCGCCGTTCTGTTCCATTCGTCCCGTCCATCGCCGCCGCGCATCCCCAAATCCCCCCCCCCCCTCTTTATCCCCCCAGGGAGTAAATCCCAAAATCCCCGCGGGAATCGATCCGTCCATCGCCGCCAGCAGTGTCATCCCCCCCCCCCCACACACACAAACAACATCACATCACATACACTTTCGTTGGTTGTCCGCAGTGAAAATGCTACATCGCCGAGTCGATCACACGAACCGACCAATCGGATCGATCAATTCCTCCCGCCCCCCCCCAAAATTTGCATAAATTTTTCTGAAAATTTACGCTTTTCGACCAAATTTCGGTGGTATAAATAGGTGTAAAATGCAATAAAACCGAAAATATATTCCAATTTTTACCCAAAAATGCACTTTATAAACTTTTTTCTTGGACCAAATAGGCTCCCCTAAAGATTGATGATATTTTCAAAATTTGTTTTCTTAATTTGGATGTTTTTATAAATTTTCAAAACACGAGAAAAGTATTTTACATTTACGTATGCGCGGGAAAAACAGAAAAAGATTGAATAATTTTTAATAAATATTTCGTTCAAATTTAATTTTTAAGAGCGGGGTTGAAATTCAATCAGAAACACCAGATTTCTAAAATTAACACAGACACAGCTGCTGAATTATGAATACGGAAACAATAAAATTAATTTGCATAATTTATTTTTTAATCACATCATTTACATCGGCTGCTAATGATGAAAAGCGGCAGAAAAGACAGGGTAAATTATAATATAATGCATTAAATTTAAAAATATTGTAAAATTTCCCATATTTAAACATTTAAGCGCCATTCGATGAGCTGATCAGCGGCGCGCTGCGATTGGTACGGCCAATTTTTGGCGGTGCGCGGCAATTGGCGTCGGCCAAACTTGGCCCAGCGCCCCAAGACAATCCGCCAAAAGTGAGCCCCCCCCCGTCTTTAGGCATCAAATTCAAAACATTGCCCGGAGGGTCCCTTTTTGAAAGCTCTGTTTTTAATCGAAATTGTGCTACGTTTTTTTGAACCAAAAGTTTAAACAAATTTAATAAAAATGTGTGCTATAAGTGATGATGATATTCGTTAATATTTAATCCTAAGAAGAAATCGTGATCAAAACCCCGATTTAAATAATTAATTAGCCGAAAAACGGCGACGCCGGGCCTCCTCGACTTTCGTCCGCACGACTGCGCGAGCTGGACATTCTCGGCATGGGCCCTCGTGAGGAGGAGGCCATTGCTGGGGACGACGTGCCATCAATTTGTCAGGTAAAGAGAACAACAGAGGATTTGATGGATGGATGAATTGCCAAATTTGACAGCGCTATTTTCAAATTTGAATATTTTACGCCCCAGGGCGACTCGCGCATTTGCAAATTCGTCGCGTGCACCGCGCACAACTTCAAGCGTGGCCAAAGTTTTGCAAACCTGCAAATGATGGCACATATGTTGGGTGACCGGAAGATGCGACGCACCGTCGGAGCGTAAGCTACCAATGTGCCAGAATTAGAGTCTCCATTGTTCTTTTGTTTAGAAACCCTGAGGCGGTTAGCGACGCGTGCCGCGAACACGGGATGAGCGGGTCCCAATGCGCGCTATTCTCGCGTGCCTTTCGTCTGATCGACAAATTTATGGCCACAATTGAGGACGGCGAAGGCGGCGGGCGAGGAGGAAACAGCGAAGGCGGCGGCGGCGGCACACACGCTGGTGGCAGAGAAAGAGAGTAAATATGCCAAAATTCAAAAAGAGAAACGGGCGGACTCTTTTTGTAGAGAGAAAATGGAGCGTCCGAAGCCAATTGTGCCGATCAACCGGTCAACAAGTTCGGCACACAACACTTCAACTGAACCACCACCAACAACAACGCCATCAACAACTCCATTCAATTCATTTGAGCCGCAAAATGATGCCGAAATTGGGTACAACACAATGCCAAAGACTCCGTCAGAACCGATTCAAACGATGAACACCGCGCCAAACAAAGGTGCTACATATATAAAAATGTCAAATTGTTCATCAGCAGATTTAAAAACCAGGGTGGGTTGTCATCGGAAAAACCAAAAGCCCGACAAACCCTGGCTTTGGGTTTGCTAGGCTTAGGCCTAAGCCTAAGCTAGCCTAAGCCTAAGCATAGCTTAGGCTTAGCCTAAGACGTGCAAGGGATTCGGGAAGTTTGGCTTGGGTGGGATTTGAGACAGTTTTGGCTGGAGTGGGATTCGGACCGGAAGCAAGTTTAGCCTCAAAATTATTCAAAAAGCACAATATAAACTAATAATCGAATTATTACTTTTCAAGGATTTTGAGACCAAAATGGATTTTGTAAAATTTGGGTTTGAAACCTAAATCCGATAAAAACACTTTTTTCCCGACTTTTAATAATCACTGACGCATTTTCCGATCACCGTGATTCGCGTCTGTTTTTTCAGTTTGGCAAAATGTTCAAATGCAAATTGTGCTCCAACAGAGAGACGCGCACTGTTTGAATATGCCTATGTTCAGGGGTCGGCTCTCGAACCTGGTCAACCCATCATCATCACACCATGGCACGCTCGCTGTCCAGCCAGCTGATGGACGGACGTGCCATTGACGAGAACAAAGTGGTCGTGCCAAGTCGGCCGCCCCAACAAATGTTGAGGATTCCGCTGACATCGAACAGCGCACCGCCGCCGACGGCACATCGATGTGGGTGAAATTTGAATGCCAAACATAAATCAGCGAGCGCCTATGGCATTTGCCGCCAGATTGTTTTGGATCTGTGCCGGTTTTTGCTAAAAATTTGGCTGCGTTCGCATGACAAATGCCAACTTCCTGGTTGACATTTTGACCTTTTAGGCTTGGTTGGATTTTGACTAATTGGTATTTTTCCGGTTGGCATTTTGTCCTGACACGTCATTAAACTCATAGATTTTACGAGTACTAATTTCCTATACAATTTTTTAAAGATTTCAATAGAACGTCGTTTTTCGGCAATTTTATTTTTTAGAAGATGGGTGCGGAGTTTGGGCCCGTCAGAAAAATGATTTTGAGCATTTAGCAATTTGTTTAAAAAAGTACAAATTTTACCAAAATTTGGCGATTTTTAAGTGGTTAAAGTGTGAACAAACCTTCAAATTCGACAATATTGTTGAACCTTAAAAATTTATTTAATTATTTTATTTAAATTCCCTTTCACAAAGTGGTCGAAACGCGACGGACACTGATCAGCTACAGTAGTCCTGTCCACGCTGGCTACAGCAGTAACTCTTCCCCACCGTCCGCTACAGTACACGAAAATGGGACAGCAATTTTGATCAGTGGCAAGGGCATGACGGCACGCACTGCACAACGGGTGGTGCCGGAGCGGAATTTGGCACGCCCACCGTAAGGACATGGGCATAATGCCAAACACACATTTCAAAATTTTCATTAAAAAATTAAATTTATCCAATAAAACGAGAAAGAATAGGTAAGCAGGTAATTTAAATAATTTTCTGTTTAAAAAAAAAATTTAATTGAAAATCAGGAAAATTATTGAGATGATCTAAACTGGGCATTTTTGCACCTTTTATTGTTATTTAGAAACTCTTTTTGGGGGGGGGGGGGGGTGGAGGGAGGGGGTGGAAATTTTCTTAAGAAAATGAAATACCAAAAATTCACCTTCCTCTAAAAATTGTTTTATTTTTTCCAATCAAATTATTAAATATAAAATTGATTTTTTCAACGCCAAAAAAGCGGCAAATCTTTTTTAAAAATATTTCAAAAACGTGTTTTTGTTTTCAATTTATGCCCACTGATTTTGCACATAATTTTTAGCAAAACCATTGACCGAGAATTTAAATAGGTAAAAGTGTAAATTTTGCGCATATAAAAATCCAAAGGTTAATGAACATAACGCCACGACCGCTGCTGGTAGCACAAAAGGCGTCGTTGATACCGTACGCGCAACACCACCACCGTTTCGCGTCCGTGACGACCATTAGCAGCAACAGTATGCCAATGAAAACAATTTTTTTGTTTTTAAATATTTTAAACAGCTTCAACTTTGTCTACGAGTACACCCGCCACAACGACGACGACAATGACAAGGCGACGCTCAACAATTCCGGAAGCGGAAGAATTTGCGGATGATGCGGGGGCGGAAGCGGACGAAGATGTTGTGGAAGGCGCTGCCGCTGAGGGTGATGAAGTGACAACGAACGAGCTGAAGCGGTGGAGGAGGCGGTAATTTTATCGATTTGTGCCGCCCAAAAAGGGCTAAATATCCGGGAGCCGGGATCGGCGGGCTTCCCGCAAAAAAAATTTGACAAATTTTTTTACCCAAAATTCCCTTTCTTTAGGTGGTGCATTTCCCCCCCCCCCTCCCCATTTTTCCGTAAAAAGGGGGCGTTCGAAGCCCAAAATACCCAAAGTTTGAAGACGAAGTTTTTAAATTTCCTGACGGAATTCGGGGACGGAAATCCGGACCATCTGAAAATTTTGGATTCCCTTTGAATTTTAAGTAATTTTAATGTGAAAATTTTGAAATTTTGACTCGGGTTTCTTTAGGGGGTGCATTTCCCCCCTCTTTTTCCTGTAAAAATGGGGGCGTTTTAACGGAAAAACGAAATTACACCCATCCCTGGTGCCATACAGCGAGCGAGCGCATTAACTGAGAGGCAAAACGCCGATTTTTTTTGTTGCATACCCAGACCCGATCAAGATTTTGTTTATCTTAACCGATCCGATTTGTTATCGCTTCGCTGCTTTCCTGGCGTCAGAACGAGAATTTTTTTAATGGCTTTTGTGTTAGGAAATGTGCCACCCCCCCCCCCCCCCTCAAATGGGTGGTTTAATTTGTTTTTTTATTCGGGAGATGGACTAACTGACTGAACATTGTTGTAACGGTTTCAGGATGAGGGACAGCGGTGATTATTATGACGAATTGGCCTCCTCACCAGCAGCATCATCTGCTGCAGCAGCAGGGGCCAGCAACGGCGGCTTCACCTTCCGCAGCAGAAGCAGCGGCGGCGGCGGCGGCAGCAGCAGAAGCAACGAGCTCGATGAGACCGAGCAGGAGCAGAAACAGCAGCAGCAGCAACAACAACAACGACAACAACAACAACAGTTAGACAACTGTTTACAGTATTTGGGCTGATCAAAGATGGAATTTTAAATTTTGATCAAAACCAATAGTGATTGATTGATTTGTGTGTTCCGACACAAACATTTTGCTTGAAAAAACGGGTACAGCGTAAGTAAGCGCGAAGCCACTGCACATCAACCAGAGTTGCCTCGAGAAGTTCGCGTCGAGTTCAGTGCTGTCGTGAAAGTGATTTTTTGCGAAATCGAAATTAACAAACTCTAAATAAAAACGTCGAAATTTCGAACTTTTTTGTTATGAAAATTTTTTTACGAAATTCTTGGATTTGTGATTGCCTCCGGGGGTAATTTTTGTTCACAAATTTTACTCTCATAGCTATCCAGCCAGGGGTTTCTATAAAAACAGCATTGTCTTTGAATAATCAATTGCCGGCTCTAACGAGTTACATCAAATTTTTTTCGGAATTCTTGGATTTTTAATTTGGGTCCGGGATGTTGTTGTGGGGGAGCTACGGTGGTGCGATAGACGCTGCCGTTAAAAAAGTTCAAATTTTAATCGTTTTTGGTTTAAAAATTGTTAACATTTTGAAACTTTCGCCAATGATTTAGATAAACGGACCGGATACGACAATTCGATCAAAACATTTTTTATTGTTTTCCATCGCCGGTTGCCTTTTAAGTGATTGTTCCACCACAAATGCCATACCTTAACAAGCAAAAGTAATTTGAACAATCCTCAATTCTAACTTCCAGACTATTGTTTGTTCGAGAAACTGCAACTCTGTCCACTACATTCCACAGCTCGCGAGAAAAAATTGCATCTGATTGGCCCAAGTTCAATGCTTCAATTTGCCCTCTAATCCAATTATCGGCAGCCCCTCCAGCATTTTCCTCGAGTATTTCGTCGTGCTCAATAATTTGGTGCGGCCCGATTAATTTTCTGATTAGAAAATACTTCAAAAGAATATTCAAAGCCTCCATTTGTAAGAAGAGTTTTGCAGCGATTTGATTTTGCCTCGAGGAAACGTTGCAAAGCCATGAAAATATAAATTTATACTCCATCACAACATATTTAGTTTGGGTATCATAAAATTATTTGTTTGCTATTCTTATCTCAAAAGAAAAAATTAACTGAATGGCAGGTCATTCGGAATTCTTGTGAACTGTTCGTTTGGTCATTTTATCGATAAAAAACGGAATAAAAAAGAATTCAAATTATTTGCAAATATATTTCTCAAATTTAAAGATTAAAGATACACGCGGACATCTCTTTGTGAATCTTGGCCATTATAATTTGCCAATTCATCTTTTTATTCCGATTTTTTTAAAATTGGGGTTACTGTCGAAATCAACTGAAGTCGACTTCAATTTACTGGCGAATTCACATGCAGACACAAAGAGTAGCAGACATAGTTTACTTACGAATCGAAAACACCTGATGAGATCAATTTAGGTATCTAATTGCCAAAATTTTATGAATTACAGACCGGACTGGAACGACAAAAATCGTCGTACTTTTCTCGGGATTCTGCGGGACTGGGGCTCCCGAGCGGAGCATTTTATGGGGATTTTCAAGATTGATTGGAATTGGGTTTTGTTGTGAGTCCGGCCGAGCAAAATTCTTCAAACCCGTGGGGGGAGGGATTTACGGAATCCCGACCAACCATTTTTGGGAATTGGACCGGGATCCCGATAACCGAAAAATCGGATTGCCAGTCTCTATTTTAAGAATGGCATCACAAAGAAAAGGTGCTACTATGCCTAATAATTATTTAACTTAATTTTATTTAAAATTAATGTGATCATTAGTGTTCGGCAAATGGGGTTTTTCGGTATTCGGTATCGGTATTTCGGTATAATACCGATACCGAAAAAAAACCGAAATCTCACAATTTTTTCGGTATCGGTATTTCGGTAAAATACCGATAAAAAATACCGCGGTAATACCGAAAAATACCGCGGTAATACCGAAAAATACCGAAAATACCGCGGTATTCCAGTCAGAGATATCTTGGTCGGTATTCGGTATCGGTATTTCGGTATAATACCGATACCGAAAAAAAAACCGAAATCCCAAAATTTCTTCGGTCGGTATACCGAATCGGTAATACCGAAAAAAATACCGCGGTAATACCGAAAAATACCGCGGTAATACCGTACCGTGCCGAACACTAGTGATCATTTCCTTTATTTTTGTTATGTAAATAAAATTATATGCGATTTTCTTAACATTAAAATTTTGCACAAAACAAAAAGGTTTCTCTGTGTCCTGCGCAACTTTGCATATCCCATGAACGGGAAGAAGCAACTAACGAATGAATGAATTAGAATGGTTTTAGGGGACCCGTCCGTCGACCATCGGACGGTCGTCTCACATCGCCCCCTCGTCGTGAAAAGAATGCTTTTTATTGATCCCCCCCCCCGCCGCCCGTGCGCAAAGGTCCGCTTGGAAGCATCCTCACTCACTCCCCACGGGGACGACGGGACGGATGGACCCCCACGCCCCCCCCCCGCCCCCAAATTGATCCCCCGAGGGGATGATGGCTCTCTCTGCTGATCTGCCCAATGGGATCGGGCTTTGGCAAATTCGTCGTATATCTCCACTCTTTCCCCCGCATCACAGCAATTTAATGCTTTCTCAATCACATTACGCGGGTGGGTGGGCTTTTGGATGGGACAAAATTTAAGGGGGCCTCCGGATTCCCCGCAGTAGTATTCAAATTCTCTGTAATTTTCTCTGAAACCCCTTAATTTAATTTAATAAAAATTCTTGACTATAACGGTTAATCGTTTTTGGATTAAAATTGTCAAAAGGCACTTATTTTGTGTTTAAATTAAAAAAGCAATTTATTACCTCTAAAAGTGATCAGAGGAAAATGTCCAAAAAAATTGAATTTTCAACGGTTTTTTTAACTAAAAGTTTTGGGGATAAAAATAAACAATAAAATTGCAACAACTTTTCTTGCGTCGAAAATGTTTTCGTGAAACAGCAGCAACAACAACAAGGTCAAGGGCAACTTCGACGATGAAATAACACGCGCAATGAAACAAATCCTCCCAAATGGACGGGCGGGGATTGGGTCGATCAGCTGCTGCTTTTGCTTTTTTGCAATTTTTTTTGATCAGAAAATTGTTTATTAATTTGGATTAGTCAATCAAAATCAATCAATAACTCTCTTCTTTGATCAGGTGTGTGTGTGGTCCTTGGATTGGCGAAATGTTTCATTTTTCAATTCTGCCAATGTTGTTGATCATCATCATCGTCATTATTATCAGCATCTTGCCTGGCATAATAATGGCAATGCCACGACTTCCTGCCGACAGCAGCAGCCATGGCGGCGGCATCGCCGCCGCCGCCGGCGACAAACCGGTCGAATTTGACTACGACAAATGGCGGTCAACGAGCAGCAGCCACAGCCAACTGAACGCTGAACAGCGTAAGGCTATGGGGCAAAAGCGCGCCAATTAAACAAATTCAAATTGGTTAAGAAAGATAATTAATTAAGTTGCTAACGCTAATACAAAGCAATTAATAAAGCCGTTTTTTATGGCAAACAGAAAACATTTTCATAATTATGTGAATATTTTAAAAAATGAAATAATTTGGCACCGAATTGTTTGGTTCGCAAAACGGACCTTTAAAATCGTGTCCCCGGACGAAATGCCAACCGTCCAAAATGCTAACCAACTGAGCCTAAAACGGTCAATCAAAAATGTTTACTTTAAAAACTACAAAGATTTATCGTTGATTAAAGATTTTATTTTATAGCAATTAGATAATTCCCTATCAAAAATATGTCGCAAGCCCCGGGCGATCGATGACTAAGCCAACTCAAATTTGCCCGAGGCAATGTGACGTTAGCCAACTATGCTTTTTCGGCCCCAAACAATTTTTTTGATTAGAGAAACCATTGTGAATGATTCAAATGGAGAAGCACATTTCAAGTTGATAAAACCTATCAAAAAAATGACGCACGCCCCGGGCGATCGATGACTAAGCCAACTCAAATTTGCCCGAGGCAATGTGACGTTAGCCAACTATGCTTTTTCGGCCCCAAACTATTTTTTTGATTAGAGAAACCATTGTGAATGATTCAAATGGAGAAGCGCATTTCAAGTTGATAAAACCTATCAAAAAAAGCACGCCCCGGGCGATCGATGACTAAGCCAACTCAAATTTGCCCGAGGCAATGATGACGTTAGCCCAAAATATGTTTTTGGCCCCCCTCTGATCACAGCAGATCCGGCGTCCTCACCGTCGTCGTTTATCGAGCAAATCGGACGCATGGAACTGGTCCAATCCATTATGCGATTCGTCGAACGCCTTGGCTTTGGGACGGGGGAGCAGGACGACGAAAAGAGTTTGTAAAAAAATGTTATAGAACGCCAAGAAATTTGAAAAAAAAAATTTCAAATTTTTTTTTGCGTTTCAGTGACTCAGCGCATTGAGCGCCAAAGTCCGGCAACAAAAAGTGTGGAGGAGCAACACAGAGAAATTTTTGGCAAAGGGGTTAGTCATTTTTTTTGGCAGAGAAAATGAATATTACATAATGCCAGAAAAAACAAAAAATTATTTTTTACATTATGCCAAAATGCAAATAGAAAAAAAATTTTAATTTAATTATTAAAAAAAATAAAATAATAATTTTTATAATAACTAAAAATCCAAATACAAATTTTTTAAGCGCCATTTTGACAGTCCAATGCGTGCCAATGTCAATAGTGTACGGAGTCCAACGATAAGACGAATTTCTGCCAAAGAACAACCCCAAATTTCGTCAAGCATTGACTCTCGACCAATGACAATTGCAAGTGCGTAATGATTTGAATTCAATAAAATAACAAAAATATATATGTATTCTAAAAATTGCATTTTTTTAATATTTCTCAAATTACCTTTTGAATTCCAAATAATCACTTATAAAATTAAAAAAAAACAAATTTAAAATTCAATAATCTTTTTTTATGATATAATAAAAAATACATATTTATTAACTTATAAATATTTATTAAATTATTTGATCAAAATCAC
Organism: Globodera rostochiensis; assembly: GCA_018350325.1. NCBI lineage: Eukaryota > Metazoa > Nematoda > Chromadorea > Rhabditida > Heteroderidae > Globodera > Globodera rostochiensis. Next base: position 140,216 of record JAEVLN010000025.1, read on the forward strand.
TTATTTAAATTCAATTAACACGTTTCAATTTAGCAACAAAATTATTTATTATTTAAAAAAACAAATTTAAATTCACTTAAATTTAAATTCAAAAAAATTTATTTTATTTACTTTTATTTTGCAATACAAATAAAATTATCACTTATTATTTAAACTCAATCAATTAGCTTTAAATTAGCAACAAAATGCAAATTTTTGTTTTATTTCAAATAAGTAATAGGTTAATTATGCAAGAAATAATTTTTTTCACTTTTTTTTCTTAAAAAATAAATTAAAAAATTCAGAGCCTTCTGAAGAGCAACGCTATGAACAACAACGGCCGGCAACGGCGGCGGCACAGCCACAGCTTAACGGAATGGCATCTTTTCACGAGGCTATCGGTGGCATTTTCAAGAAAATTTATTATTTAATTCGAACATTTAGGCAAAGAATGGAAACAGGCATTGTTCGGCCGGGGCGGCCTGCTCACCGAAGTTTTCAATTTTGTCAACGACAAACGCAAGGAGGACTTGGCCAAGCAGCAGGCGGCACCAAATTTGAATGGTGCGCAAACGGAAATAAAATTTAAAATTGGCAATTTTAAGTAAATAGGGAAATATGCTCTATTTTGCCAAGATTTGAGTGTTTTCAAAAATCAATTTTTTGCCGGAGGGGAGTAAAATTTTGCCGGAGGGGAGGTAAAAACAAATCAATTTTTGCCGGAGTCAAATGAATCTATTTTTTTTACCGGAGGAGATGTTTAAAAAAACAAAAAAATTTATGGGATGTATTTTTGAATTTTTAAATTTACGGCGTAAAATATTTTTTGAATTTGTTTATATAATTTTTATAAATTTTTCTTGGTTTTGAAATCAAAAATTTTGGCAGACAAGGCCAGCACGGAATTTAGTCGCATTGTGGACGCGTTGTTGCGCAAGGCAAAAAGTGGCAATTTTGACGAGGAGCCGCTGCCCGAAATTCCATTCATTGGAATTTGCAATCGCCTCAGCTGTGCCGACATTTACAAGGCGTTGGACCAGTTTCGAAAAAGCGAATTTTTCACCAATTTTCAGGCAAATATTTTTATAAAAAAATATATTTAAATAAAAATAAAGTTATGGCAGTTGTCAGGGATTATAACTGGATGCCGAATTTTCGAACATTTTTGAGCCAGATGCCGAATTTTCGGACATTTTTGGGCCCGGAATGCCCAATTCCGGACTTGTTGGCAAAATCAGGAAATTATCCGAAATTTTGACTTTTTCGTTGTTTTGAATCAGTTTTCCAGACAACAATAATTGAAATCCTTTAAAGTTTAAATATATTAAAGAAAAGTGGTCCTTTTAATAGTTTTTGTAAAATTATTATTTGCTATGTAAAAGTTTTCAAAATTTGAAATTTTACGGATTTTATGGCATCTGATTACGTCCTTGGCACTTATGCAATTCAATTAAAGTAATTTATAGTTTTTTTTTCATTTGCTTTATTATTTTTAAATTGGTCTATCATTTTAATTAAAAATGCCGAAGCCAAACCCGGCGGCATTTGTCCGGGGTTTAAAATTAACCGAAAAATTTCGGCACATACCGACGACAGCCCACTAAAAAATGAGATTTTGCTAATATTCAAAAAATTAAATGTTTTAGACAGCAATTTCGCTACTTCAAGACCCGAAGGGGTTGGACATGATCGGCGAATTGTTGGCCAACCCGGAATTAATTGAAAACTTTTCGGGCCCCGAAAGTGTTGGCGATTTGTTTGGCACCACCAAAAAGGCGCCGTCCAAAAGTGGCGGCGGCGGCGGCGATGGGACGAGACGCGCTGAAATTGCAGAAAATACGGTAACAAAACTGCCGTATGGTAACAATTTGTCAAAAGACGAACCAAAATATGATAACAAAAAACTACTTCGGTTCGTCTCCGACGTTTCAACCCCGATCCCCGACTTTTTCCTTTCCGACAAACCCCGATCCCCGACCTTTTCCTCCCCGACAAACCCGGATCCCCGACTTTTTCCTCCCCGATCCCCGACCTTTTCCTCCCCGACAAACCCGGATCCCCGACTTTTCCTCTCCGAACCCCCGATCCCCGACTTTTCCTCCCCGACAAACCCGGGTCCCCGACTTTTTCCTCCCCGATCCCCGACCTTTTCCTCCCCGACAAACCCGGATCCCCGACCTTTTCCTCCCCGACAAACCCCGAGCCTTGACTTTTTCCTCCACGAACGCGTTTTTGGAAATGAATTTATTCTGGTGCCTTTTTATGAAAAATTTATATTACAATTACATATTAAATTTAATTAGGTACCTCAGATTTATTTAATTTTAAGGATGCCGAAAATATTGGCGTTGACTTTTCCTCAATGATTGACGGTTGGTTTGCACTTTAATTTTTATATGAAAATTTCGCCAAATTTTCAAAAAAAAAAACCCCCCAAAAAACTCATTAGGCCCGAATAATAATTCAAATGTCAAAATGCCGCCATCAATTGCTTCGTCCATTGATTCGGCTGCGCCGGATTATTACAGTTTTACTGAGGACAAAGTTGGCAGCAAGGCGGACAAATTGGAGGACAAAACGCCAAAAAAGGAAATGGGTTCGTGTCAAAAAAACGAAAATTTAAAATTTTTTGAAAATTTTTTCAGTCGTCACTTCGAAACAACGGGGCGGCGGCGTCGGTGGCGCAAATGCCGCCAAAAGTGTGCAATCGACAAAAACGAGCATTGACTTCAGCAGAGAATTGCCCGAAATTTCTGAATCGATTGACGGGGGGCCGCCTGAGGGTGAAATTTAGCAAATTTCAAAACAAAAAAAAATTTGAGTCTATGATCCGGTACCGATAACATCGATCGATCGGAATTCCGTTTTGAAAACTTAAATTTCAATCTCTCTAATTAAGACGAAGACATCCCCGGCGGGGATATGTTGGTTTTCGAGAAAAATGAATGGCTCCCATCGCCATCGTCGGCCAACAGCAATGGCACAACAAAAAAGGTTTGAGTGTGCAATGTTTCAAAAGCTTTCTATTCAGAATCGATAACAAATCTATTGATTGATCCTTAATAAGAACCGATAGAGACCGGCAGAACCGATTTTTCGGGATTAGGATCCCGACTAAATGCACCAAAAGGCTCGGTCGGGATCGATGACGGGAATCCCGAATTGTAATTCCACGGTTTATCCCGAGCCCGTACGGTCTCTAATCAGTACCGCTAAAAATATGCAGAAAAGTAGGGTTGTACGGGACCAGGACCAGTACTGAAAGGGTCAACTTCTTCGGAGCACCACGATTCGGCGCGCACGTTTCGGCGCGCACGATTCGGCGCGGCACGATTCGGCGCCGACAAGTTTTTCGTTATAACTTAGTTCAAAGTCAACTAAACCAAACATACTTGGTATCATTCGAAAGCTCTTAGTATGCTGAACCTTTATCAAGCTAAAGCTAACCGATTTGTCTTTCCAAAAAAAAGTTATAGCTTAAAATCTTTGAAAATTTCCATTTTTCGTGCCAACTTTTAGTTATGGTGCCATAACTTTTTTTTGGAAAGACAAATCGGTTAGCTTTAGCTTGATAAAGGTTCAGCATACTAAGAGCTTTCGAATGATACCAAGTATGTTTGGTTTAGTTGACTTTGAACTAAGTTATAACGAAAAACTTGTCGGCGCCGAATCGTGCCGCGCCGAATCGTGCGCGCCGAAACGTGCGCGCCGAATCGTGCGCGCCGAAACGTGCGCGCCGAATCGTGCGCGCCGAATCGAGGTGTACCGAACTTCTTCTATTTTGGTACTGAAATTATCCCGGTTTTTCCCAAAAGTCCCGGTCCCGTACAACCCTACGAAGCATGGAATGAGGGAGGGGAGAAGCATAGCGGAATAATTAAAAAATGTTTAATTTCTTTCAGCAACAATTTGTTCTGACACCGCTCGTTGATGTCCGAGTCGGGCAGGACAAGAAAAAAGTAGCTGCACAACAAACTGTTCATGTCCATGCCACAACACAAATCAGCAGGCCAAGAAGCAAAGCGGCGGGTGGTGAACACAACAGAACAACAACAACAACCACAGAGGTGAGAATTTTGGATTGATCCTTCGATCATCCGATCATAATTTGACAACGCTGGAGGAGGGGGGAGGGGGGGGGGGGTCCAAACAAGCGGCATATATATTAAACTCCTGGCCCAAAGGACCCTCCTCCTCCCCGGGCCCAAACGGATGAAGCCAATGGTGGTGCCCAAACGGCGGGGCCCAAACAACTGGTGTTATATAGATTCAAATTCAAGCCTCGGCTCCATTTGGGGGTTTGGGATCAGGGCTGGACACAATTGCGAGTTGCGGATTTTTTTTGAGCCCCGCAATTGCGGATTGCCCGCAATCAAAATTCAATTACGTTCAGCCCTGTTTGGGATCGATCGACGAAACTCTTTCTCCCCGAAGGGGAGGGACTTCACTGATCAGGCGTCCTTGGGAAACCGTCCCGCCCGCGGCGCTCCGCTGGAAAGCTGCTGATATGTGTGGATTAAAAAAGCAAATTAATTTTTTACTATTTCGATCAGAAGACATCCCCAAGTCGCGCGAGGATGCAAACAAACTCATCATCATCATCAACAACAACAAACCGCAAAACAGCGACGACGCCTCCGCCGGTGACGACGACGACACGACGAAATTTTAGACGGGACGACGACTACTACTCAATGTACTACGACGGCGAAAGTGGTTGAGATATACCCAAAATATAAATAATAATTGTTAGAGCTCCTCGTTCATTTTTGAAAACCCCAAGACTGATGGGTGGGTCCCGGATTTTCTCAGCTCAATCAAGCCCGGGGACCGGCGGGCCCGTCTCAAGAAGTCCGGGGGTTTCCAAATCACCCGGACCAGGACCTTTCGGGCGGGTCCGAGCTCTAATAATTGATAATGCGCCAATCATTTTTTTTCTCCATTTTATGAATCTCTTTGTGCAATGTAAAGAATAAATAAATAACAATGAATTTGTGTCGTTTTGCTTTGCCGATAAAATCAGCAAATTTAAATGGATTCATTTATTTTGTGATCAACGATTTGAATGAGCGCCGGAGCCGGGGTCCTGATCAACAGCAGGGGTTGAACGTGTTGCGCCAATCACGTTGTTATGCTTGAGAACAATTAAAATTAGCATTAAGTTTGATTAAAATTTGCGCAGGATTTTTAATTGTTAAAAAGAGATTTGCGATCAAAATTTAAAAAACGGCAATTTTGAATTTCACGACTTCGAAGCCTCCTCCTAATCGGAGAAATGACTTTGCATTTGCATCAATTAACAAGTTACGTACATTAATCATCTCAAAAAATGCCAAATCATTAAAAAGGAAGAGAGAGCAAATTGACATTTGTAGAAAATCTTAACTTTGATATTAATTCGAACGTTTGATAAAATTTTGTTTTTTTCGACCTTTGGACTTTTTGACCTTGGGACCGGTAGCCCTTTCATCATCCCCTCAGGCAAATGCATTTTATTAGAGACCGGAAAGTTGGACCCAAACAAAATTTGGTCAAAACTTTTGGGTTTCTTTTGGGTTTTGGTTTTTTTTGGGTTTTACCCCAAGTTGACCCAAAACCCAAAACCAAAAAACTTTTGGTCCAATTTTTTGTACAAAACAACCCAAAAATTTTTTGGTTTTGGGTTTTGGGTCCGGACTCTACATTTTATGCGTCCCAATCATCAATCTTTTACGACTTCAAGCCGCGGACATTCGACATTTGCGCCGTGCAAAAGCAGTAAAAAAAAAATCGAATTCAATATTAAAAATGCTTTTTGTAAAAAAAAAAATATTAAATAAAAAATTCAATCTCTGATCAGTGGATGATCAATCAATTCTTTAATTGGCAATTGTGCAAAATTCTTGAGATTTATTTCTTTTTTCACATCATTTGACCCCGACAGGTTCTTCCGCCGTTACATCGGCAGCCAAAATGGCCATGTCGTTCTTCGCGTCGTACCATCCGTTGTTGGGGTCCATTAAATTCTAAAATAGCTGCTCGTTTTTGTAAGGTCAAGCAGACATTTTGATCATAACCTTAAATGACATGAACGTGTTGAATCCCCAACTTTTTTCCTTTGAGTCAAAAATGTGGCGGCTAATCGTTTGAGTGTGGTCCCTCTTTCCCTCCTTTTGTGAAACAATTTTATATGTTGCCGAACCGGCACAGCTCCAATTGGCATCTTAATAATTAATTGATGATGAAATTAATATTATTTATTGTTAGTGATAGATAATTAATTAATGCCCACTAGTGTTTCCAACGTTGCATTGGAGGAAAAAGCCCAAATATTTTTGTGCAGAATCGGGCAGAGTTTGCGGGTCCGCAGATATTTTCCATGGAAGGCCACTAATGTACACGGTCTCGCTGAGTCGGCGGCCGCTGGTTTTGTCCTCTCGCGCAAATTCAGACACTTTTTCGATTGTCAGCAAAATCTGCCCTTTGGGTTTATACGGATCTTAAATTGCATTTTCCATAAGAATTTTTCGAAAGGCAAAACAATTTTTTCTTTACATTATATTTTTTAAGCAATTTTTATCTGATTAACAGGGCTAAGATTTTTAGGTTCGAAAAATCTCGAAAATAGGTACCTAAAATAGGTGAGAAAAAACCAAAAACCGTCGGGTTCATAAGCAAAAATAGGTGCGTAAAAAATGGATGTAAAAATAACAATAAAGCTAAAAAAACTTGTTTTTTACATGCTATATCAATCAGTAGAGCTGATACTTTTAAGCAAGAAAAATGCATCAAATTTTTTAATATTTTTTATAAAAATTCTTCAAAAAATTAGTAATTTTGGCAAGAAAAATTTATTGCATTTTATATTTAAGAAAACATTTCAAAAACGCCCAAATAGTGGGAAAAATAGGGGTAAAAAGTCTTTTACTTAAAATAGGAAATCTTAGCCCTGTTGATCAAGTGATTTTTTGAAGAATAATTATAAAATTTGGGTTTTAAACATTAAGAAAATTGGGAAGATCTGCCTCAGTGGTCCCAGACTATAAGATTTTCAGTGGGGACTGTTAGTTGTCCACTTAAGAAGTGTGTGAAATGACATATACTACGCTTTTAAACATGCTGGAAATGAATATGGCAATATTTTTCATTTTTTCCTGAAAAATGATTGGGACACAAAAGTTGTTTGAACGTATAAAATCAGAAGTCCTCCTCTTAAGCTTACCATCGTCCTGTGACTTGGTCGCGGTCCGTCGCCGAGTTGGGAATTGCAGCGGGTACAGGTGGGGCAAAGCGCGGTCCGGATGAGAATGGTGCAGATACACGCTCATCATCTGGTCATTTGTCAGCACTCCGGACGGAACTGTCAAAAGCAAAATTCAATATTAGAGTCGGTATTTAAAATTCAAAATTCTCAATCCAAAATGAGGATACCAATAGTTTCAGAAAAATCCTTCTGAAGGATGAGGGGAAAACGAATTTTGAAGAGTGCCGGGCCGAGCTTTGCGCGTCTATTCTCTGTTGAAGGCGCTTCCCCGTTTTGGCGGCATTTTTCGTCCGCCCAGAGAAGAGCCTAATTAAAAAAAAGCAAATAATAATAAAAATATAAAACGATTAAAATCATTTCAAATTTATTCTATCAAATTTCATATAAATTTACGGCATTCCAAATTGCAATTTCGCCGTAGACAAACAGTTGATCACGGTCCAGAAGTTCACATAATAATTTTTGATCAATTTGGAAAAATTCTTTTGAGCGGAGCAAAGTGTCCGCATTCACATCGATGTAATCCAAACAGCGAAGAGCAAAATCCCGAAACAAAAAATAATTATTCAAAATTGTTTAAAGACAATAAAATATTATTTAAGATTAAAATCCGGACAATTTTCCCCACCTCTTTTTGAAGGAAGCGAGCCTCGACCAACGCGACGAAAACATTGCGCAGCTTCGCTTTAGGAAAGTCCACACACGCTTTGATCAGTCCGGACACGTCATATTTATTGGCTTAAATTTTTTAAATATTAAAAATTGAGCACGCACTTAATGAAAAATTGACAAAATTATGTTGTTTATTTGTGCGCATACCCCGAGGTGCTGCTACTTATGTATTTCGACAGTATAATAATGTTTTTTAAATAGTGGCCATATATCCGGATATCCGCGGATATAAAGCGGATATATCCGGATAAGTGGGTTTTTTATATCCGTTATCCGTCCATATCCGGATATATCCGCGGATATCCGCATATATGGGTATCCGTGCCCACGCCTGCTCTTACCACTTGCTGATGAATTTGATAAAACATATTAGAAAATATTTCAATTTATTTCTTTGGTGTATTATTTAAAAAAATATTATACTGTCGAAACCACCTGGCACCACCCCCCAAACAGGGTTGCACGAAAATAATATTTTTCATTTCCGAAAACAAAACGAAAAAAAAATTTTTAGGACGAAAACGAAAAGACGAAGAAAAACAGGAACAGAATAAAACCAATTTTATGTTTTTCTGACCCGCGTAAAGGACAGCGACCGCATTGTCCCCGTTCAGTCCGAGCAAATCGTCCGCGTAAATGAAGGCCAACATTGCCTTGAACGCGCCCACCTCCACGTCAGTGATCACTACGGGTTCAACTTCTTTGGCTAAAACAATTTTTTTTTTCATTTTTTAAATAAAATTTACGCACCGGTCCCAGCGGCGGCGGACTTTGCGTTTTCTGTGTCAAAGCGGAACATTGCCTCAAACACATCGGAAGCCGTCTTCAAAATTGCTTTGTGTGCCGGCAGAAGCTAAATATTCGGAAAAAATAAATTACTAATTGTTTTAGCCTCCCGGGTTAATTATTCCCCCCAATTTTAACTCTTTTTTGGACAATTTTATTTATTCTAAACAAAATAAAATATTGCATTTCAAAATGGAGGAAATCATATTCGGATTATCTTTTTACAATTATTTCTTATTTTGATTTAACCCTTTAGGCTTAAATACCAATTTTAGGTGTAAAATAAATATAATTTTTGTGGACGCCACAATAACAATTTTCTGAACTCGCCTCTTTTTCGTCTCCTTTCCCCACCAAAAAGTGAACGTCCGCCCCATCGCCGGAGCCCAACAAACGCTTCATTCGGTCCCCCAATTTGTCTGATTTTGCCATGCTAATAACACAGACTTGTGAAATTTGATTAGAAATTACGTCAATGATGCCCCCTCCTCCTTAAAATTGTTTAATTTGAATTATGGCCAAATTTTAAAAAAAATAGGAACACTTTTCCTAGGGCAAAATGCTCAGAACACGAATCTTTGTGCTCGTATTTTGCAAATTTAAGCACCCGCGCCCAGAATCGAATAAAATCAATCGAATGTTTTATGGTTTATCCGGGTAGTCGTCGGAGGTTAACAGTCCAACAGTTGGGGGGTCCCTACGTAAAAAATAAATCATTGAAAGTGAATGGGGGCAAGAAAAGGTCATGACCTTTTTTGTGAAAAGTCAAAGAGGGAAATGCTTTATGATGACTACAAACTGTAAAAGAAACAGTGCGGAAAGTGAAAAAAGAGCCTTTTGACAGAAAAAGAGGGGAAACGAATGAGAAGAAAGGGGCAGAGATAATCGACGTGGGAGTGTAGAGAAAGAAGAAAGAGAAAAGAGTGCGGGAAGCAGCAGCAAGAGAAAGAGAGAAAGGAGGGAGTGTGATGAGTGAGAAATAGTTGGGCTTACTATTATTTTTTAAATCAATTAATATTGAAAAAATGTTTTAACTAATATTTTTTTTATTAAAATTTTTTAACAAAAATGTTTGAAGGCAAAATAATTTGTATTTAAAAGCTTTTTTAACAAACTTCAAAGGGAAAACCAGTGGGGAAGAAAAGAAGAGATGAACGGAAGGGAAGAAAGGAAGAGAAGAAAAAGTAAAGGAAGGAAAGAAAGAGAGGAAAAGGGGAAGCAAGGGAGGAAAGAAGGGCAGCAGTAAGAGATGAACGAAAGGGAAAGCAAAAGATTAGACAAAACACACATATTTGGTTGACTTCCCTCACTGTAAAATCGCTTACGACCATACCACGTTGAAAGCACGCCATCCCGTCCGATCTGGCAAGTTAAGCAACGTTGGGCCACCTTAGTACTTGGAACGGAGACGTCCTGGGAATCGGCGGTGTTGTAAGATTCATTTTTTTTTTTTATTTTATGTGAGTTCTGAATATTTCTTTTTTTGTTTGTTCAAAAAATCTTAGGTGATATGACAAAACATGGTTTAAAATTAAAATATCGAAATACAAAAATAAAATTTGTTTTCCCTACACGGAATCATCCATTCGTTCATTCATTCATTACATTTCCCCTCAGTAAGATCGCACACTGGTACGAACGCAATGGATGTCACCATACGAACCGTATCAGCAAAATTTGGGTCCGCGTTGTATCGCTAAACCCATGAAACTTTTATAGAAAACAATATTAAATAATTAATTACCTGAAGCAGATTCTCTTCGCCGAGTTTCTTCTTCATGTTTCTGACAAAATGAAAAAAACAGTATCTGATGTCGCAATGACCACCAAAAACATTTTGAACAGCATTGGACACGGCGAATTCAAAATCGATGGAGAAAGTTGATGGGCGAAAGAAAGGCCATTTTTCTTGAATCATGGCGAACATACGCTCATATGTGGACTGGCTCTTACAAGTCAGAAGAGCATGACAAGCCGGGAAAACCCAGCGTCCTCGCCTGATTTTTCAAATATAAGAAAAAAAAGAAAAAAAATGTAAACCTGGCCAAAATGGCATAAATCTGGTAAAAAAGTGGAGGGCTGAGGCTGAATGTGCCGTCGCCGTAACAGTGCTCCATCAACGCGGACCATTCGCGATTTGATTCCTTCGCAAAAATCAAAATTCTAAAAAGTACAATTGAAAGGATAGAAAATCACGAATTGCCTTTGTGGGTTCTCATTGCCTCCCTCGTAATAAACTCCCGAGTCGGCCAGTAAAAATTGTTCTTGAACACCGTCAATTTTTTGGTAAATTTGATAGGCGGGCGGAATGACAAGTTGTTGTAGATTTCCTGGCATTGCAGGTGGAGCATTGACTGCATGGCGTGCTCGGTTAATCAACTATTAAAAGATTTTTTCATGTTTTTAAGGATTTAAAGTACCTCTTTTGTGGCTTTTTTTGACGGCATTTCACTAAGTGCCGGAGAACAGATGTTTTCCAACACGTGTGCGCGGACCACCGACGGAGGTTCCATTGTGCAGGCAGCCCTCCGTTTGATTCCAGTCTTCACTTCCTGAGCCACGACACCAGCTGGATTCTGCTCACAGGTGTGCGGTGTCACCATGCGAACGAAGACATCCCGCAATGTCGTCCAGATTCGCCCTTTACACTTGTCAATGCCACCGTTTTTGAACTCGCATCGCCAGAATTTTGTTGTTCCATCAACGCTTTTCTTGTCATAAATGTAGAGGTGACCATCATAATGCAATTTTTGTTTGCCCCTTTTAGTATCAATTTCACTTCCGGGTAACATTTCAGAGCTCTAAAATTTTAAGTTAAAATTTGTGTTTTTTTCCAGTTAAACAAATCTATTTGAAAATATGAAAAGCATTGTATCCTAGTTTTTATCTTTGGGCGCCCAATCGTGCCGCGCCCAATCGTGCCGCGCCCAATCGTGCGCGCCCAATCGTGCGCGCCCAATCGTGCCGCGCCCAATCGTGCGCGCCCAATCGTGGTGCTCCGATTTGGACTGATTGAGCACTCCGACTTAGTCGTTTGGCGATTTATTTTTAATTAAAATATAATTCAAATGGAATTGAATGTGAACAATTATTCATTTACTCAAAAACTCAAGCATTCATTTAACAGTGAAATGAAACTTTATTAAAATTATTTTTTGCTTTTTGGTGCTTTTCCATCCCGCGCAAGCGCAAGAGGAAACAAAACCCGTAAGGGTTTTTGTTAATTTATATTTTTGCACAACTCTTTCAATTTCGACGACCATCGCATAAACATGGAAGACCAAAAGGCCTTCCTCACAGACTCAGAGAAATACGAGATGAAACTAAACGACAATTTGTTTGGGCTATTCTTACTGATTTGCCCGTTTGGGTTACTTTTGTAGCGATAAGTAGGGCCGAGACTTTTAGGGTTTAACCTTTTTGTTTGCGGAAAGGGTTTGACGAGAGAAGCCCAGAAATAGCATTCATTTCAAAAAATTTTTGAATTAGAGCGACTTTTTAGTCCATAAAAATCCCTATTTCGCCGTTTTTGCGTTTTTATTCCCTATTTTGGCACTTTTTCCCTAAATTTTAAGAAAAAATGCAATTTTAAGCATTTTCTCAAAAATTTTATAAGAAAAATGCAATACGAAAAATACCCTCCTAAAAGTCGAAATTTTTTTCAAACTAAAAATGCACCCCTAAAAAATGACTTTTTCTTGGACCAAAAATGTGTCCCTTAAAGATCGATATTTTCCGAAAAATATTACTTTTATTATTTTTATAAATTTCAAAAACATGTGAAAAATATTATATAAATTAAAACAGACTGACAAATTTTAAAGGTTTTTACGCAAAAATTGACTGGATTTAGTCAGTTTTCGCACCTTTTTTTAGTCCCTATTTTGCCACTTTTTAGGGTTTTTAGTCGCTATTTTGCCACTTTTTAGGGTTTTTAGTCCCTAATATATGTCCCTTTTTCACGTTTTTTTCTCGGCCCTAGCGAAAAGTACCAAAATGATTCAAAAAATGATGGCATTGGCAAACACTTTACTATTTAGGTTGATAGAAACATCACTTTGCTGGGAAAGCCCGATGTTGTCCCACCGCCAAAAGTGAGTAAAATTCAATTTTTTTAGAAAAACATTTTTAAGAATTTCGGAGCCAAAATTTGAATAAATTAAAAAACATTGACTTGAATTGTTACTATGTAAAAAGAAGTCATTTTGGTAAATATCGAGGACCCAGAACGAAATCATTTGAAGAATTTTGGGAAAATTTTATATTGAATTTGGAAAAATTTATGTGCATATTTTGTAATTTTTGGTACATTTATGCGCATATTTCAAGATTTTAGTGCATATAAATCCCAAACCCACTAATTATTGTCTAACTTTTCTGCTATGAAATAATCATTAGGAGCTATTTAATTAAATAAATTTTAATGATTTGTTGGTCTAGCGCTCAGTTGGGGCGAATGGGACATTTAAGCGCCGCCGCTATTTAAACGCCCGCTGCATTAAACCACGGTTTATTTTACTGGTGCAAGCCGTAACGGAATCCCCAACCCAATAATAATAACATAAAATGCAAACTTTGCAAATAATGTGCAGGCCGTTCAGAAAATTGCGAATGAAACGTTCGAACATTTTGAGCGATTGCGTTAATTTCTAAATGCAAAAATGCGCCAATTTAAAAATTTTTGAATTAATGAAACAAATGGAACAACAAAAAGGGCAATTAAAAAGTAGAGACGGGAATCTTGGGCCCAAACAATATTTGGCCAAATTTTGGTCATCTTTTGCATATTTTTTAATCAATATTTTGGCACTTTTTGGGGTGGTCAATATTTTAAGTTAAGTTTTTTAGTCATTATTGTATCGAAGCTCTACTTATAAATAGAAACGAGTTTTCTTCATTAATTAAAAATTCAAGAACTGTTATAAAAAACGCAAATTTTTTTAAAATGCATTTAAAAATTATTTGCATAGGTAATCAAAAATAACGACGTTTCGATTTGAGCGTCGTTCGCATGTCAATTTCCTTCACTTCCGCATTACCGCCTCGGCACGCACTCACGCTCGCACGCCCACATCATTGCGTAATCGGACAGCAAAACCCATCGACGCAAGCACAACATGCGTCACACTGACGGCTGAGACTGCAGCGGTCTTTGCCGCATGCACGCTTCACCCGCATCGACTCGCCCCCTTCGAAGAAACGCGCAATGCGCGGCTCGCCGCCGTCGTTGCTGACTGCAAGCACTGCATCAAAAAAAACACAACATTTAGCTGCTTTCTAATTCGGAACATCGACTGACTGACCGTTTTTGTCCTGTGCCATCAACGCCAAACAGACAATAACGGCACAACAGCAGGAGAAGAGCAGTGATTTGGTCATCTTTTCTGAAAGAATAAATGGATTAAAATTGGGGCCCGGACTTTGGGGACTGATCAAAAGTGATCGGACTGATTGGAATTGGCTACCAAGTCAAGTCCAAATGTGAGGGCAGTGATTGTGCCGCTGCTTAAATACCGGTGGGCGGGGGAGCGGTGGCCGGAGCGAGGCGCTGAAATTGAACAAACGTCGATCAAATGTAGCCGAAACCACGCGGGCACCAACCATCGACAACAAACGCAATTTTTGATTGCCCACAAAATACTAACAAAAATAAAAATTCTTAAAAGTCATCCAAAACGTGATTATATAATTCCGGGTATTGTTTACCATTAGTGAACAATCGTTTTTTGGTATTTTCGTTTTACATTGCCTAATGTTTGAATTCATGCTTTTAAAATGATTGTTCACAAATTGGTAAACAATACCCGGGAACTCATAGAATCACATTTTGGATGACTTTTTGTTGTCGATGGGTTGGTGGTCGCGTGGTTTTGGGCACATTTGAAAGCACCTGCCGGTATTTAAGCAGCGGCACACACTCACTGCCCTCACATTTGGACTTAATGGTAGCCAATTCCATTGCTTCGAACCGGCGGATTTTGATTTATGTATTGGTCCGATCACTTTTTGATCGGCCCCTAAAGTCCGGACCTCCAATTTCAATCCATTTATTCTTTCAAAAAAGATGACAAAATCACTGCTCTTCTCCTGCTGTTGTGCCATTATTGTGTCTGTTTGACGCTGATGGCACAGGACAAAAACGGTCCGTCGATGTTCTGAATTAGAAAGCAGCTAAATGTTTTGTTTTTGATGCAGTGCTGGCACTCAGCAACGACGGCGGCGTGCATCAGCGCATTGCGCGTTTCTTTGAAGGGGGGCAGTTGGTGCGGGAGGGTACATGCTTCGGACTACGCTGCCGTCTAAACCGTCATTGTGGTGACGAGACGATTTGTTATTGCCTTAGCGGGTTCTGCGCGCCGTACGACAATGCGGCGGAGTGAATGCAATTTGACATGCGAGCGAATTAATCGGGCCATTTTCGATGTGTTTGTTAATAAAAATTACTTTGCCGCATTTTTTACAAATTCACCCAATTTTGCTGAGCAGAAAAATAAAATTCCAATTTTAAACCAGAAATTTTTTTTAGGTTGTTAAAGCTGTTCGTTCTATAAAAAAAAAGGAAAAAAAAACTGTATTTTTTTTTTAGAATTATTTTCTGGATGGCTCGGTATCGATTTCGGTAAAATACCGAAAAATACCCGAAATCTCCTAAATTTTCTGGGTCGGTATACCGAATCGGTTACCGAAAAAAATACCGCGGTAATACCGTACCGTGCCGAACACTAGTTTTGGACACATTTGCTCGGGGCGGTCAATTTCAGCGCCCGCCGGTATTTAAGCAACGGCACACATTCACTGCCCTCACATTTGGACTTGCGGTAGACCATTACATTAAATTTAGGCTATTTTTCAAAGGACAGTCCTTGGAAATGGACTTTCGATTAGAGACCGGACTTGAGCTTCGAGCGAGACTCGAGACGAGATTCTCGAAAAAATCGGGAGTGAGAGGAGGTTCGGCGGTGCCGACAGGCGCCGCCGAGAACATTTTGAATTTTTAACTCAATTTGTTAAGAGATTTGCAGCCAAAATGGAGTATGTCCGGCGGTGCCGACAGGCCCCGCCGGGGGAATTTTTTACAAAAATTGGCAATCTTTGTTAAGAAAAGCATTGTTTTCATGAAACATTTTTGGAGTCGAGATCGAGAACCTCGAGCTTCTTTCGAGCGAGACGAGATTCTCGAAAAAATCTTGGGTCTCGAAAAATCTCGAAAATTCAGTTTTATTCGAGACGAGATGTCGAGACGAGATTTCTCGAGAATCTCGTCGAGATTTTTCGAGATTTCGAGACGAGATCTCGTCTCGACCGGTCTCTACTTTCGATCTTACAAATTGAAAATGTCCTTATTTTCAAGAATGTCCTTGGAAATAGGCATTCGATCTTACAAATTGAAAATGTCCTTATTTTAAAGAATGTCCTTGGAAATAGGCTTTCGATCTTACAAATTGAAAATGTCCTTATTTTAAAGAATGTCCTTGGAAATAGGCTTTCGATCTTACAAATTGAAAATGTCCTTATTTTCAAGAATGTCCTTGGAAATAGGCATTCGATCTTACAAATTGAAAATGTCCTTATTTTAAAGAATGTCCTTGGAAAAGGCATTCGATCTTACAAATTGAAATGTCCTTATTTCCAAGAATGCCCCTGGAAAATGAGATTTAAACATTTGTATGGAAACATTTATGTTTTGGCATTATATTTATTTTATATTGCAAGCGATTTTCTTAACAAACATTGTTTAAAATTGTATATTTTAAAAAATTTGCAATGACCCCTATAATTGATTTGGAGAAAATTTTTTGAGTATCCTTGGATTTCTTAACATTTGCCCGTTGTGTCCTTAGAAATCAACATATTTGTCCTTGGGCATAGCCTTGACAAGATGGCAACCATGATTCATGAAGTAAAAGGATTCGTTAAATTAAGTTTTTAATAATTCAAAAATTATTGAACAATTTTTTTAGTTAGCGGATACCTAATATTAATATACCGTATTTTTCCTATTAGTAGCCCCCCCCCCCAAAGCAGCGAACTTTTTTTTTGGCCATTCATTACAATTTACGTTAAAAATTTAGGGTTTACTAATAAAAATGAGTGACGAAGATTCTAATGAGGAGCATCCGGGTATTAATATTTAAAAAAAAACGTCGCATTTTTACAATCGACGAAAAATTGGAGTTGTCAGCTTCATGAAAAATTTAAAATCGATAGGAAGCGAATTAGAGAATGGTCAGATCAGGAGCAAAAACTGCTTTCTTTGCGGTAGATTAGGTAGTTTTGGTGAAAAATAAGTTTTCAACTTTAGGGAATTAAAATTTGGAAGGCGTTTGAGACTTGAAAGTCAGTCGTCCAGTCAGTAGATGAACAAAAATCATACGGACGAAGGCGGATCATTAGACCAACAAGGAACACTATATGGGAGTGGTTCGGATCCGAATAAAAATACTACCAATCGATTCCTCTCATCGAGCTGAGTCCGAATCCGCAAAAATTATGCCGCGGAAACCACTTTGAAGAAAGTTAGTTATAGACCCTCAAAGTTGGCCAAAAACCGTTGGGTGGCAACATTTTTGGAAATTTTTTTTCTTCTAAAAATGGTCTGAAAATATGTTATTTATACGATGATTACGAATTCGTCAATAAAAAATAAAAGTTTTTGAACCGGTTTAAATTTTTGAAAATTAAGGAAAAAACGACTTTTTTAACAAGTTGCGCTTAGGCCTAAGCCTAATGAACCTTAAGCTTAGGGTGGGTTAGGCCTAAGCCTAACGAACCCCAAGCCAGGGTGGCTTAGGCCTAAGCCTAATGAATACTAGCTTTTGAAAACCTATATGTATGATTTTGCCCATTTTTTAATCAATGGACAACTGAGTTCCCACTAGGAAAGACACTTCAGTCCCGGGCTCATAACTTGCTCAAAGTGGTTTCCGCGGAAAATTCTTTCTGATTCGTGCGTTAGGCTTAGAGTGGATCGATTGGTAGTAATTTTATTCGGATCCGAACCACTCCCATATAGTGTAGAAATTCCAAATATTTTTCGAAAATTTTATGAAACGATGCAATATTATCCAGAATAAAAAATTACACCCATAGGTAAATGTCTCATAAATTAACGTTTTTGGAATTTTGCAAACATTCGATGGTCTAAAAAAAGCAAACAAGAGATCAAAGACCAGCAATAAGTGTCCGATGAGCAAAAAAATAATTCAATCATCCAATAATTCGTTGTTATTCGACTTCTTCCTTTTGTCCACAAGTGCGCTCCTTTTGGTAAGCGATCTGGAAACTCAAAAAACAGTCATTCAAATTAACAGATCAACAAAAAAGGTAAAGGCTTCCAGAGATGCATACCAGGGATGTATAACCGGACAAAAAAAAATATGTCCGGAATCCTTTTCCTCCCCGCCCGCCTTTACATGGAAAGATGATGAAATGTAAAAAGGGCATTAAAAGAGCTAACACAAAACTCACTGATGCTCTAATTGCCGTGCTTTTAAACGGATCAGTGCCGGAATGTGTTCTTCGATGGCGAACATCATTTTGTCACGATGCGCAGAGTCCGTAAGGTCATGCATTTTGAGCACAGCGTCGTTAGCGAACGGATGCTTCATCATTTGCAACAAAGGCGGGTTGCCAGAGCCGTTGCTGAACAGAAAATTAACGATTTGGGGTTCCCGGAAACAACTCACTCCGCGCAAACTTGGTCGATTAGCGCATTTCTCTGCTTCGTCGTACCAAAAACGAAACACTTTTCGATTACGCTGCAAATGCCTTTGTGATGTGCGTTCTTCAGAATGTCCCCCTTCAGACTGCGCACAATGCGCTCCCGGTCTTCGGGCAGTCCATGCTCAATCATATTTTGGATCACGTAGTTGCCGTGCTTGAACAAAATAGTTCTAACTCAATTTTTGAAAAAGGTCCCGGTAAATTCAGGTGCTTAAAACTGCACATATCCACAATTCCCCAGCCGCCCTTTCACCCACCGGATCCGTGACCAAAGTGAACAGATTCTCGTGCAGACTGTGCGCAATGCGCTCGCGGTCTTCGGCCCGTCCATGCTTAATCACATGTTCAATCACAAAGCAGCCGTATTTATCCGTGGCCAAAGTGAGCACATTCTCCTGCAGACTGCGCACAATGCGCTCCCGGTCCTCGGGCAGTCCATGCTCAATCACGTGTTGTATCACGAAGTTTCCATACTGGTCCGTGACCAAAGAGAGCACATTCTCAAGCAGTTTTTCAAACACGGGACGCTTTTGCTGCTCCGTGCAGTGTTTAAGCACTAGTTGGATCACCCAACAGCCGTATTCATGGAGGGAAAAGGAGGCAACCTGTTGTGATGAAACGAAGGATGCTTTTCAAGATCTGATAAAAAACACGTACCGAATCCGACGGACTGGTGATTATGGCATCAACGACAAACTGAAGCTGTTCTGGTTCGATGAGTTCAAATATCTGTAAATTTAACAGTTTCAAATGAAGTTAACCCCCCAAACCCGGGAGCCCCCTGGTTAAGACTCAAACAACACATTTATATAATTGTTATTATTGGTGTTATTCACCGTGTTCATGACGTGCATTCCATAACGATCTTTGATGCATCTGATCACACACGCACGCGGCGTCAATTCTTCGATTATCTTTAAAACATTATTTATTGCCACCAAAAAGCAAAAATAAAATAAAATGCTTTTGCCTCCATTTGTGACGTTTTGTCCACCGATTTCAACGCCTTTTGGATCACGGGACAGCCGTATATTTGCAGGGCCAATGTCAACACGTGGCCACGCAATGCGTCCACCAGCCGAGCCTTCTGATCCTCCGTGCCGTACTCGAAAAATTTCTGAAACTTTTTTTTTGTTTTTAATTAGGTAATTTTTGGTTATTGAGGGTCTTCGACCCTAATAAAATCAAAGAAAAACTAAAAAGTTATCTTGAATATTAACTCTTAAGGAATTGTACTTATAGTAATAATTAAATTATTTTTCAATTCCTTCTGAATGTGCTTAGGCAACATTTGCGCCTCCACATGCAACATTTTAGATATAAATCCCAGGCCCTATTAATTAATATTCGGAGGACCTGAATAACAAAAGTGCCAAATTCGTCAGCCATCAACTGTCGAACATTTTGAAGCGTCTCCGGCCCTCTGAGAAAAATAAAACTTTAAGCCCCAAATGTGTCATTTAATTCAGCATGAAAAATGGGGATTTTGTAACGGCTGAAAGAGAGCGAACCGTTCAACAATTTATTTCCCAATTCGTTGTCCCAAAAAGTGACATTTAATGCATAAAGAAACTTACCCCACACAAACGTTGTCGATCAGCGCTTTTTTCTGATCCGCCGTCCCGCAAATCAAACACTTGTCGATGACGTTGGAGGCGAACTTGTGCTGTGCGTACTTCATAATGTCGTCCTTCAGAATGTGCACAATGCGCTCCCGGTCTTCGGGCAGTCCATGCTCAATCGCGTGTTGGATCACAAAGTTGCCGTACTTTAACAAAAATGGTTACTATTTTTAAAAAAGGATCAACTTCCCCACCCGCCCCTTCACCCACCGGATCCGTGACCAAAGTGTGCACATTGTCATGCAATTGTTCCAGCACAGGCCGCTTTTGCTGCTCCGTACAGAGTTCAAGAACACGTTGGATCACCCAACAACCGTATTTATGGAGGGACAGGGAAGTCACGTGCGCCGATATTTCATTGATTAGCTAAATAACATTTTTTACATTTATAGTCAAGCACTTGAGTCCCCAGGTAAAAGGGGCACTTCAGTACGCAAGTTTAAAAACCGAGTTAAAAAGCAAGCGGCAAATTCTTAATGGGCACCACCAAAGAATGGGAGGGAGGGGAAAGGAGGGGGGGGGGGGGGAGAAGTCCAATCCTTACGCGAAAAAGAAAAATAATAAAATAAAATGCTTTTGCCTCAATTTGTGACGTTTTGTCCACCGATTTCAATGCCGCTCGGATCACGTGAGAGCCGTACATTTGCTTGGCCAATTTCAATACGTGGCCACGCAATTCGTCCATCAGCTGAGCCTTCACCGCCGGACTGGCACGCTCCAACTTTTGCTCGATGAACCTGGCGAAATGTTAATGCAATTTTATTAGGTAAATGCATAAAAAATGATCGTTTTTGATTTGGCTACGCATAAATATCTTATAAGCAGTTGCAAATTTCTGATTTTTCGATATGGAATACTTTCTAAGTAGAGTAACTTATTAGGTAAACGGTCTCTGTAGATCTTCATACCGGCGAGAACACAATTCTCGAACCCGGTTTGGTCGAAAAAGCCAAAAAGTCCCACTCCTGTGGGGCCAACAAAAAAAGGAAGGTTGTTTATAGGCGTTTAAATCTGTTAACAAATTGAGTAAAACAATTCCAAAAAGTTTTCTAAGTACGAAATCTCGGCGACCCCAACCCTACCCCCCCCCCCCCTAACATCGCACCTCGCAGCGCTCAAGCCGACCCCCCACCCATTGTGAAAAATGTTTTTTTATGACTTTTAGTTAAGCATCTATTGTGGACAAAACAATTCTTTGGAATTTTCATTTTTCATGCCATAAAATGAACGGGTTGGCGCCAGCCCGGGCTGTTCAAATCGTTCACCCAGCAATTCCCACCTTGAACCCTGGTAGTCCAGCGCAAACGCCACGGCGTGTTTGCCCAAATCGGCGAGTTGAAGATTGTCTGCACGGTTATTGTGGTAGGCGTCCAACAGCTGGGAACCGCTGTTGTTGCTGTACTCGTCCGACAGCTTGGACCGGTTGCTGGGGCGGTCTAAAATTGCGTAAAACCTAATTAAATGTCCAAAATTTACTGGACGACGACGACGCCATGCGAGCGCCCCATGAAAGAACGGCGGCCGAGCACACTTTTTTTTTGATGCATTGATGCAAACACGCCACATGAACAGCTTGAACGTGTTGAACCTAACAAAAAAAATCATACATTTTTTTCGAAAAGGACGGATGTAATCATTGCAATTCCGATTAAACCATCGCTTTTTAAAAAAATCTGAACACCTCCAACTCCTCGAGCATTTTCGTGTGCGTTTTCCCTAACATTCGCAGAAATAGGCAACGAAAAGCTTTTGGAAGTCGTTTTGACATTTCTTTAGACGGGGGATCGCCGATTCAAAGCCATAGGGAGGAGGGATCCTTTTGGGTTTTCATAATGATATTTTTCACAAATCCATTCATAAATTAAAAAGTAGGGGTTTCTTCTTCTTTTTTTTTGTGGAAAGGGTCCCCCCCCCCAACGGAATCCAACCAAAAATAAAACAAACAAAAAAATGCAAACCTTGCAAATAATGTGTTGCCCATTGAGAAAATTCCGAATTAATCGGCCGATCATTTTAAGCGATTGCGTTAAGTTACTTTCTAAAAGCTAAAAAGCGCAAATTGAGAAAATTTTGAATAAATGAAACAAAAGGGGCAACTAAAAAAAGTAAAAAGTAGAGACCGGAATAGTGGACACAAACATTTGGCCAAAAGTTTTGGGCATCCTTTGCCTATTTTTAATATCAACCGGGGTCCGGTGTTAGTCGAAGTGGGTGGAGCAGGCCCGTAGCCAGAAATTTTTTTCGGGGGGGGGCAGTTCTTAGGGGTGTATTTTTTCCTTTTTATTGCATTTTTGTTAAGCAATTTTTCCAAAAAATGTTCGTTTTTTAGGGGTTTGTTTTCCGTTTTTACTCTATTTTTGTTAAGAAATTTTCAAAAATGCAAATTTTTTTGCGAATTCTGCTTTACCGTTGGGGGGGGGGGGGTCGGCGGTGCCGATAGGCGCCGCCGAGAAAATTTTGAATTTTTGACTCGATTTGTTAAGAGATTTCAACCAAAAAATTTAAAAAATCGGCCCTTTTTTTGAAGTTTTTTAGGAATGGGAGGGGTCGGCGGTGCCGATAGGCGCCGCCGGAGAAAATTTTTGAATTTTTGATGTGATTTTGTTAAGAAAATTGGTCAAAAAATTGTAAAAGTGAAAAACAATAGGGTCCCCCCTATGGTTTTTCTCAAATTTCATTTCGGGGGGGGGCATGCCCCCCCCTGCCCCCCCCCCTGGCTACGGGCCTGGGGTGGAGGGCTCTTTTGGCAACATTTTTGAAAAAATTGTATTCTAAAAATTGTCTGAAAATGTTATTTGACACGGAAAATTGCAGCCAATGAACCGCACTCTCGACCAGAGCTGGGCGAAATTTCGTTTCGTTTCGTGTTTTTCGTTATTTTTTAGGCGTTTCGTGTTTCGTTTCGTTTCGTAGAATTTTAGCCGTTTCGTTTCGTGTTTCGTTAAATGGAATTTTTTTTGTTTCGTTTCGTTTCGCGTTTCGTTAATTGAAAAAAAATTTTTTTCGTTTCGTTTCGTTGGAAAAAAAAATTGAGTTTCGCCCAGCTCTGCTCTCGACTACGGCGGGCGGCGCCGCCGTATATCCATCCTCCACTCTTACGTAATTTTTTTGAAAAATTTTCCTAAATTCCGAAGCAAAATGCTTAATTTTGCTTTTGATACAATCCACGCGCGCTAGCCTCCGGGTTTTTTCCGGAAAAATCCCTGCGGTAATAATAGGCCCCCTCCCCTATGGTTTTTTCTCAAAAAACATTTCGGAAAATGTTGATCATAGGGCCCAGAAAGGAAATGACCCAAAACCACTTTTATAGGATTTCTTATACGCTAAAAATGAAAAGGTAACTTGAAATTTTAACGCGCTCGACCTTTAAACCGGTTTTTGAACGGTTTAAAAATAGGTAATCTTAAAGAACATTGGTCCCGAATTTTTTTATTTTTAATGGAGGTTTTAAGCAATTCTGAGAAGTAATCGGGGTTATCGAGGTTGCTGATCACGAATATGACATCAGATTTATCATATGACATCGTCTAATACATGATTTCAACATCTATGATTTTTGAAAATTTTTTCAAAAAAATAATTTTAGCCTCAAAAGCATTTAAAAGGCACAATTCGATCAATACTTGCCTTTTTAGGTGTATTTTGGGTTTTTTTTTAACAATTTGGGGTCAATATTGATTTTTCGAAAATTTAGAATTTTTGACCAAATGTTCGAATTCGGGCCCCGGGTTCTAAGTCGGTCAAAATGGAGGTCAGGTTTGGCTTCTACGGTCCATTAAACCCCTGTTGGGGTCAATATTGATTTTTCGAAAATTTAGAATTTTTGACCAAATGTTCGAATTCGGGCCCCGGGTTCTAAGTCGGTCAAAATGGAGGTCAGGTTTGGCTTCTACGGTCCATTAAACCCCTGAAAGCATTTTTATAAAAGGCTATAACAGCTTTTTGAAAAAATTTTCAAAAATCATAGATGTTGAAATCATGTATTAGACGATGTCATATGATAAATCTGATGTCATAATCGTGATCAGCGACCTCGATAACCCCCGAATATTTCTTAGAATTGCATAAAACCTTCATTTAAAAATAAAAAAATTCGGGACCAATGTTCTTTAAGATTACCTTAAAAATATCCAAAAATGGAGATTTTTGACCAAAATTTTGTATCTTCCTATAGATCAATTGCAACAAATTTAGTATCGTTCGACAGCTCTCGACGAAACAAAGGATCTCACGATCAGACGCCATTTAGATACCGACCATCTGAGTCCCAGTGTAAAAGGGACTTCAGTACCATTAAGAAACACAAGCGATCGACCGAATGGGCGCATGGGGAAGCCCAAAAGGTGACTACACTTCCGCAGTGGACATTTCCTCAGTGCCAATTTTAAATTTTATCTATTTTTTGCCATTCTACAGTTTTTTAATACTGAACGAGCGCTTGGCTGCCGCTTCGCGGCACCCAACCGCTCTTCATTGTCTTTCATCTTTTGGTATAAAACTTTTCCCCTTGATCTCGACTACTTTGACTCTTGTCTTGCTTTGACTTCCCTTAGGACTTTAGGTTTTACTCTTGATTTACTCTTTACTTGCGTTGAATCTCGACTTGCCTTGATCTTGACTTGCCTTGCATTTATTCTCAACTCGACTATGCTTTAACTCTTTCTCTTGTTTTTACTTTTGACTTGCATTGACTCTTGACTTGACGACTCTTTGCTTGCATTGAATCTCGACTTGCGTTGACTCTTGACTTGCGTCGACTTACTGCATTGCTTCTTGACCTGCCTTGTCTCTTGACTTCCCATGACTCTTGATTTTTGCCTACTCATGCCTTGATTTGACTCTTGACTTGCCCTGCCTTTTTACTTGCGTTGAATCTCGACTTGCTTTGACTCGTGATTTGCGTTGAATCTCGACTTGCTTTGATTCGTGACTTGCCTTGCCTTGACTCTTGACTTTCGTCGACTTTTGACTTTCATTGCTTCTTCGCCTGCCTTGACTCTTGATTCTTGCTCCGACTCTTGCCTTGATTTGACTCTTTTGCCTTGACTTTTGATTTGATAAATCTCGACTTGTTTTGACTTTGCCTCTATTTAACCTTGACGTGCCTCGACTTACTATTGACTTGACTCTTGAATCGAGACTTGATTTGACTCCTGACTTGCCTTGACACTGCCCTGACTCTTGATTAGACTCTTGACTTGCCTTGACACTGCCCTGACTCTTACTTGCCTCGGCTTACTTGACTTGACTTAAATCTCGAATTGTTTTGAATCTCGACTTGATTTGACTCTTGGTTTGACTTTTGACTTGCTCTTACTTGCCTTGGCTTACTCTTGACTTGACTCTTAAATCTCGACTTGTTTTGAATCTCGACTTGATTTGACTCTTGACTTGCCTTGACACTGCCCTGACTCTTGATTAGACTCTTGACTTGCCTTGACACTGCCCTGACTCTTACTTGCCTCGGCTTACTCTTGACTTAACTCTTAAATCTCGACTTGTTTTGAATCTCGACTTGATTTGACTCTTGACTTGCCTTGACACTGCCCTGACTCTTGATTAGACTCTTGACTTGCCTTGACACTGCCCTGACTCTTACTTGCCTCGGCTTACTCTTGACTTGACTCTTAAATCTCGAATTGTTTTGAATCTCGACTTGATTTGACTCTTGGCTTGCCTTGACGCTGCCCTGACTCTTGATTAGACTCTTGACTTGCCTTGACACTGCCCCGACTCTTACTTGCCTCGGCTTACTCTTGACTTGACTCTTAAATCTCGAATTGTTTTGAATCTCGACTTGATTTGACACTCCTGACTTGCCTTGACACTGCCCCGACTCTTACTTGCCTCGGCTTACTCTTGACTTGACTCTTAAATCTCGAATTGTTTTGAATCTCGACTTGATTTGACTTTTGACTTGCTCTTACTTGCCTTGGCTTACTCTTGACTTGACTTTTTAATCTCGACTTGCTTTGACTCTTACCTTGATTTGACTCTTGACTTGCCTTGACGCTGCCCTGACTCTTACTTGCCTCGGCTTACTCTTGACTTGACTCTTAAATCTCGAATTGTTTTGAATCTGAATCTCGACTTGATTTGATTTTTGAATTGCTCTTACTTGCCTTGGCTTACTCTTGACTTGACTTTTTAATCTCGACTTGCTTTGACTCTTACCTTGATTTGTCTTAAGCTAAAGCTTTGTGATTGGACAAATATCAAAGAAGTTATGATCAGAAACTAAAAAATCCCCCGAGTTTTGTGGTTTTCTGGCAATAACTTTTTTATATTTGTGAATCACAAAGCTATAGCTTAATAATAGCTTCAGCTCTTCGCGAGCTTCCGAATGGCTTTAAGAAGAATATATGAATCGGTAATTTTGAAGCCTGTTTTGGACGCATAAATTGAAGTAGAGCCGAAAAAGTCATTAAATTCGACATTTCTTCCTTAAAATTAAAAACTTAAACTTCGCTTGCCGGATTCATGATGATTTTTGAATGATTTGACGCAAAAATTCATTTTTGGTTAATTATGAAATACCCAAAAAAGGTTCGGATTCTGGTCAGGGAGTTCGCAATTGGTGAAAATGAGGTCAGCTTCGGATTCTACGCCCCCGAAACCCGCTAGAAACACTTTTTATCGACTTTAAAACGAAATTATTTCTTTAAAAAGGGTCCCACCCAACTCATCCATACCCAACTCATCCATACCCAACTCATCCATAAAGCATAACTTGCTTCAAACTTAACCGATTTAGAAAGTCTTAACGCCATTCGAAAGATCTCGAGGAGCTGAAGCTAACATTAAGTTAAAGCTTTGCGATTGGACAAGTTTCAAAAAAGTTATGGCCAGAAAACCGCCCAAAAATCGAAATTTTTAAATTTTATCAAGTTTTCTGGCCATAACTTTTTTGAAACTTGTCCAATCACAAAGGTTTAACTTAATGTTAGCTTCAACTCTTCGAGATCTTTCGAATGGCTTTAAGACTTTCTAAATCGGTTAAGGTTGAAGCGAGTTATGCTTTATGAATGAGTTGGATATGGATGAGATGGGTATGGATGAGTTGGGTATGGATGAGTTGGGTATGGATGAGTTGGGTTTACCCCGGATAAATGCTTCCATCAAATAAATCTGACACATTGCCTAACCGATTATGAAGATAACCGGTCTTATAATCTACCATGAGCTTCTCTCTTCAATGCCTATGCGCAAAAAAAGGTTTTAGACCTAAAGATGATAGCCCTATTAATAATCCCCGACCCTTTGAAAAAAATCATAATTAATAATCTGGGTTGCTTTTGACCCCGGAGGCTTTACCAACCGACTCTGAAGACCTACCACTTCATTGTCAAAAGCATCGTCAATTCGTCCGAACATTTCTTACGAATAAATTAATCGTCTAATTGGTTAGGGTGATTAAATTTGATTAAAATCTCTGATGGGAAAGAACGCGAGCCATAAGTGAATCATCCAAATCGTTTTTGCTGCATTGGCTGTAATTTAACATCGCTTAGCATCCATCATTTTTCCATTTTAGCATATTTTAACCGATTTTTCTAACCGATCGATTAACAAAAAAGTACGGGGAGAGGGAGCTGGCGATTTTAATTATTTCCGGAACCATTTTGTTAGGGGTTGAGAGTCCGCCGGATCCCGAGATTAATTAATTAATTGTACTTTCTGCAGGACAACTCCCCCAAAATGGTGTTGCACTTCAACTTGGCTCTGACAATTACCGTTCTGCAAGTCTTCGGCATCCAATTCAACGGATGCAATGCAAATCAACAGTCAAAAGCTTTCGGTGGTTTGAGTAGGGCCAACCCCTCGGGGGCGGGAAAGTCGGGGGTCGGAGAGGTCGGAGTTGGCCATGTCGTGGATCGGGGGGACGACCCGGGCTGGTGTCAGCGAGCAAGCAGAGTAGGGTTTGACCCAACCCCGGCGCTTCTCCGCCTCCCGAAGAGACGGTTCGGGGCTGAAGCTATTTTCGCAAAATTATTAACTTCAATATTGTGAAATGTGAATTTGTATGTGAACATTTCAGAATTTAACGCCAAAGAATTGTGCCGTGCCATTGAGGGCACTTCGTTCCACGCGCAATGTCTGCTGTCGGAGGTGGTCAAACAGAAGGGCTTTATCCCCCGGAATTTGCGTCCGCCATGGCTGAACTCCTCGCTGTTTGAGGACAACAAGCTGCCGGCGGACAAAGCGACGGGCGATGGATGTTACGCGTGTTACAAGGGCACAAAGGCGAGTAACGGCGTCAACCCGGGCGAGGAGTACTGTGCGTGTACGGTAAAAATTCTGATTTTTTAAATCAAATAAAAAAAGTTGGCCAATTTCAGTATAAAAAGCAAGCTTTGAATAAAAAATTTGGAAAGATTTTTGGCACTTTCGACTTTGCTGGCACAACTTGCATTCAGAATTTCCACAAAATGGCATTGGTAAAAAACATCTTTTGGTTTTTTAAATTTGTGTTTTGTAGATGCCAAAGTGCGGTAGCGACTATTACGATCACGTCAAGCATTGTGCCATGGTTTAAGATGCCTTATAAAACAAATATTTACAAAAAAACATTCAGGTCCATTTCTACGATAATGACCCAGAAAAGGAGCCAAGAAACTTTGATCACAAAAGTAAAATAAATAAAATTCATTCAAATTTTACAACATTTTCAGGCACTTTGGTGCTTCTGGACGGTTGCATCATCGCGGGGGGGGCATCACACAAAAATTGTACGGCAAATGTGAACATTGCATTTGAGCAGCCACAAAGGTCCTTCTTCTACGGCAATTGCGATGCCGAGACTAAAACAGTCTTCGAGAGCACGTGAGTTACAACAACCAATTAAATGTATTGAAAAATATAATATAAAATTGCAAAATTTAACTAAAAACCCCAAAAATTATAAATATTGAGTAAAAACTGCCAAAATATGGCCCAAAAACACAAAAAATCTCAAAATATAAATTAAAAATAGATTTTTGACCGATTTACAAATCACGAAAGTTACGAATTATGGGTTTATTCTCAAAAAGCTCACAAAATATAAAATCCGTGTTCTAATTATTACATTTTAATTTTAGCATTGAAGTGAAGGCGTCTTCCGCTGCCGCCAGTGATAAATCTTCAGCAGATAAAAACAATGGTGGCTTTTAGGGATACTCGAGACTTGCAATTTACCGAGACTCGAGATCGAGACCAAAAAACCCGTGAAATTTCTTGACTCGAGACTCTCGAGCATCCTCAGTGGCTAGGTTTCCTATTACTATATGTCATAAAAGACATTGGTGTTTCTTTAAAATTAAAATGAATTTTTTAATTTTACAGTAACAAATGCCGCCTCTTCACCATTCGCTTTTCCTGTGGAGTTCAAACATCGAATTTGCAAGGGTTTGTTTGGCAGCGACGTGGACGATGCCTTCGAGAACATTACGATTACCATAAGCGGCGAGTGCGTCAACATTTAAATAATTTTAGAGCAATTAATCGAAATGTTTCCCGTTACTTCACACAGTTGTGGCACGAAAAGCTTTAAGTTTCCGACTCTCGAATTCGAAAAGG
Source organism: Globodera rostochiensis (assembly GCA_018350325.1). NCBI lineage: Eukaryota > Metazoa > Nematoda > Chromadorea > Rhabditida > Heteroderidae > Globodera > Globodera rostochiensis. The sequence goes on from JAEVLN010000025.1 coordinate 169,799, forward strand.
TTGGATTCAAATTTTAATTTTTATACCTTAATGTATGAAAAATTTAATCAAATTTTGGGGTTTTTGCAGGGTCGCGTGCAGGAGATGCGCGGACTGCAGTTGGACCTGCAAGGGAACGCTTTGCAATGGCGCGACTCCCTCGGCGGTTATGCATTCGCGAAGGAAGCGCGTCTGATGTGGCAGCCGAGCGAGTTGAAGTCACTTAATGCTTTTGGGCTTGTCGATGTTGCATTGATGTACCCGAATCTTGATCTGAATCGTTCCCAGAATCTTGATCTGAATCGTAAGTGATCTGAACTCTTATATTCTTTAAAATTAATGTGCGCGGTTTACTTAACCATTTGTGTCGTTTGTAGCTGTTGGACAAGCGGAGTTCTCCGTGGACTTACTGAAGGCGGTCTATCGTAACCCGACGGAGGGGACTTCGGTGAAGAATACGGTACTATCGCCTCTTTCGGCAGCCATTGCCCTGGCAATGGCGTACGCCGGTGCACGCGGGCAAACTGCGGCTGAATTTGGCAAAGTGTTGGCCGGCGGTATTTTCTATTTTTAAATTTGGCAATATAATTAATTAATGTCTCCTAAAATTGGCTTTCATTATTTTAATCCAAATTTATAATTGAAGAATTATCTAATTCATTTTGTTGACGACCCATAAACATTTGTCAGATTCTTCTGATTCAACCTTGCACATCAATTTCGGCAAATTTCTTCAAGAAATTGCGTCCAATAAAACCGACGAAGAGTTAAAAAAACAGAACAATTTCCAACCCGACGGGCCTCCTCCAGAGTTTAAGCTGAGAATTGCCAACAGAATATATTTGGCGAACACTTTCAACGTTTTGGACGCGTTCAAATCGGTCATCAACACGCATTATGGGGGCAACTTCGAGTCCATCGATTTTGCGCAAAGTGCCGCAGCGGCTGAGGCAAAAATTGAATTAAAAATAATTTCTGGCCCGGATTTTAATTAGTTTTTTTTCCCCTGAACGCCCCCAGGCTGCGAAATGCACGAAAATTTTTATTAACTTTTTAAGTTTCTCAATGAGTTTTTTTCCATTGATTAGCCCTTTATTTTATAATGATTAAAAAGACCAAATTTAGTTTTTTTAAACTATTCTAGCCTTTTAAATCTATTAAGGCAATTAAACCAAAATCCATCGACTTTTTTTTCAATTATAAAACGCACTCCTGAAAATTGCATTTTTTTTTATTTTCAGAAAATACACTTTTAAATTAGTGATTTATTTTTGTTGAAATTAAAAAAGTTTTTCTAAAAGATAATTTTGCAGAAGATTAATGCCTTTGTTGTGAATTCGACGAATGGAAAGATCAAAGAATTGGTCAACGCAGGAGATTTCGATTCTCAAACAAAGTTTACTTTCAACTAAAGACCGGACCGATCGAGATTCTCGATCGAAATCTCGGTAAATCTTGCCAAGATTTTTTCGAGATTCTCTATCAAAATTCGATCGGTCCTCAAGTCCAAACTTTATTTTAACCTGAATTTTACTTAATAATTTTTTAGATTGGTTCTCGTCAATGCACTTTATTTTAAAGCAAATTGGCTTCGACCGTTTAGTCATCGAACGAAAGAAAAGCTCACATTTTTCTTGACCAATGGCCAAGAAAGCAAAGTATTTTAAGGAAATATTTACTTTTAAAAAGACATTTAACTAATTGAATTTTGTTGGAATTTATTTGAATTTTATTATGGAAAAATCACAACTTAAATATAATTATTTAGTTGGACATGATGCAAACGCAAGACGAATTCATTTATGTCGTGGAAAACAATGTAAAGTAAAATAAAAATGAATATAATATTCGAATTTCAATACAATTTAAAGATTTAAAAGTGATTTTGGGTGCTTTTTAGACTAACTTAAGCTACTCAATAAAAACATTTGATCAAATATTCATTTTCAACTAAAAAGTGACGGAATGTTTTCCATTTAAATTTTAAAAAATTTAGTTCAAAATGCTCGGAATGCCATATGTCGGGGAGAAAGCGCACCTTTTCATCCTTTTGCCAAATGCGAACGACGGCCTGAAGGCTTTGTTGAACGAATTGAAAGGGGCCAAATTGATGGAATTGGCTCAAAATTCTGCAACTACCAAAGTCAAAGTGAGGCCAAATCCTTTTTTTCCAATATTTTTTGACATTATTTTAAAATTTGTGTAATTCCCCCAACGGATTTGAGGGATTTTGAATTCGTTATACTCTTTTTAGGTCATTTTGCCAAAATTCAAAATTGAGTCGTCTCACGAATTGGGAGTTGTGTTGACATCGATTGGCATTAAAAGCGCATTTGACCCAAAGAATGCTGACTTTTCCGGCATAAGCAATACAAAAATGCCATTCTACATCAGCAACGTTATTCAAAAAGCGATGATTTCGGTGCGTAAAATACATACCTATGAATGATTTTATTTTTGACAATCACAAATATTCTACATATTTAAAAATTAATGCCAAAAACTTTCGAAGATCGACGAGGACGGCACAGAAGCGGCTGCGGCAACGGCCCTGGGTTTTGCTACAATGAGCCGCCCTGACAAAGTGCCACCACCGCCTCCAACCTTTCGTGCCGACCATCCGTTCGCCTTTTTCCTCATCTACAGCCAAAAGCACGTCATGTTCAGCGGGGTTTTCATGGGCGAACAATGAGAGGAAATCAATCCATTTTTGTTATAATTACCGGACAAATCAGAAACTATGGCCCTCCCTGCCGGCCGCCCCATTCATTCATTTGTCAGACATTTATCCTTTTTTTTTGCATCTTTAATAAGAATCTCTATTTTAGTGACTGATAAAATAATTACCAACTAAGATTTTCTGAACAAACAAAAAAAGAAATATTCATAAATGCACTTAAAAATTCAAAAAAAGATGAAGCTTACAACACCGCCGATTCCCAGGACGTCTCCGTTCCAAGTACTAAGGAAGCCCAACGTTGCTTAACTTGCCAGATCGGACGGGATGGCGTGTTTTCAACGTGGTATGGTCGTAAGCGCTGCTGTAATGAGGATAGCCAACCAAATGAGTGACTTTTTGTCTCTTTGATGATGCTCAAATAGATAATGGACAATTTGTGAGAATATTCTCTGTTATAATTAGGGCTCGTAAACTCATGGAAATCCATATTTTTTTGCGAACTGGGGATGCCCTGAAATGCACGAAAACACATTTTTAGCTTGATTTGAAGCTTCTAGGACCGATTTTTATATCCATATTTTTCATCCATATTTCGCAATTTATGTCTATATTTCCATATTTCGTCCATATTTTCCATTTATATCCATATTTTTCATCCATATTTCGCGATTTATGTCCATATTTCGTCCATACACATTTTTAGCTTGATTTGAAGCTTCTAGGACCGATTTTTATATCCATATTTTTCATCCATATTTCGCAATTTATGTCTATATTTCCATATTTCGTCCATATTTTTCATCCATATTTCGCGATTTATGTCCATATTTCGTCCATATTTTCATTATTTTTCATCCATATTTCGCGATTTATGTCCATATTTCGTCCATATTTTCCATTTATGTCCATATTTTCCATCCATATTTCGCATTTTAAGCCAAAAAATGTGCATATTTTGGCATTTTGCAAAAAATTAGTGACCTTGGCAAGAAATTTTGATTTTATTTCATTTTCTTAAGAAATTTTTTGAAAAAGCGCAAAATAATCACAAAAGTTCAAAAAAGTCATTAAAAATGCCAAAAGTCACAAAAGTCTAAAAAAATCGCCAAAACACTTGAAAATTTGGAAATGTACATACCTCATCAGCAATTTTAACCAGTGTTGAATGAATTTGAAGAATTTTTTTTGGAGAAATTTTATATTGAAGTTGGAAAAATTTATGTCCATATTTTCAATTTTTATGTCCATATTTTCAATTTTTATGTCCATATTTTGGTGTTTTGTCCATATTTTGAAAATTTATGTCCATATTTTATGGCCATATTTCACGATTTTATATCCATATTTTTGCGTGCCCTAGTTATAATTTTCTCAAAAATCGAAGGTATGTAAAAATTGCTCCCGGGCTCATAACATGCTTTCACAGTGGTTTCTGCCAAAATTTTAGGCATTCGTGCATTAGGCTTAGCGTGGAGTCTATTGATCTATAATTCGTCCAATTTGGCGAGGTACGCATTTCCGGAATTTTTCCCCTGTTTTGGCACTTTTCTCACCTATTTATGTACCTTTTAAGAGTTTTTCAATCTTACAAATTAGGGTTCCTCCCCGAACCCCAACTTTTTTTAGTCGGGGGTTTTCGTTCCCGACCCCGACTTTTTTGTATTTTTCGGGGGTTTGGCTGGGAAAAACCCCGACCCCGACTTTTCCCGCCCCGAGGGGTCGGGGAGGAACCCTACTACAAATCCGAGCTCTTCTCTACCTTTATCATCATCAATTTATTGAATTATATTTGAATGGGTCAGATGTGTTGTTGTTCTTTGGACTCTGTTTAAGATAGGATGGGATGAAGATGTACATCCCCAGCAGATTGTACATGACGGCCGTCCTGCTCTGCCCTCCCCCCCCCCCCTCCCACCAATCGCCCGCCATTTTGTGGGGTCAGCGTTTTGCCCAACAAATTCAAATTAATGAAAAGAGTGACCTCTGCTGAATGGTCTTATCTTTTTTTTGTATACAAATCTCAGAAAAGGCTAAGGGGTCATCATCACCAGCAGCAGCATCAGAAGATTAGTCATATAAAAGGTGACGGAACATTTCCATTTCCCATTCATTTATGAATAATAATAATTATATGAACTGCTTTAGCCCAATTGACCTGTCCAAATTGTTGCCCTCCCCCTTGAATGTGTATCTTCTGGAGATTGTACATTAGCCAACATAACTGAAGGAATGTGTGATTCAATTTAAATAATACCCCCCCCCCCTCCCCAACAATAAATGACCAAGACTAAAATGATGCTCTTTAAGATACTTTAACATCGTTTATTCTTTACAAATGAGAACAAGTTCACCCAACACTACAAACACCACCGACGGCGACCTGACAGCAGACAAAGGCAAGAAATGGGGAAACGTTTTGCGCTGAGCTTTCAGAAAAATCAAATCCCGTTAGGCTTAGGCTTAGGATTTTTAGCCCAACAAAATTCACGCCGATTTGTTTAGGGAATTTCTTGCTCACTTAACTTGAAATAGAGCGACACTTTTATTCGTTACCTTAATTATTGAAAAGTGTTTAAATTGAATACAACCAAAAACGATTAAAAACTTTCTTTATTAAATCCTAAAACAAAAAAAGGGATCATTTGAGAGATTTTTTACCCTTGACGTTTACCGGTGTAAAATGTTCCTCTCATTCTCTAATCTAGCCCCTCAAAGTTGACAAAACCATAAGGGGGGAGGGGAGCCTTTGGGCAAAATGTGTAGAAAATATTTTTTATTCTAAAATTGTCTAAAAATATGTTACGAATTTGTCAAGAAAATAAAAATTGAGAATTTAAAGTTTCATTTGCGCCCTGCCAATGTCAAAAATTGACTCTTTCAGTATATCTGTGGCCGAGTTTTGCTCGACCCATCGATGAGGTGGCCGATGAACTCGCCGAGAGGGCTCGGCGCCAACGGGCGGATTCGACATGCCCAACTGAGAGCGGTTTTGACTTAATGTCGACTGCTGGTGGACAAAATGACGAAGGTAATGAATGGCATTAGCGAGACGTAAAATGAGCAGTCAACAATTTGTTGTAATGTTTGCAATACTCAGATGATGGCACTGAAGTTGGAAATGAGCACGTTGCGGCCATTCTTCAGCATGTAAAATTGTTGTTAATTAATTGGAGAGAGGAGGGGGGGGGGGGGTAATTAATGGGGGGGGGGGGGGGTTAAGCGACTTATTTATATGTTAAATGTTAAAGAATTAAATTAATTACAATTCTTTTTAATAAAGCAGGACCAACTCAGTCAGCACCAACAGCAGCGTCCCACAACAAATGGGCAACCAACGGTAAAGAAAAAATGTTTTGCCGTTGTGCAAATCGAACGGAAGGACAAATCGACCATTCGTCTGAAATACGAGTTTTTTGTGACGGAAGCCGAACCATTTTCTGCTTCTGCTGCTGGTGATGAACACTGCAATCCGATGGTTGGACACATGACGCAAGCGATTCTGTCGAATCATTTGGCCATGACCTTTGAACAACTGACGGCAAACTTTGATTTGCAATTGCAACACCTGGACAACTATTTCGAGCCGGCCGAGTTCATCGACATTGAGCTGCGCAAATGGTATGCTGAGCGGGTGCAAGATCGCGGCAAGTACAAAGTGCTACTCCACTTGAAATTGGACAACAACAGCGCCAGCCGCATTGTGGATGCCGAAAAAGTTGTGCCCGAAAATGTTGGAGGCGCGCGCCGTTGTGATGGTGAAGATGTGCCGATGAGAGGAAAGCCGAATACCAACAAAGAAAGTGCCCATCGTTGGGGTGATGAAGAAGTGCCGATCAGAGGACAACAGAAACCCAGCAAAGGAAATGAGCGTCGTTTGGATGATGAAGCAGTGTCGATCAGAGGACAACAGAAACCCAGCAAAGGAAATGAGCGTCGTTTGGATGATGAAGATGTGCCGATCAGAGGACAACGGAAAGAAAGTGAACGTCGTTTGGATGATGAAAATGTGCCGATGAGAGGTCAACAGAATGCCAAAAGAGAAGGTGAACGTCGTTTGAATGATGAAGCAGTTCCGATCAGAGGACAACAGAAACCCAGCAAAGGAAATGAGCGTCGTTTGGATGATGAAGCAGTGCCGATCAGAGGACAACAGAAACCCAGCAAAGGAAATGAGCGTCGTTTGGATGATGAAGCAGTGCCGATCAGAGGACAACAGAAACCCAGCAAAGGAAATGAGCGTCGTTTGGATGATGAAGCAGTGCCGATCAGAGAACAACAGAATGCCGACGATGATTGGGAACCAATGTGGGTGGTATCACCCGGCACGGAGCAGGTGGTTAATCATAAAGTGCATTAAAATTTAGCGATCGTTTTCTGGTGTCCGGAAAGTACCATCTTGGCAATTTGTACAATGTGCTTTCGGACAACTTTGTCACTTCCAACGATCTTGGATTCATGCGCAAAGTTTTCAACATGCGCTCCTACACAGAACAGAGCTTGCCAACCCAAGGGAAAGAAATCATTGAAATTGATCACTTGGACCGATTGGAGGAACGCACCAAAATGTTGGGAACAGAGCAGAAGGTCAGCTTTATTGACTGGGAGGGGTGTAGCTTTTACTTTACCCGGAAATTGGAAATAATTATTTTTAATTTTGTTATTGGACTGATTTATGAGTCGTTTAGCTGAGTGTGATCAGTCGACTGGCCCGTATTGACAACGTTTGCCCACTTGGCCAATTTCTTTTGGCCGCAAGCCAAATAGAAGGCCAGTGCAATTCGTTTGGTGTCATTCAAATTTTGCCAGAAACGGTAATTACTGGCATTATTTGTGTACTTTTTGTAATAATCGAAAAATTCTGATCAGACAATTTCGCTGAAACTGGACGTCCCGAAGGTGCGCAACGCCGTGCTGCTGCAGCAGAACCCTCAGAAAGATGCGACACATTTTGTCGGGTCGACTTGCTTCGGATCGCTTGTCGCAGCAATTGTGACTTTTGACCAACAAACTTCTGACGTGAAAAAAGTGCCAATAAAAGAATGGGACAAAAACATCAAACACATTTTTAAGCTTGTTTTGAAGCGCATTCGTGGCTATCCAATGACCTCTTCGGACAATGCCAGTCTCATTTCTCTTAACAACTCCGTCCGGATCAGCGTGTTCGTGGACTCGTCCGCTGGCTCCGGCGGAACTGATTTGGTGCTGTTTGTTAATTTGGCCACTGTGTCCATTTTTATTGATCGGCTTTTCAGGAATTTTTGCATGGCCTCGACGTGTTTGTGGAATCTACCAAAAAGACCGCTGTTGGCTTCAACCACAAGTTCGGGCATCCGATCAGCTTTTCGCTGACGCCTCTTTCTGCCATTGCCGACGACAAATCTTTGCACACATTTTTGCCCGCCTCCCTAATTGAAGGTGTTTTGTGCTAAATGTGTAATTACGGAATCAATTAGTACCTATTTGCAGATTATGGCCTGGTTGAGCGGATTCAGTCTTGTGCGCAATCTGTGGAACAGTTTGAGTTAGAATTTCGAAAGGCCTGCCAATCATTAAACGAACATGCATTCAGTTTAAAGTTGGAATTATTCTAAAATTGAATTTTAATTAAAATATAATAATTAAATGTTATTTTAATTCAGCTTCCGTCAGTGTGACGAGTTGAGACAAATGTTCCAGCAATGTGAGAAGGACAACGCCATGATCGATGATATGCTGCAAAATTGCGTCATCGATTTGAGAAAGGGCCAAGGCGCGGAGGAAGCCGAACGTTCAACGGAAACGTTGGAACTTGCGGTTGAACAATTTGTGGAGGACGTGCGCGATCTGTTGGAACATTGCGATCGGATGTTGGAACCAAGAATGGAGCTGATCCGGCAATTGGACTCAAAAGGTAAACACAAATTGGGGGGGGGAGATTCATGTCGATAAGGCGTACTGTTCGCTATTGAAGGTGTTCAATACATCGGACGTGGCAATCGACGGCTGACGGATGTGCTGCTTGGCAACGGCGGCTCCAGCACCAACGCTGCCTCGACTTTGCACTTTGTCCTTCTGTACAGCGAATCGCGAACAGCTCCACCAGTCGCAGTTGGCGGTTTGTCTTCTCAGCACAACGGAGAAAAATTCTATCGCCAATGTTTGGGCCAACTTTACCAAATGGCTGGACGGGGAAGAAGCTGTGCCTTTGTTGATTTGGATGCTTTGGAGGCCACGGGATACGACGGATTGCCGCAAGGCATTCTGGCATTGGACGGCTTTCCAAACATTGACTGTCGATTGGTCAAAATGCGCGGGCACAAATTGCTGACGGCCAATTGTGTGACGGAGGAAGCGCAGAAATTGCAAATTTGCATTGCTCGGGTCAGTAAATAGGGCTTTCTAAAAACTAAAGGCCTATATGTACAGATTGAAAATTCTCAACGAACTGAAGTTGGAGCAGTACCTCGGAAGAAGACAGAACCGTGCAGTTTGCCATGCCCCCTCAGCGAAGGCTATGGGGGTAAATGTCAGAACAACGACTTTTTGTGGGGATGCGACGACTGTGGCCAAACGTTGGCCTTCGTAAAAACGGAGAATGTGAGTCAATTTTTTATGAACATTTAAATTGTTTAAATTCTCCCAAAAAGGCACCAATGACTCATTTCTATTGCGCTTGTGGTGCCACACCGGTGGAAGAGTTCACTTTTCGTTGCAACGATGTGGAAGCTCATGGGAATGAGTTCAAACATTTTGCAAAAACTCAATTGACCAACGAATTGGAAAGGCTGAAAAGTAAGGGCATTTTGACCATTTTGCTGTTGGGCGAGACTGGTGTGGGCAAATCAACGCTGATCAATGCGATCGTCAACTATTTGAAGCATCCGACTTTCGAGGAAGCCATTCAGGTAGGCGTTTAACACAATTGAATGTTGATCTGTTCCTGGTTTTGTTTGAATTGATCCGGATTTGGTGATACAAAATGCCACCCCCCGCAAATCAAACATATTTATTCAAAGGAAAGCACAACCACGGCTATTAGTCCCTCTCATGGGCTGATCGACCCCCCCCCCCCCTACTTTTTTATTCTTTTATGGGTGATTGGATCAGATCTTTTGATTGAATGGTCAAATCCTTGGGCTTTTCAGATCATTTTCTAAACTGTTTGATTGTATAACAAATATTTGAACAGGCGGACGAAATTGAGTCGGTCATACCGGCCCGGTTCTGTACGGAGGAATACGATGCCGGCAAATTGGTGCAAAAGGAAGTATTTATAGGAAAGAAGAGCAAAAACGAGTGCCTTGAGGCTGGCAAATCGCAGACCAAATGGCCTAAGGCGTACATAACGCCTTCGAAAGGTACGTCCAGCAGCAGCAGCATGGAAACGAAATGTGTAGCTTAATAATGGCTAATTAAACTTTTTAAGTTGGGTACAAAATTCGTTTGATCGATGCGCCGGGCATTTGCGACACGGGCGGAATCAAAGAGGACAATTTGAACTTGCACAAGACGCTCAGCTTCATCAGCACGTTGCCTGAACTGCACGCCATCTGCATTCTTCTGCGACCGAACAGCACGCGCACCGGGCCCGCATTCAAATATTGCATCAACGGACTGCTCACTTATTTGCACAAAAATGCCGCAAATGTAGGGAGGGCACGGGGAAGGACTCGCAGAAAATGGAAGTAAAAATGCCGTTTATTTTTAGAATATCTTTTTTATGTGCACCAACGCGCGGGGATCCAATTACAAAATGGGTGCGTTCGTTTTGTGCCATGGGACGGATGGAGTGTAATTGAAAAGAGAAAAAGCATTTTAGGGAAAACGCTGGAATTGTTGCGAGGAATTCTGAATCCGATCGAAGCTGCGCATAAAGTGGGGATTTTTTATGTTTAACTATTAAACATTTAAAGTTTTACAAAATATGGAAAATGAGCCATTTTTGTTTTACCAAAGATTGGCCAACCCCCAAAATTTAAGGTGTCCATTCCTCTCATCCAGGACAGAATTTACTGTCTGGACAATGAGGCGTTTGAGCATTTATGTCTCATCAAAAAGGCCAACGTTCGGTACTCCGCGGAAAACATGGCCGACTTTTCGAAGAGTTGGACCCGGGCAGAACAGGAACTTCAGCGAATGTTGAAGAACGTGTCGGAGTTGTTGCCCCACCGTATCTGGGAGACCGTGTCGCTCAACAAAGCCCATCGGACCATCGTCGACTTGACCTACCCATTGGCGTCAATCTCCCAGAAAATCCAGGTGAAAAGTGTCACTCATACCTATTTGGTTTAAACTGTTGTTAAAGGACAACCTCTTCCGCATCAAAGAACATGAAGAAGCCATCAGCAAAGGGGAACAGGAGCTGACCACCGAGCCCACCTTTGACACCGTCCAATTCGTTCCTCTGCAATATCCGCGCACTGTTTGCACATCGGTAGGCACATTTAAATTGTTGTTCCACTGTTTGAGTGGTGTTAATGGGCAAATCAAAGTGTCAGAATTTGCCCATTTGTTTTTTAAATTAAATAAAATATGAAAATGATGATCTACCTAATTACATTTAGTTTATTTATCTGATCAGAATCTAATTAAATCTTCTAATCACTCAAACAGTGCGCATTTCTTTCAGTGCGGTTGTTTTTAACAATTAAATGCAATTAAGGCCCGTTGCACCGAAGTGAAAAAGGCTGCTGGCGAAGAGATCAAGCTGTACAGACGACACTGCCACCCGCACTGTTATTTGGAAAACATTATTCCGGAGAATATGCCCAATGAGTCGCTAAAAAATTGTGCCGCAATGAGTGGCAGTAACACTTGCAAGGTGAGTTTTGAAGCCAATTTTGGAAGATTTATTGATTTTAGAACATCTGAATCATTAGATATTGATCGAGTTCAAAAAATATAAGGACCAATAATTGCTGCTCAATTTCAAAAGCCGCATTTTTAAATTTAGGAAATTGAAAATAAAGGGGAGAAAATACTACCCGAATTTGATGAAACTGAAAAGATTTTTTTTGTGACCCATTGAACAAACAATTTATGCTTTCCAGGTCAAGGAATGCGGCTGCGATTGGAGTGTGCACATGCACTTCCGCTTTGACCAATTGGTCGTGACTCAACATCTCGACGAAGCGAAGCGGAAGCTGTTCGCGGATAAGCGTGACACGTTGTCCACATTGGAGGCATACCGACTGCAGATGCTGCACGAGCGAGACAAGATCTATTCCAAGGCATTAATTAGCATTTGAATCGGTCTAATTGGTTTGATTTGTTGTCTCGACGATCGACTCTTATCGATCTTCGGTCTCAAATTCGATCTTAGAGCATAGGCGATCAGGACGGTTCACCGCGACTTTTGAAAAACCCCTTTCAGGCAGCTTTATTTTGCTGCTTCCTGAAAATGTGGGCATTGAAGCCGTACAACGACAGCATGGAGGATTACATTTTGTTGTCCATCCAGGATGGGGAACGATTTGTTGCCGAAAGCGATGGGGAAGCGGATCGGAATCTTCAAGTGGAGAAGCTTAGGGGACTCAAAGTCAGTGTTTTTGGGATAATTAACTCAATTTAATTATTCAACCGATCGATTTTAAGGAATCGCTTCGTCTCTACAAAGAGCAAAAGGAGCTCATTGACACTGCGAATGCCAACGACTCCACCGGGCCGAAAGTGATTAAGGCGGAGGATGTGACTAATTGTTTTGAAGAACTTTGCAAATTGGCCATTTTTGGGCCAAGCATTAAGCAAATGTACGAAGTGCAACAGAAGACACGGGAAGACAATGAGAAGGAGTACAAGGAAGAGGAGGCCGGCACTGGGTTCATGCCGAAGCCGAGCAGAAACGGAATGCGTAAGAGGGTCACCACGCACATCGTTTAGGACATTTTGTTCTAGTGCATGGCACAACACAACTTTTATCTTATTACGATTCTTCGTTAAGCGGGCAACCGGGTGGAGCAGTATCTGAACGACCTGGAACAGCAGAGCCTTCTCAACTCCTATGCGAAGAAACAGCGAGAGACTGAGTTGTTACTGGAGCAGCAAAGAATTGAACAGCAAAAGCAGTGGCAACAGTATTACGGTAGATGAGTGTGTTCACAATTTGGGCTCCACTTTAAAGCATTAAATTGGAGGTGTTTTGTTTTGAAATGACGGTACGGTATTTTTACTGTAGTTTTCTGTGAATTATGTTCTAAAACGGACTCTCCACCACTAAAGCACGTATTTAGCATTTTGCCTTGAGGGGGGGGGGGGGAGTTTTGAATTTTTGACTCAATTTGTTCAGAAAAATTGGTCCGAAAATTACAATTGCAAAACAAAAGGGTCCCCCGATGGTTCATTTTTCTCACTTTTCCGTTCACATAACCTCCCCCCCCCCTAAATATGTGCCTGCTCCACTAACTGTCAGAGAATATGCCAACTTTTAAGCTCAAAACCATTCGTCTAATGCAAATCCACGGCAATGTGTCGACAACTCGCGTGCAAAATCGTCTCGTGGCTACGGACAAAACAACAGTCAAATGGCGAGTGGAAGTGCCGCTTTTCGTCAACAGCAGCCGGAGTCCACATACCTTGACGCATTCTGTCGTAATCTTTTTTAGGCATTTTGAGAATATTGGAGTCTCAACCCCTTTCGAAAACATTGGGATTTAAAAAATCTTTCTTTTTTAGGGATTTGGGGGAATATTTGGAGTGTCTTAACCCTTTTCAAAAAACACTAGGATTTCAAAAAATCTTTCCTTTTTAGGGATTTGGGGGAATATTTGGAGTGTCTTAACCCCTTTCAAAAAACACTAGGATTTCAAAAAATCTTTCCTTTTTAGGGATTTGGGGGAATATTTGGAGTGTCTTAACCCCTTTCAAAAAACACTAGGATTTCAAAAAATCTTTCCTTTTTAGGGATTTGGGAGAATATTGGAGTGTCTTAACCCCTTTCAAAAAACACTAGGATTTCAAAAAATCTTTCCTTTTTAGGGATTTGGGGGAATATTTGGAGTGTCTTAACCCCTTTCAAAAAACACTAGGATTTCAAAAAATCTTTCCTTTTTAGGGATTTGGGGGAATATTTGGAGTGTCTTAACCCCTTTCAAAAAACACTAGGATTTCAAAAAATCTTTCCTTTTTAGGGATTTGGGGGAATATTTGGAGTGTCTTAACCCCTTTCAAAAAACACTAGGATTTCAAAAAATCTTTCCTTTTTAGGGATTTGGGGGAATATTTGGAGTGTCTTAACCCCTTTCAAAAAACACTAGGATTTCAAAAAATCTTTCCTTTTTAGGGATTTGGGGGAATTGGAGTGTCTTAACTAGAGTCCGGACCAAAACCCAAAACCAAAACATTTTTGGGTTGTTTTGTACAAAATTTTTTACCAATATTATTGACCAAATTTTGTTTGGGTCAAATTGGAAAAAAACCAAAAGAAACCAAAACCAAAATAAACCCAATATTATTGACCAAATTTTGTTTGGTCCAAATTGGAGCCCAACCCAAAAGAAACCAAAACCAAAATAAACCCAATATTATTGACCAAATTTTGTTTGGGTCTAACTTTCCGGTCTCTAGTCTTAACCCCTTTCGAAAAACATAGGATTTAAAAAAATAATAATTTTCAGGCAAAATTCCGGTGGTCGGTTCTGTCTACAGCCGCATTCGGCCGGCTCCTGCGCAACCTCCGCATCAGCAACAACAACAACAGCACTTCGACTCGTTCCCCTCCTCCGGCATCGGCGAATCGCGTGCCAACAACAATCGCTACGATGGCCGAGCTCCTCCAATTGGTAACCAAAGCCGCTTTGGTCAGCGACGGATGGAACGTCAGTGACAGACAATGAGCGAATGGGGAAGTAGTGTTGGGGGGACCTTTACGATTTTTAATTTTGTTTTCTCAGTAAAAATTGACATTCCCATTTTATGTTTTTGTTTTCGAAGATTTTGCTTTACATTTTATTTAAGCTTTTGGTTAAATTTGTTTGACTTTATTTTGCATAAATCTTTTATTGTCTTTTATCTTCGGAAAAGAAGTTATACCATTCGCCGAATTGAAACATTTAAAAAGCTTTTTGAGTGATTTAGTCTCAGGCCTCTTTTGCAACTCATTATTTTTTCCTGGCCGAAATTCGAAGAGTCGAAACTAAGCAAATAAATTTAAAAAGTTATACACTTTGTGACAGAAATTGGTCAAATTAGTCTGACAGAAATAAACATTAATTAGGAAATGTGCTGTGGGCTGTTGGGTTTCGGATCCCGACTGTATAATTGATTTTCTGCCACTTTGTATGAACATCGACGGCGAAGGAAACAATTCTAAGTTTTCTAAATTTTTCCCATTTTTAAAAAATATTTCTGATGACAATTCACAAATTTTTCAAATTTGCATTTTGTTACCAAAAGGGCTGTCATAAAATGCAGAAATATCAGTGCAATTTTTCATTCCATAATATTTTTATGAAATTTTGAAATTCAAAAATTATAGCGCAAATTTTCGAAAAAAAGTTTAAAAAATTTCACAAAAAATTCATAACAATTTTCTGAATAGAAATTTTCAAAAACACGCTAATTAAGATTGGTCTTTATTTCAGGTTTTAGTTTTGGTCCTTATTTTTTGATTTTGATAACAAAAATCTTTTACATTTTTTCTTGTAAATTTTTTAGCTATTTATTTTTATATTTAAATGCCTTCAAAAATATTGTTTTACCTAGAAAAATTTATCGTTTTTGATTTTGATATTAATTTTGCCCTAAAAAATGAATTTGTATGTAATCGAGCATATTTTATCAGTTATGGGATCATTTTCCCCGCCCGAGGCATTTTAACCGTTCATGTCCAACCAACAGAATTGCTCACTCTCCTCTTTTTTACCCTTTTAATAAAATGGCTTTTTTTAATGCTCTAAAATGCCCGCTCCCGAAGACTGTTGGGCCCACTCCCATCCAAGGGCATGCCCCTGGATGGGAGGGTTCGCAGTAAGGTTCAGCCCCGACCCCTCGGGGCGGAAAAGTCGGGGGTCGGGGAAGCCGGGGTTGGCCATGTCAGGGGTCGGGCGGACTAAATTGTCGGGGATTGGGGGCGAAAACCAAAGCGTTTTAAACCGTTTAAACTACTTTTGGTTGAAATTGTTATTAGAGCCCGGTCGAGACGAGATCTCGTCTCGAAATCTCGAAAAATCTCGACGAGATTCTCGAAAAATCTCGTCTCGACATCTCGTCTCGAATAAAACTGAATTTTCGAGATTTTTCGAGACCCGAGATTTTTTCGAGAATCTCGTCTCGAGTCTCGCTCGAAAGAAGCTCGAGATTCTCGATCTCGACTCCAAAAATTTTTCATGAAAACAGTGCTTTTCTTGACAAAGATTACCAATTTTTGTAAAAAATTCCCCCGGCGGCGCCTGTCGGCACCGCCGGACATACTCCCTTTTGGCTGCAAATCTCTTAACAAATTGAGTTAAAAATTCAAAATGTTCTCGGCGGCGCCTATCGGCACCGCCAAACCTCCTCTCACTCCCAAAGTGAATAAAAATTCTCAATTTGTAAAATTTCTTAAAAAAATGTTTAAAAAATTCGAACAATTTCTTACCGGCTATTTCATACCCCACTATGGGTCAAGCCCAGAAGCGAAACGCCAAAATTTAAGCAATTTCTCTATTGATTCAAAAAAATAACCATGCGGCAGACAGCATATGGTCAGACACTATATCTATCCCCTCACCATTGAATTTTCTTTTGATTTTCAAAACCTTGGAACACAGGCAACACTTATATTTCGTGACCAAATTTTGCAGAAATGCTTCTAGTGCTCCCTTCTTATAATTGTTATCACAAAAATGAATTTTGATTAATAAATATCGTGAAAAATTAACTGACTATTTTTAAGTTTTTAGGGACTATAAATTCTATCCCTAGTTTATGACGCGTTTAAAGCATTGATTCAAGTTAAATGACAATCTGATCATTTATGCAAACTAATCAAACCACCTGTTGGATGGCTGACGAGGTTATATTACACAAACAAATTTAGGTTGCGTCTTCAATTAAACCACTTCTAAAGTAGGCCTCCATTGGGCCTACTTTTCTAGATCGGAATGTGACAGCTTTTTCACTGAAATGTGCATTTTTCTGCTTACACTAATAAAATTGTTATATTATTATTATTATTTACAACCCCAATTTATCCACATATTTAACAAGATTTCATTTCAATATTTTATTTCTTGCAATCTCAAAACCCAAAATTCACAAATTGAGCATAAGCCGCCTGCATTGTTTCGCGGCCGAAGGATGCGCTTCTTCCTCCATGCGTAGTTTTTTTAGAATCAAGCTTGAAGCCGCCAATTCTTTAGCATCGTCACCTGATTTGGGGGAATTTCAATGCTTGACAAGCAAAACAAAAAAAAGAAAATTCTATTTTAAAACAGTAAAAAAATTCAAAAACAAATAAAAAAAGAATAAAATAATTGAATTATTTAACTTACCCAAATATTTGCCTGTGTCACTCGACTGAATGTAGGCTGATACCTTCTAGGCCAAAAACGTCAAAATGCCAACTAGGCCAAAAACGTCAAAATGCCAACTAGGCCAAAAACGTCAAAATGCCAACTAGGCCGAAAACGTCAATATGCCAACTAGGCCAAAACGTCAAAATATTATAGGACAAAAACTTCAAAATGCCAACTGGCCCATTATTGATTAATTGTCTCGATTTCAGCATTTGGGTTGGTTAGTGTGCCTGTCTGTTTATACTCACCGTCCTTGTGCTCCTGGTGCTGCTCCAGCAACGGTTCGGCACCCGCTACATCTTTGGCCAATTCGGACGATTGGATAAGCACCTGCAGCGAAATGATAAGGAATGGAGGATGAAACGATGAAACCCGATCAGAAAATATTGCTTCTGATCAGAAAAGCAGAATAATATCAGTCAGCGATGCCATGGCTTCTTTTGCTCCTGATTAGAAACTTTTGCTTTAAAACCCAAATTATTAGTTAAAATCTACTAAATACTCCGGGGGTTATCGAGAATGTTTAGCATTAATATGACATTGATCTATAATATTCTCATCTATCCAAATTTTAGAATTCATTTATTGGTAATTAAATTAAAAAATTTGGTAAACATTTTTTCATATCCGCGCTTTCGCATCTAAAGCAAATATATGCTCTTTCGTTGCGAATTGTTCGCAGAATCAAAAATGTCCTCTTTTTGTCAGGGGTGTGCACGGATACGAATTTTTGTATCCGTATCCGTCCGTCCTCGAAATCTCATATCCGTTATCCGTCCGTATCCGTGACCTTCCAAAATCCCATATCCGGATATCCGCGGATATACAGCGGATATATCCGGATAAGTGGATTTTTCATATCCATTATCCGTCCGTATCCGTGACTTTCCGAAATTCCATATCCGTTATCCGTCCGTATCCGGATATATCCGCGGATATCCGGATGTCCGTGCACACGCCTGCTTTTTGTCATGTATAGTATAGGTAAATCAAATCATAAAAAACAAAATCAAATTTAGATGAAATCTTCTGATGTCATTTTTGTGCTCGGCATTCGTGCCGATACAAACACTACATATAGTGAGTTACGAGAAATTTGTCCAGCTTTTAAGACGAAAACACGGGGATGTCCCCGTCTCCGAAATTTATGAATAGGGTGTCCAAAAATATGCACATAAAATCGTAAATATGCACCAAAAATTGCAAAATATGCACATAAAAATGAAAATTTCGAAATTCAATATAAAATTTCCCCAAAATTCTTCAAATTCATTCACCAATGGTTAAAATTGCTGATGAGATACTCCAAATTTTCAAGTGTTTTGGCGACTTTTTTGAACTTTTATGACTATTTTGCGCTTTTTCAAAAAATTTCTTAAGAAAAATGAAAATAAAATCAAATGTTTGTTGCCAATCACGCCAAAATATGCACATAAAATGAAAAAAATATGCACATAAATCGCGAAATATGCAAAAATATGCAAAATATTCACATGGAAATGCGTTCTAAACACTTCAAACCCGGGCAAGCTAATATTGATCAATTTTTATAAAAATTCTTTTCCACAATCATTTTGCATAAATCATCCGTCGGCGGGGCGGGGGTATGGGACACAACTCATTGCTTGAGGGGAATGAATGCTTACAAATCGCTAAGAAAAGGTGACTGATCTTGAAAAGGTTATCGACACAAACCAAGCACCGTGTGAGCGAGCGAAAATTTTACAAACAAAAATAATTGGCCACAAATTTTGTGGCAAGAATTGTGAACTAAAAGAAGACTTGTGCTCCTCAGTAAATGCGATTCAGCGGTTTTTACCAAATTTTACAAAAAGTATGGGGAAACGGTAGAACCCCGAATTTACCGATCTAAAAAGTTTGGAAATCTTTGATAAAACGGTTTCTTTATTAATCACAAAAACTTTAAACGTTTATTTTAAAATCCAAAACGCATATTCTTCAATATTTCGTCACAGAGTTTCAGCCGATCTTGAAGCAGTCTAATGATGATTCAGCTGTTTCTAGTGATAACCATCGTCTGTAATCAAAAATATCCCTATCAAATGACAAAATTTAAAAACCTTTTATCAAACATATCTCATTTTTTTAAAAACAAATTTCAGTAAATTACCACGTTAAAGGATGGCATTCGGTTAAACAAAAACAATTATCTAGTATTTTTAGACCAAATTATTTTTCACATTAAATTTTACTAAATTTAGTTTAGTTTAGGCCAAATCTTTCAATAAAGGACGTTCTGAAAAAAATATTTAAAACATAAAAACCCGGGTCCTAGTTTAAAAAAAGAACATATTCGACCCTGATTTTACATATTACACCGTAACTTTCAAATTTCCTTTCTCACAATTTGGCGAGTAAACATTTTGCTAGGAGCAAATAAAACAATTCAAATTTATGATAAAAAGAGATTAATTATTCCCAATAGTGAATGTCCATCCAATTTTGCTGAAGGATAAATAAAAATATTCAAATTCTGATATAAAAAGACTTAATCCCCAAAAGTGAATGTCCCACCCCCCGTTTTTTTGGGTCAACATTTGCCCAAATAATTCAAATATTTAATAAGATTAGTACCAACGTTCAGCTCTATAAATATGTAATTCCATTCAAAATGTTCATCATTTCTTAAACTTTTGGATTTTTGAAACTAAAATTCAGAATTGTGTAGATGAATTAAAATCCAAAATTCCATTTTATTTGGGCAATAAACAACCTCTGATATTAGGGGCATTTATTTAAAATTCTAATATTTTATAATAAACGGAAATTCGAATGGAAAAGGTTGCCAATTCATTTTGGGTTAAAGAATTTCTGTCAAAAATTTTCTTAAATTTTAAAGAATAATAATTTAAATTTTTACAATATTAAACATTTTATTTAGCTTTGATAAAAAAAATATTGAAGTAATATTAAAACATGTCAATTTTGACCGAATCAACCAATGAAAGCGACATAACATTTGCTGATCAGGGCAAGCAAATCGTTTTTTATTAATCATTTTACTAATTGCCATTGTTTTCAGCAGAACATTGGTGGTCAACTTTCGCTAATTTGGACCCTTCTGCTAAAGAAGTGCGTCTGTTTTCGGAGCAGCAACGGCGGAACCAATTGGAAATTGACACAAAAATTGGCAACATTTTAATTGCGGCGGCTCAATCGCGGCGATTCGGTAAAAACATTTAATCGTTTCTTAAATTAGTCAACCTTTTGTTGGAGTTTAGATTTTTATCGAATTGTGGGCTCAATTGTTCTGTTTATTTTTTGCATTTATACAATTCATCAATTGAATGAGCAAACGGAATATCGTCTCAAAATGAATGGTAAGTGTATTAAAATTAGAGTCCGGACCCAAAATCAAGAAATTTTTTGGGATTTTTGTAAATAAAATGGCGAAAACATTTTATGGAAGTTTTTGTGGACTTATTTGTTAAGTAATTTTTGTTTAGGCAAATTTTACAAACACCGGGCTGAAATACGACTCGAAATGAACGAATCGCTCAATTCTGTCCGAGCGATGGTCGCCGCTGAATTGGAGCAACAGAAAGTGTTAAATGGCAACAAATTCGCTGAAATTGAACGGCTGTATGCTCGGCAGGGAACGGTCGTCAAAATGGAGGAGTATCAGAAAGAACAGCAACTGAACATCAGCGACTTGCAGAAGACAGTTGCCGCCATGTTAAATGATACAATAAATGGAAAAGGTAATTTTTCAACAGAATTTTTTCAGAATTCGGAAATTCCCCGTCTTTTAAGCATCAGTTTGAGCTTTTTAAAAAAAAATTATAATATTTCATTTTCTTAGCGCTAATCCAACAACAAAATCGATGGGATTCCGCTGCATGTCACAAAGACCTGACGCTCATTGGGCCCAATCGATTGATTGTCGAAGATAATGGAATGAATTGGGGGATTTCAGCGTTCCACTCTGTCCTTGCTGAACGGCCAATTCCAAGAAAGAATTTCGGCATTTTCTACTACGAAGTGAAAATCATATGGGACAGAGCGTAAGTTAACAAATAAATAAATAATTGAGCTTCAAATTCTTTAAAGAAGCATTAAAAATCAGATATACCGGTAGCTCTGTTTCCATTGGACTTGGCACCAAACAAATGCCATTGAACGAAAGGGTTGGACTTTACGATGGCACTTACGCTTACAAAGATGGCCAATTTTGGGGGCACGCGGTCGAGGGATGTTCCTACTGGAAAGGGCGCCCTTACATTGGTGAAAAGCCTTCGTTTGGCGTCGGCGACGTCGTCGGCTGCGGCGTCAATTTGGCAACTCGCCAAATTATTTACACAAAAAACGGACGGCGTTTGGGTGAGAAAGAAAAAGAATAAAATTTTAAAAAACAATTAAATATTATTTTAATATCGTGCTGTCTCATTTCTTAAATCCGCCACATATATTTTTATGAAGTAGTTTTAGACATTATAACTTTATTCAAATCGCACTAAATCAGTTAAACCTTATACCATTGGAAAGCTCCAAATGAGTAGAAGAAGCTGTTTGTAAAACTAAACTATTGAATTTGGGATGTTTTATTTGATTCTTTCTGCTGCTGGCCAATGTCAAAAGTCTTCTTTCAGTACCTAATTGGGTTTTCGAAATCTTTTGGGTTCTGCCTTGAGGCCTGGCTGTCCTTTTTTTTGTGGGACCAGTAAAAAGTGTAACTATTACCAATATGGTTCGTAATTCATTTGTTCTTTGTTTTGATTTTCGGGACTTTGTAAGGAGCCGATTTTATTAAATAAAAATTAAGTCCTTATTAGGTAATTGGCTTTAGTGATTTTGTGGATGCATAAAATATTTTGCTTTAAAATCTTTTTAATTATTTATTCGTTTTGTTTATTTTTGCAGAAACTACCGGTTTGCGTGTCGATTCTGCCGCCGATTTGTCTCCATGCGTTACGTTGTACAATTATGGCACCAAAATTGAAGCGAATTTTGGCCCGAATTTCAAATTTAACATTGCCGTCGATGGAATTTAAAAACTGAAAAACGAAGGGATTTTTATGCTTTTGCTGTTGAGGGTTTTTCGTTTTACATTTATTTTTCTTTGTCGATCAATACATTTTATCTTTTATTTTGTTTTCGAATTTGTAATTATTTCGTGAAAAAAGAAAATCCAACAAACTTTCCCCAAATTTTCTGTCTCAACGCATGTTGTGCTCTATAGGCGCACTCAAACCGCTAGTGATAAAAAAATTGGTACAATTCCCGTTTTGCAACGCCCTCCCCAAATTTGCTGAAACATCATTATGGGATGTTCAAGGGTGCTGATCACGAATCTGACAATATTTTAAGATTTGAGAACATCTAAGATTTTGAAAAAATCTATGATTTTTGATTTTTTTTTTTCAATTTTTGAATGTAAAGGAAAAACGACTTCAAACTTTCTCTTATTTTCTATTAACAAAATTTTTATAATGATCTGAAAATCCTGATCACTTGATTTTATTTTCAACTTCTGCTGTCTGTGTTTCCATTTTATGCCATTCTTTGGTTTCTGCACAATTCCGGCACCTCCTCGTCCTAACCTTTTCCAAATATTTCATCAAATGTTTTATAAAGTTTTGGCCATAGGGGCCACGTTTGCCCACAGGATTAGCATTTTAGATCAAATATTTGCAAAGAATGAAATAATAATTAATAGCTGAAGTTTCATGTTTTATTGTCTAAAATAATAAAAAATGTTAATAATTTCTTTTGTGCATAGAATTAATTTTTATTTAAAATGAGGCCAATCAAATTGGGTGACAGATTATTCCACCTATTTATTCTCCCCCCCCCCTAAAATTCTTGGCAAAATTCATGTGAATGCCCGCGTCACGCTCTCTGAACCAAAGCACGTCCATCCCATTCTTCCACACACAAAAACATTTTCTTCACCCAAACTATGAACTCGATGGTAAAATTGCATCAAAATGTGGCCTTTTGAGGTGATTTTTTAATCAAATAAAGGGTCCCCCTTATGGTTACTATTCTTCTAAAAAGTAGTATTAAGACACGGTTCCCATCAAGTAAAGACAAATAGTATCATTTTGCGTTTTCTTGCACTCTATCGACTTAAAATTCTCCCGTAACAGATCGAAAATAGAGTCGATACTTCGTCTTCCCTTTTGCCCTTATTCTCTTCAAACTGTGTAAAAAATGTTGTTTTTAAATGTTCAAAATCATAAAAACATTATTTGCGCCTAAATTGGCCAATTCGGCCGCATTCCGGTGTAAACCACATTAAAAGCCGTCAATTTGCCGGCATACAATAAAATGGCATCTTAAAAAATCGTTTATAATTCAAATTTTGAAAGACAAAATAAAATATATATTTCTAAATATTTATTTTTTTATTAGAAGATTGGACAAAAATCGTTTATAATTCAAATCTCATTAAGTGTACGCGAATTTCTAAATTTTAGCTACATATTTAATCTCCAAAAACACTAAATATACAAAATTTTGAATAAATTTGAACAAAAGGCCACCCAACTATAGTTTTTGGCCAATTTTGATTGAATGTAACTTTACTTAAATGGCAAGCGGCACCCAATTGGAGATTTGACCAAAATTTTGTATCTTCCTCTGGACCAATTGCAACAAATTTAGTATCATTCGACAGCTCTCGACGAGACAAATCGATCTAGATATGTCGGGACTAGAGACCGGCGGGAACGGGATTCCCGCGGGAAAAGTGCGGGAATCACGTTCCCATTCCCGCACTTTTTTGCGGAGCGGGATTTTTTGCGGGAACGGGAAAAATGCGGGAATCCCGCGCGGGATTCCCGTCCCGCACTTTTTAAAATTCCCGTTTCCGCTCCTGCAATTTTGATTTTAGCATTTTTCCCGTTCCCGCAAATAATTCCTTAACGAAATTTCAGGACCAATTTTCGTCACAAAACCCCTTCAAATTTCAAAATTTTTTAACGGCGGAAGTCTCCAAAAAGGTGCCATATTCTGTTAGTTTTTTGATTTTCTGGTTCTTTTGGAATCAATTAAGATTTCTGAGCTAATTTTGTAAGAGAACTTGAAAGTGCATTATGAGCTGACCAACCCCTTCGCATCCGGTCCGAGTCGAATTGTCCGAAGGCCGAAAGTGTTGTAATCTAAACCGATTAGGTCGAACATAATACCAAATGAAAGCTTGCGATGAGCTATAGAAAAATTTAAAAAATTCTAAAAAAATTTTCCGACGCCGCCCTCCGGCGCCGTCGGACCCTCCAATTGCATACCAGAAATTTACCGCAAAGTGCATACCAAAAAAAATGTTAGAAAAAATTTTTTTGCTTAATTTTTCAAAATTTTTCCCGTTTCCGCACGGGAATCCTTTGTTGGGTAGATTTGTATTCAAATCAACTAGGGTTGGACGGGACCGGGACTTTTGGGACGGGACCGGGACTTCCCGGGACCAGAAAAACCGGGACCAAGATTTTCAACCGGGACCGGTACCGGGACTTTTCAAGGGAAATTTTTTTTTGTGTGCAATGGTAAAACAAAAAAATTTTTTGTTATTCAATATCTTCCTCATTGTCTTTAACTTCAATTTATCATATTATTTTTTTGCAATTCTGCCTTTTAGGTAGTGGGGGTCGGCGGTGCCGATAGGCGCCGCCGGGAGAAATTTTTTGAACATTTTAGTGATATTTGTTAAGAAAATAGAAGCAAAAATTCAGGAAGATGTGATGAATTTATTTCAAAAATTCTTGTTTTAGCTCAATTTAATTTTAAAATATTTAAACATTATTAAATATTTTCATTTTATTAGGGGAAGAAAATTATGTGAGTAGAGGAAAAAGGAGAAATAAATGTTTGTACTCAAGCGGACTCGAACCTTGACCGGCCGGAAGACAAACCACTAAGACACCGAGTTATTTGCGGCGTGCCTTTAAAAATGATCGAATGTCGCTCGATGATGCCATCGTTAGGGGTGTAAATTTAGTCCCGGTTGGTCCCGGTCCCGGCGGGACCAAAAAACCGGGACTTTTCACTCTTTTTAAACCATATTATATGATCGTTTAGTCCCTGCTAAATAATAGCTTCTAAACATATCGAGCTTTCGGTTGGTACCTAACTTATTTAGTTTGGTTGGTTCCATGAAGAGTTATGGCACTTCAAAGGTTTGGGGCCCAAACGTCGGGGCCCAAACGTCCCGCTCCCGACTGAATGGTACCTAGGTCGAGAGCGCTAAAATTTAAAGTTACCTATTCGTTTTTAGCGCATAAGAAACGCTATAAAAGTGGTTTTGGGTCATTTCCTTTCTGGGCCCTATGATCAACATTTTCGTCTTATTTGTTTTAGACAGGAGTTGAAGTCCGCCAAGATGTACTACTACTCGCCGCTGCCCCAACTGTTTGATCTAATCAACCATTTGGATCCGCTGCCGCTTCGAGCGATGCACTCGGACAACGGTTAGCAAAAAGTGCTCTTTCACAATTGGTTCCCCTTGGGGGAAAATCGGATTTAAAGTTCTTTTTTTCTTTTTGGGCTTGGCATAGACCAGTTTGGCGACCAGAAATTCGCCAAAATATCTTTAAAATTTTTGACCATAATTTTAATTTTGCAGTGCATCGGATGTCCCGTATTATTATCGGCTCTTTGCATCTGGAATGGCCAATTTTATTGCATTTTTGTTGTGCAATTTTTCGAAAAATTTCGATTTTTAAAGGTGCGTTTTCCGTTTTTTAGTGCTTTTTTGTTAAAGAATTTTCAAAAATGCAAATTTTTTTGAGAATTCTGCTTCACTTCTGGGGGGAGGGGGTCGGAGGTGCCGAAGGCGCCGCCGAGAATATTTGACTCAATTTGTTAAGAGATTTCAAGCAAAATTTTAAAAATCGGTAATTTTTGAAGAATTTTAGGAATGGGAGAGGTCCGGTGGCGCCGCAGGGAAATTTTTTTTTTGACGATTTTAACGAATTTGTTAATAAAATTGTCCAAAAATGATTAAGATGGGAGTGCATTTTGTTAAATAAAAGTTTTTTTTTTGCGTGAAATTTTGAGTAAAAAGTCTGTCGGTCTTAAGACCAGAAATTAAAGTTTTTATTTGGCACCTCCCAGTCCGGGAATTTTTTTATTGCTTATAAATGGGTGGTAAATATGTAGAGCCCACAGGATTTCGGAAATGACCCCAGGATCAGGATTTACCAGGATAAAATCCTGTTTTAGGACATCCCCCAGTCCTGGTGCTTCGATGAAAAGACCGGTATTCCAGATCAGGAGTCCTTGAAAATCTTGTCCGACCGGACTCCGGTCTTGTCCGGGCTCTAATAGTAAATTATAAAATTTTTAGAATTTTCAACAAAAATGCAAATAGAAATATATGTCATGACTTTTACGTCTGGTGGCGGCCTGATGCCACTTTTTTTTTGTTCTTCAACGACTGATTGAAAATTTTTTACGCATATTTGTTTAATTTTCAGGATATATTGCTGTGTTTAATCGGCTTAAGAATGAACAACCAACCGGTTCAATTCGATAGCATATGGAAAAACTTGCTGCCCGGGCTCGAGTCAATTTACCAGGCTCAAGAAAAAATGGCATCGCAGCGCTACATGAAATATTACGAGTTTGTTTATTGGCAATTTTTCGTATCATTTGTTCAATTTTCCGTGAATTACACTCACAAATCAGCAATTTTCGGAAGATTTGAGACTTCAAGATGATGAAACGACTTAATTTTTAAATTGACAATATTTAAAATGCAAAAATTTTGTATTGGACGGGCGGTAGTCGAGGTGTGTAGAGTCTATAGTAGTTCTGTGTAAAATTTTGTTAAAGATAAGAGCATGAAAATTTCAAATTTGCTTCAGACTCGTGTTCAATTATTGCACAAATCAGCAAAGCGATTCACCGCATGAAGCGGCCAACCGTCGTGCCAATCGGAACCCGCCCAACGGTGCCGAATCCGTTTGCGAAGAGCTCTACGGGCGCTTGCGCGAGTTTATCAAGGCGTACAGCTTCAGCCTTTTGCAGGTTTTTGTCTTCGCCAAAATGATTCATGCGTAGTGTTTAGTTTTATATATCCTCAGGCCCAGGGCCGTAGCCAGGGGGGGGGCCTGTGGGGCCCGGGCCCGGCGGTGCCGACAGGCGCCGCCGGGAAAAATTTTGAGTTTTTTGATGTGATTTGTTAAGAAAATTGGTCCAAATTTGGCGAAATATTTACAAATTTTTGAAATCTATCCAATAAATTGCACACTTCAGGAGTACCAGCAGCTGAACGGCGACTCGTTGCTCGACCGCTACACAAAGCAGTGGACCAAATTTCAGTTCTCCTCCATGGTGGTTAACGGCATTTTCTCGTACCTGAACCGGCACTGGATTAAGCGGAACATGGACGAGTCAGTGCGTCTCGACGTTTTGGAGGTGTACAATGTACGTTTTGAAGAAAAAGTTTGAGTGGTGAGAGACGTATTTACAAAGTTTCTGAAGTTCGGAAAACTTTGTAACTTTCGCGAAAAGAAAAACTCCAACTTTCTTTCTCACAGTTGGCCGTGTCCATTTGGAAATCGGTGATCTTTGACGAGCTGCACCACAACATCACATCGGCAGCGCTTGCGCTGGTGCAGAAGGACCGCAACGGGGAGCGGATCACTACCAAACTGATCAGCGGCGTGGTCGCCTCGTACAGTTTGTTTTTGGGGGACTTTTTTTGGCATTTGGTGTGTGCCTTCCGTCCGTCACATGCAGTTGAACTTGGCATCAACGAGCAGGAACTGACCACAGACGGCGGAGGCGTCGTCGCTCCGCAAATGTTGCAGCAGCAGCAGCGGCGTCCAAGCGTCAAATACAAAGTCTACCGCAACTTTTTTGAACATCGTTTTCTTGAGGTTGGGTGTGTTGTCATCGTCCTTTTTGACATACCGCATATACTCTTTTAATTGCCCATGGGTAATTAATTAAAAGAGTATATACGGTAATGTGTTGTGTCAAACAAACAAAAATTGTTGGTTTGATGAACAAACAGAGCAGGACATCTTTTTTGAGAATTATGCAAATTTTGATGAATAATTTTATGGGAGGGAGAAAATCAACAAAGCTCAAATTTTTGTTGTTGCAGTAAATACGTTTGTTTCTGTTAAAATTTTTGTTTTAACATTCCTTCACTTACAAATTAGGACACACGCAATTTCTACACGACGGAATCGAACAAATTCCTGCAGACGCACAGTCACAATGTGCCGGACTATATGATCAAGGTCGGTTGGTGTGTAGAAATAAAAATTTTAAAATTTCAAAAAAAAATTGAAATTGGAGTTGACCCGAGGTTTGACGTAAAATGTGAAACACCAAAAATGTCGTCTTGATTGAAAATTGTGTCGATTTTGCAGGTTGAAGAACGTCTTGCAGAGGAGCGCTATCGGTGCCAGATTTACCTTGACAACATCACGCTGGAAGGTTTGATGCAATCCTGCGACAACGCGTTGATCAAACAGCACCTGGAGCTGTTCCACGACAAGTTCGAGGTGTTTTTTGTTTATCATTTATGGTTTGAATATTTTTTACAACTGTTTAGGCACTTCTCAATCGCCAACAAATCGACCATCTTGGACGTATGGTAGGAGTGTTTTTTAAATACGCCAATTTATGGAATACAAATTAATTTGGTTGTTTTTTGAATACATATCGAACCCTTATTGTTCAACTTCAGTACGGACTCTGCGCTCGTGTCCCCGACGCGTTGACCAGGCTCAAACAGATCCTCGAGGAGTACATCGAACGTGAGGGCAAGGCGGCAATTCAGAAAATCACTAGAGAGGCGTTCAACGACCCCAAGCTGTACATCACATGCATCTTGAAAATGTGAATTTTTGGCAATGAATATTCTTTTTAAAATTTTTGACATTACAATTCTGGATATTTTACCAAAATTTGGTTGCAGTCTCTTTATGGTATTTTCTTGGTCAAGTCTTTGTTTAAGACTTTTTAAAAAACTACATTCAGGTACGAATTGTACAACAACTTGGTGATGAACGCTTTCAGGGCGGATTGCGGCTTTGTGAAGGCCAGGGACTGTGCGTTCGGCAAGTTCATCAATAACAACGAGATCACGGTAATGGCCAAAAATGCGTCCAAATCGCCCCAACTGTTGGTGCTGTACTGTGATCAACTGTTGCGCAAGAGTGCTCGGAACATGGAGGACGAGAAGATGGACGAGAATTTGGAACAAGTGGTGGGTTGTGCGGGGGGTGAAGTCTGGAGTCACCCGGATGGCGACATTTGTCGTGTCCCAATATTTTAAATCATGTATGATCGATCTGATCTTTGATATGTTTGCACAGATGACCGTTTTCAAATATGTCGATGACAAAGACGTCTTCCAAGCTTTCTACAACAAATTGTTGTGCAAGCGGCTCGTCTACGACACATCGACCAGCGAAGAATCGGAGCGTTGTATGATCGCAAAGCTGAAGGACATGTGCGGCTTCGAGTACACCTCCAAGCTAGAGCGGCTGCTGACCGACGTTGCTCTGAGCAGAGATCAGTCCGAGCTGTTCAAGCAGGTCCTTTTCAATAGATTGACAAAAATAGGAATAAAAAATGTTCATTTTTGTTTACGAATGTTGTCTTTGGTTCAGCAACAGCCAAGGACTTTAACCGTGGACTTTTCCGTCATTGTCGTCATGTCGAACGTGTGGCCGTTGCAGCAGCCGACGAAGTTCGAGATTCCTCGTCCACTCCTTGATTGCATTGACTGTAAGTTTGCGAGAGCGTAATGTGAGAATTAAGATCGATGCTGTGGCTGCTTTTTGGCCTGTACTGTATTTTTTTTTTTTGTAAATTGGACGTATAGTAGTTAAGAAAATTGGCCAATTTCTGATTTTGTTTTTTTCGCTAGCTTTGGAAATTTAGCCTACACCCAGTATTACGCAAAACGGTTCAATGGGCGCAAGCTGAACTGGGCACTGCAGATGTGCCGGGGTGAGCTAATCTCTACGCCGAACACCTTCCAGACAAAATACACATTTATTGTAGCTTTATTCTTATTAACAAAAAAACAAAATTATTTTTAAGTGTAACACGCAGCAGATCGCCATTCTCATGCAGTTCAATGCACGCGACTCGTACAGCCTTGGCGAGCTGCACATCGCACTCGGTATCGACTTTCCGCGTGATCAGCTGTTTGGTGTTGTGCAGTCGCTTGTCAAGACAAACCTTTTGAAGTTGTCTGGTGAGGATGGTCAAGCACTGACCGAGACGGATGATCAGCAACAGTTGGTGTTCAATCCGAATTTCCAAAGGTGAGTGAGATCACACATGCTTTTACAATTTCATGTTCCCAAACCAATGGCACACACGCAC
This sequence comes from Globodera rostochiensis, assembly GCA_018350325.1. Classification (NCBI taxonomy): domain Eukaryota; kingdom Metazoa; phylum Nematoda; class Chromadorea; order Rhabditida; family Heteroderidae; genus Globodera; species Globodera rostochiensis. The sequence goes on from JAEVLN010000025.1 coordinate 200,243, forward strand.
CATTGCTTTTTGTTCGTGTTTTAGCCGGAAACTGAAGGTCGACCTGATCCGGGCGATGCCTTCCGCAAAAGAGACTAAGAAGGAGAGTGAGGACGTGCAGAAGGCGGTGGACGAGGACAGGAAGTTGGTCATTCAGGTGAGCAGCTAGCCATATTTGACCAATTTTCTTCTCTTTTTTTGGTGATTTTGTGTGTCAACGATGTCTTTTTAAGGCGGCCATTGTTCGTATTATGAAGATGCGCAAGACGCTGAAGCACACGCTGTTGGTTTCCGAAGTGCTCAGCCAGCTAACAACGCGTTTTCAGCCTAAGGTGTGGTTGGGTGGGGTCAGCGGGTCGAACTGTCCGGACGGGGACACCATTAGGAGGCTTAAAAACTGAAACACGTTGATGTTGTTGTAGTTGTTGTGTTCGTTCATTGATTGAATTTGTTGTTGGGGTTTTCGAAGAATATATTTAACAAATTTCTCCTTTCAGGTTCCGATCATCAAAAAGTGCATTGACTCGCTGATCGAGAAGGAATATTTGAAGCGATCCGAAGAGGACCATGATCTGTATGAATATTTGGCCTGACAATAATACGATAAAAAACCAACTCACAAAAAAAGAAGATTTCTTCACTGAGTCTTTTTTTTTTGCTCATTCTTGTGGATGCAATTAATTTTACTTTTTGTTTGCTTTATATATAAAGCATTAAAACAATTGTTTTAAATACACAAAGGTGACACATTTTAAGTAGTTGTGTATTAGAGTAGTTCACGGTCGGTTTTAAACCGGGGGGCCCGGTTTTCGGTTAGACCGGTTTTGCCACCACCGGTTTTCGGTTTTTGGCCTACACCCGGTTAACCGAAAACGAAATCGGTTTTTTGTCAATTTTCAAACGTAAATTTTGGACCAATTTTTTTAAACAAATTTCGTTAAATTCTAAAAATTTTTTCTCCGGCGGGGACCTCTCCCATTCCTAAAAATGAAAAAAGTCCCATATTTTTAAAATTGTGGTTACAAATAAATCTCTCAGCAAATAAAGGGAAAATGCACCACCTAAATGATTTTCCATACCCCATCCTCCCCAAAGCAAAACTCTAAATACGTGCCGGCCTTCCTGCACACCTAAGAATCGACTTTTTTGGCTTGGCTCTCCCTCCCCCCCCCCCCAGGGAGGCCAACTCTTTAATAACATATTTCAGACAATTTTTAGAAGAGAAAATACTTTTCAAGATCATAAATTTAAAATTTAAATTGATGGAGATCGAGAACATATTTTTACAATGAAAGTTTTCACTCTGCAATTCAATGACGAGCAAAAAAGAAAATAATTTATTCAATCAATCATCAAGGGGACATACGCCCATTATCCGTTATTCGGCTTCTTCCTTTTGTCGGCGACGACGGCGCCGCCCCTTTTGGCAAGCGATCTGAAACCTAAAAAACATTCAAATAAACTGATCAACACGCAAAGGGCTACCAGGCCAGGGCTGCCAGTGTATCGATTCTATCGTAATTTTTGAGTCTCATCGTATCTTTTCGACAAAAAGTGCCCACCCGAAAATATCGGCAAGTTCGGCGTATTATAAAAATCGTTTTTTGGCCGCCGTATCGCGTGTACCATGCAAAAACTATCGTATTTTGGCCGTATCGCGTAAATACCGTTTTGGTGGAAAATAAATAATTCCCGAGAGGCAAGATAATCACGAAAAATCGATGAAGAAATGTAACAAAAAAGGGCAGAAAAGCTAACACAAAACTCACTGTTGTCTCTCAAGCAGTGCCGGAATGTGTTCTTCGATGGCGCACATCATTTTGTCACGATGCGCAGAGTCCGCAAAGTCCATCATTTTCAGCACGACGTCGTTGGCGAACGGATGCTTCATCATTTCCAACAACGGCGGCTTGCCAGAGCCGTTGCTGAACAGAAAACAGCAAAAATTTAGTTTTTGGGGTTCCCGAAACAACTCACTCCGCACAAACTTGGTCGATCAGCGCATTTCTCTGCTTCTTCGTCCCAAAAACCAAACACTTTTCGATTATGCTGCAAATGCCCTTGTGATGTGCGTTCTTCAGAATGTTCCCGTTCAGAATGCGCACAATGCGCTCCCGGTCTTCGGGCAGTCCATGCTCAATCACATATTGGATCACCTGGTTGCCGTACTTAAACAAAATAGTTCTAACTCAATTTTTGAAAAAAGTCCCGGTAAATTCAGGTGTTTAAAACTGAACATATCCACAATTCCCCAGCCGCCCCTTCACCCACCGGATCCGTGCCCAAAGTGAACAGATTTTCGTGCAGAAGTCGCATAATGCGCTCGCGGTCTTCGGCCCGTCCACGCCTAATCACATGTCTGATCACAAAGTTGCCATTCTGGTCCGTGACCAAAGTGTGCACATTGTCATGCAGTTGTTCCAGCAAGGGACGCTTTTGCTGCTCCGTGCAATGTTCAAGAACACATTGAATCACCCAATTACCGTATTCATGAAGGCAAAGGGAGGCAACCTGTTGGGATGGGATGAAGGAAGCTTTTGAGATTTAGCATTAAGAAATGTTTAAAATAGTTTTTAAACAAACAAAAAATCTAATAAAAATGTACCGGATTCGACGGACTGGTGGTTATGGCATCAACGACAAACTGAAGCCGTTCTGGTTCGATGAGTTCAATTATCTGAGGAAAATCTTTAACAGTTTCCAATGAAGCTAACCCCCCAGACCCGGGAGCCCCTAGGTTAAGACTCAAACAACACATTTATATACCGTATTTCCTCTATTAGTAGCTCCGGGGCTTCTATTTTTCAACCCCCCCTCGAGGGGGGGGGGCTACAATTAGAGGGGGGGGCTTCAAATGGAGGGGGGGGGGGCTTCTATTTTTCAATCACCCTCTAGGGGGGGGGCTACAATTAGAGGGGGGGGGGGGCTTCAAATGGAGGGGGGGGGCTACTAATAGAGGAAATATAATAATTGTTTTATATTGCTGTTATTCACCGTGTTCATGACGTAGGCTCCATATTGATCTTTGATGCATTTAATCACACACGAACGCGGCGTCAGTTCTTCGATTATCTTTAAAATGTATTTTATTATTAATTTTCAAATTAAATGATAACCTCCTCAAAAATGTAATAATTATTTAAATAAAATTTTGCCTCAGTCTGTGACGCTTCGTCCACCGAGTTCAACACCGTTTCGATCACGGGGCCGCCGTATATTTGCAGGGCCAATGTCAACACGTGGCCACGCAATGCGTCCACCAGCTGAGCCTTCTGATCGTCCGTGCCGTACTCGAAAAATTTCTGAATTTTTTTGTCTATTTACGATATTTCTGCAAATTTTGCGTTATTTATCGAATCGTACGGAACATTAATGAATATTCGGAGGACCTCAATCACATAATGGCCAAATTCGTCAGCCATCAATTGTCGTGCATTTTGAAGCGTCTTCAGACTTCTTTGAAAAATAAAACTTTAGGCACCAAATGTGTTATTTTATTCAGCATTTCAAAAGACTTTATAACGTCGAGAACCGTCAACAATTTATGTCCCAAAAGCAACTCACCCCCCACAGACGTTGTCGAACAGCGCCTTTATCTGATCCGTCGTCCCGCAGATCAAACACTTCAAAATGACGTTGAAGGCGAACTTGTGCTGTGCGTACTTCATAATGTCGTCCTTCAAAATGTGCATAATGCGCTCCCGGTCTTCGGGACGTCCATGCACAATCACATGTCTGATCACGTGGCAACCAAACTGATCAGTGACCAAAGTGTGCACATTGTCATGCAGTAGTTCCAGCGCGGGACGCTTTTGCTGCTCCGTACAGAGTTCAAGCACACTTCGGATCACCCAACTACCGTATTCATGGAGGGACAGGGGAATCACTTGCGCCAATATCTCATTGATTATCTAAAAATATTATTAAATAGTCAAGCATTTGAGTACCCAGGTAAAAAGGACACTTGAGTACCAATTTTTAAACCCGGATTAAAAAGGAAGCGACAAATTCTTTTTGGATGGATTATTCGTTTGGGAGTCGTTCAACTGGGCGCTCAGGGGTCATTTGGGCGCCCGTTGAAAATGTTTTTTTAATTTTTCAAAATTTTGATTTTAATGTGAGGAATAAATGGTCAATTTTGGTGGCTCATGACTAGGGATCGGATTTTAGGGACTAAAAAGCCCAAAAAGTGCCGAAATAGGGACTAAAAAATCTGCTAAAACTAACTAAATCCAGTCTTTTGCGTGAAAACCTTTATCCATCATTCTTAATTAATTTTCTTCTTACAATTGTAAATATAATATTTTTCACATGTTTTTAAAACTTTTATAAAAATAGCACAAAATTTTTTTCGGAAAATATCAATCTTTGGGGGTGGATTTTTGGTCCAGAATGTCTTTTTTAGGGTGCATTTCTGGGAAAGAAAAATTTTGATTTTAGGGATTGATTGTAGCTTTTTTTTGCTGCATTTTTTTCTTATGAAATTCCTCAATCGTATTTGTTTTGGTAGGGGGGGGGGGGGGAGTTCAATCGTTACACGAACATAAAAGAAAAATAAATTAAATGCTTTTGCCTCAATTTGTGACGCTTTGTCCACCGATGTCAACGCCGTTTGGATCACTTGAGAGCCGTACAAATTCTTGGACAATGTCACCACGTGGCCACGCAATGCGTCCACCAGCTGAGCCGTCTCCGTCGGATTGGCATGCTTCAACTTTCGTTGGATGAACCTGGCAAAATGTTAATGCGAATTCTATATTCAATCAATCAATAGCTCTCTCTTTGTTTGTGTTAAAATGGTACGATTTGATAATAAAGCTTAAGACAGTTTTAAATTTATAAGTTTTCTTGGGGAGTGAGGAATTGGTTACCATTTAAACTGGCGAAATGCACATTTTTCAGGCCATCATATTAAATGTTTTGTTCAATCGCTTACAAATTAGCTTATGACATTTCAAATGGTATTAAATTTGTCTGATTCGGTGGAAGTTGAAGAAAGTTACACGCCATGGAATGAACGGGTTGGCGCCAGCCCGGGCTGTTCAAATCGTTCACCCAGCAATTCCCACCTTAAACCGCGCGGGCCCAGCGCAAACGCCACGGCGTCTTTGCCCAAATCGTTGAGCTGAAGATTGGCTGTACGGTTATTGCGGTAATCGTCCAACAGCGTGGAACCGCTGTTGTTGCTGTACTCGCCCGACAGCTTGGACCGGTTGCTGGGGCGGTCTGAAATTTCGTAAAACTCTGAAAAAACTCCAACCGGCTTCATAGGCCAAAATTTGGAATATTTATGTCAAATTAATTTTTTTTGGTGGTTCAAATGTCCAAAATTTACTGGACGACGACGACGCCATGCGAGCGCCACATGAAAGAACGGGTGCCGGGCACACATTTTGCGCGCATTGATGCAAACACGCCACATGAACTGCTTGAACGTGTTGGTGTTGAACCTAAACAAAATTTTGAATCTCGAAGAGGGAAGGATTCTAAATAAATGCAATTCCAATTAATCCATCAAATCCGATTTTTAAAAAAACCTAACCCCTCCAAAACTCTATTTATTAGAGCATTTTGGTGTGCTTTTTACTAATAGTGGGCAAAAAAAGCGCAAAATTGCAACCTCGCGAATAATGTGCAGCCCGTTCAGAAAATTGCGCATGAATCGGTTGATCATTTTGAGCGATTGCTTTATTTTCTAAATGCTAAAAAGCTCCAATTGCAAAAATTTTAATAAATAGGGCTGCGATTTATATGGACAAAAAATCTCGAAATATGGACATAAATATGGATAAAAAATTTTCAAATATAGCAAAAAATGGGCAAGATTTCCTAATAGAAGTAATAAGAGCAAAAAAAAAATAAAGGCATTTCCAAGAAAATTTTTGAAAAAAACAGCGTTCCCCACCCCCTATTCGTTCCCTTTTACCCTATTCGTTCCCCTTAACAAAAATGACAACAAACCTCATAAAATCGTACATAACTCCTGCGTAGAACACGAATCTGGGTTCCGTTTTGGCCTATGTTGAACTCCGGACCAGAATTCGAACAATTTTTCGAAAAAACAAATTTAAAAAAAAAAACAAAAAAAATTTGTTTTTAGTCGTTCAAAAATTCTAAGTGCATGTAAAAATGAAAGGGGGAGCGAATGGATATGCATTTACACAATTTTCTTACAGAAAAAGCGATTTTGAAAAAAAAAATTTCGAAAAATAATATTTAAAAAAAAAATTTCTCGACTAAATTGTTTGAATTCGGGTCCGGGGTTCAACATAGGCTAAAACGGAACCCGGATTCGTGTTCTACGCAGGAATTTTGTACGATTTTATGAGGTTTGTTGTCATTTTTGTTAAGGGGAACGAATAGGGGTGAACTAATTGGCGGGGAACGAATCGTCTTTTTACCAAGCCCGATAGGGTAAAAGTTAGACAGTAAGGTGGAAAACAGCAGCCAAAGTACCGCACACTCGACTACGGCGGCCAGTAGGTGGGGCGAGACTCCGAGCTCCGGAAGAAGTATTTTATTGCAATTTTTATGAAAATTTTTCGAAAATAGTGGTATGAAATAGCCGGTTTTTGAGGGCCGGGCGAGTATTTTTTGATTTTTTGTCCGGGCGGGTACCGGGTAAATACCCGACTCGGGTATTTGCGTTTCGGGTACCCGCCCGGCCGGGTACCCGTCCGCACCCTAGTCCAAATTCTCTCATTTTTTGTATGGAAAACCGATCGCATGATTACTTTTTGCTTTGAAAAACCAATTAGAGGGGGGAAATTTGTGTGCGGTTGAACAGTGGCGGGATAATGGGCTTAAAAGGAACAGTCATCACATCGCTTATAAGCTGATTTTGTTGGCTTTTCCTTAATCAATCATCAATTTCCGACAAAACCCTGGGAAATGGTTGACAATTTATGTGCGGCGGCCCATTTTGAGTGCAATTCCCATAAATACGACGGCTTTCTTTTACCCCTATACGCTATTTTTTGGAGCATATTAATAAATCAAACAACGCGGTTCATAAATAGCGATGAAATTGCGCATTATTCATTCTGAATAATGTTTTATTAAATATTTGGGTGATAAGATCCGGGGAATGGGTAAAATTGATCTGATTTATGAGTAAACTTTGCAGACATTATGAGAAAACGAGAATATTATATTTTTGGATGTGATATTGAAAGTCGTGACAACAAGAATTGTTTTGGCGCTATCAAGAAATTACCGGACATTGAAAAGTACGACCTGCAAAAATGAACTGCAGTTGCTGGTATTGCGAAAAGGGGGAAAGCTATTCAAATGAAGAAGCAGTTCCGGCTTGGGCATTAATGAGTGAGTGAGTGCATGAATGGAGTTAAGTCTAAAAGTTCATTAAGTTTTTACACTTTTAAATCTTTCCGAATCAAACCACAAACTGAACCGGGGGGTGTTAGCCCAAATACCGGCAAACTTCGAACTGAACCGGGGAGGGGGGTGTTGGCCCAAATCCCGGCCAATCGTATCGGGAGAGTTTTCCAATTTAAGAGCCCACTACGCCATTCCCGGCTCTACCGATCGAGCCCCCGATCGCCAGTTGTGCATTGAAATCTGCCCATAATTCTTTTTTCGTGCTGCTGATGATCGGTACATTTTGATGATATGATTGATCGGTTTTGAAACTTCCATATAAAGTAGGTATCCAAAATGTCAAAAAAGGTAAAAAGATTGGAAAACTCACTAATTCGTAGTGCGCATATGCTGCTAATGCCGGTAGGGGACGACTGAGTCTGGCGGACTGAATTCCTGCTAATGCAGCTGCACCTTTCGCCTCCGGCTCGCGACGTTGAGCTTTCACATACTGATTGTTAAGTTCGTTCAAAAACGAGCTCATTTCAGCGAGCATGCAAGCCGGGGGCACTGGGATGAATTCGTCGCCGACATTCACTTCTTCAGTGCGTAACGTGCCGGCGATGTGGCTCGAGCCCGGCTGACCCCGAAGGACATGTCCGTGGTGGAGACTTATAACATCCTTACAAATTTTAATAAAAAAAAATTTGGCCAAAAAAGCGGGTCCGGTCAGTTCGGCGCAGCCGGTTCGGCGCGGCTGGTTCGGCGCTTTTCGGCGCCGTCCCGTTTTGGCGCCGTCCCGTTTAGGCGCCGGCCTGTTCGGCGCGGCAAGTTCGGCGCCGCTGGTAATTTGGACATTTGGCGCCGACAAATTTCAATCAAAAAATACACTTCAATTTGGGACGCCGACATTTCTCCAGGCGATATTTCGTCCATAAAAAAACGACATTTCGTCCAGGCGACATTTCGTCCATTAAGCAAATATACGACATTTCGTTAATAAAGGCAAAAACGACATTTCGTCCAGCGACATTTCGTCAACGACTTTTCTTCCACAAGCAAAAATAACGTCTTCCGTCGGTAAAGTTCTTCGATTAGCATAGGTCCGTAACAGGATGGACGTGATTTTAAAAAAAACCCGTGATCCGCGATTTTGAAAAAAGACAAACTTTAAAAAAAAATTTCTTTGTTGCTTGCTTTCTAAATTTATTCAATAGAAAGGTGGAAGGACCAGCAGGGGTGTGCTCTGCTGGTCGACTTTTTAAAAACCAAGAAACAGACTGGATCCCAAAACGACCAGAATTTTTTTTTTGATTTTACAAAATTGGTCCAAAACGAAAATGAAACATTGATTGAGTGAGATGGAAAAGTTCTACCAAAAAACCATAGGGGAGGGGGGGACCTTTTGATTTACAAAATTCGTAATATTTGGATCAATTCTCTTAACAAATTGAGTCAAAAATCCCGAAATTTTTCTCGGCGGCGCCTATCGGCACGGCCGACCCCTTCCCAAAACCCAAAAATTGCAAAATTCGGACAAATTTCATCACAAATGTCGTTAAGATCTATGAAAATGTTTTCGACGGCGCCCATCGGCGCCGCCGGACCCTTACCACTACTAATAAGCTTCAAAAATTGCCGAATTTAAAATTTTGGTTGCAAATCTGTTAACAAATTGAGTCAAATTTTTCTCGGCGGCGTCTATTGGCACCGCCGACCCCCCCCCCCCCCTTCCAGAAAGCAGAATTCTCAAAAAATTTTGTATTTTTGAAAATTGCAAAAACGAAAATGCGTCCTTAAAAATCGAACATTTTTCAAAAAATTGATTAACAAAAATGCAATAAAACCCAAAAAGTCACCCCTAAAAATGGACTTTTTCGGTACCCCCCCCCCCCCAAAGCAAAATCGTAAATACGTGCCTGGTGGGGTGTTAGCCCAACGGCAAACCTTGAATTGAACCGGGGAGGGGGGTGTTGGCCCAAATCCCGGCCAATCGTATCGGGAGAGTTTTCCAATTTAAGAGCCCACTACGCCATTCCCGGCTCTACCGATCGAGCCCCCGATCAAGCCCAGTTGTGCATTGAAATCTGCCCATAATTCTTTTTTCGTGCTTCTGTGATCGGTAAATTTTGACAAAATTATTTAAGCAAATAGTCATTAGGGCCGCTAATTATATGGACAAAAAATCTCGAAATATGGCCATAAAATATGGATGAAAAAGTAAAATATGGATCAAATATGGGCAAAAATTGCAAAATATGGACGAAATATGGAGAAAATTTGTTTTCAAATATCGCAAAAATAGGCAACATTTCCTAATAGAAGTAATAAGAACAATAAAATTTTTATAGGCATTTCAGAGAAAAAATTTTTGAAATTAAGCAGAATTTTAAAAATTTTCAATTTTTTGGTGGCAGAATTTTTAGTTACGAAAAAGTCAAATTTTAGGGGTGCATATTTTGAAAATTTTTAAAAAGTAGATCCTTAGGGGTGTATTTTTCGTTTTTATTGCATTTTTGTTAAGGAATTTTTTGAAAAATGGCGAAATATGGGAAAAATATGGAATATGGATAAAAATCGCAAAATATGGAAAATATGGATTATAAAATGGGCTCTAGAAGCTCCAACCAAAATTAAAAACACTATTGTTATTTATACGCTGTTCCGAGTGCGCAAAAAAAATATGGATTTCCATATAATTAGCGGCCCTAGTCATTATTCACGCAATTTTTTTCGATGATCGACGACACTATACTGATCATTAATCATGATCAAATGATGGCCAATTTATGAGAAATTGTAGAAGAAAAAATATTCTAATAAATATTTACATAATAACTTTTCCCCCATCTAAAGCAATGACCTATAAGGATAAAAACTTGAAATTTAAAATTTGTTCTTCGGAAAATTGTAACTTAAGAAAATTATGGGTTGAATTTGATCAGAAGTCTGTGATCAATGCAATGAATGTTCGGCTAATAACAAATTGGATCACCCAAAAAAACAAAAATGATCTCCCGACGGCGGAATGCAATTTGCAATTCTACCGAAGGAATTTTCGTGAAAATGTCATCTTTTAGCTTTACCGATTCCATCCAAACATTTATTTGGTAGGATTCACCAAAAAAAGGATTAAAAAAAATCGTCAAGAATGTGAAAATGTTTTGATCATTACTCACCATTACGTATTTGGCCAACGTTTTTCGCTTTTAAAAAGAATCAAATTGTATTCAAACATTTCCTTTCGTATAAAGATTATTTTTTTAATATTTATTTAGCAATGCTCACTAAAAATGAAATGCTTTTGGGCGAAGGTTCGACAAGACCAGCGGGAGCAAGCGGTAGGTGGGTGGGGGTATCTGGGTATCCAAATAATTAAGGTACAAATTAAGCTAATAAAAGCTAATTAGCTTCTAAATTACCTGTATTTAAAGCTTAATAATTAATATTAAGTTAATGTAATTTACATTTAATACATAAGCTTTTTATGGCTTGCCATTTCCGGTGGCATCCTTCTGCTATCGTCGTCATTCTGCTTTGTGTCTTCATGTAATTGTCGCTATTTTAAAACTGCGCCATGTACGTCGCACTCAACGAGCACCTGCACAGATTGCACCAGCAACACCTGCACCAGCAGCACCTGCACAGTTGCACCAGCAGCTTCACAGATTGCACCAGCAACACCTGCACCAGCAGCACCTGCACAGTTGCACCAGCACCTTCACAGATTGCACCAGCAACACCTGCACCAGCAGCACCTGCACAGTTGCACCAGCAGCTTCACAGATTGCACCAGCAACACCTGCACCAGCAGCACCTGCACAGTTGCACCAGCAGCTTCACAGATTGCACCAGCAGCATCTGCACGCTTGCACCCGCAGATGCGTCTGTGCAATTGTATTATGCATATGATTCATATTCTTCCATATTCTTCTTATTATCATAGATACGATGCTTTTAAATAATACAAAATTTGTTTTTAATTCCATTTTAATTTGCTTCTATACCATTTATACATCAAATAAAGTTGGCTTTTAAAAAATAAATTTATTTCTTTTTATCTCAATTTAAGAATATGAATGTAGGGTAAAATGCAACAATTCTTCTTGACTTAATTCTCATATCCGCCCGTCCGTCAGTCCGTTTATTCGTCGACAACATTTTTAATAGTTTTTAATTTACTTAGCTTTTGATGATTCTGAAATTAGTCAATTGCACAAATTTACGGCTCCAATTGACGTCATAAGCTTGTGAGACCATTTTCTTTTTTTTTCGGTTTTTTCCAATTCAGAGAACAGGTCAGCAGAAAGCTTTTCACTGCTCTATATCCTTTACTATCATAGATGCCAATTTCACTTACAAATTAGATTATCAATTTAATTTTACATAAATTCTTTTTTGCTTTTAGTCCCAACTTTTTGATGAAGGTTTTCACTGAAGCCGTTTCCTTTTGGCATTTTTTCTCCAGTTCATATTTTGTATGGTTCTCGTATATCGCATAATGTGCTATCCAAAGAATCGCCCGGGCCCAAACGACTGCGGTTATAGATCTTCTCATTCAAAGGATGGAGCAATTCCTCAGCTCCATTTGTGGATTTTTGGGCTTTGGTATCGATCGACGAAACTCTTTCTCCCCGAAGGGGAGGGACTCCTTGGGGGTGATCAGGCGCCCTTGGGAAACCGTTCCGCCTGCCGCGCTCCGCTGGAAAGCTGCTGATATGTGTGGATTAAAATGGCAAATTAATTTTTTACTATTCGATCAGAAGACATCCCCAAGTCGCGCGAGGAACTCCTCATCATCATTATCATCGTCAACAACAAACCGCAAAACAGCGACGACGACAAAATTTTAGACGGGACGACGACTACTACTCAATGTACTACGACGGCGAAAGTGGTTGAGATATAATAATTAGGGCCACAAATTATATGGAAATCCATATTTTTTTTGCGCACTCGGAACAGCGTATAAATACCATAAATAGTGTTTTTAACTTTGGTTGGAGCTTCTAGAGACCATTTTATAATCCATATTTTGCCATTTTTCAAAAATTCCTTAACAAAAATGCAATAAAAACGAAAAATACACCCTTAAAGATCAAGTTTTTCAAAAATATACACCCCTAAGGATCGATTTTTAAAAAAAATGCACCCCTAAAAATTGACTTTTCTGGACTAAAATTCTGCCGCCAAAAAATGAAAATTTTTAAAATTCTGCTTATTTTTAAAAATTTTTTTCTGAAATGCCTTTAATTTACATATATTGTAAAAATTTTAATTTCTCTTATTACTTCAATTAGAAAAAACTTTCCCATTTTTTGCTATATTTGAAAAAAATTTTCTCCATATTTCGTCCATATTTTGCATTTTTTATCCATATTTTATGGCCATATTTCGAGATTTTTTGTCCATAAAATTTGTGGCCCTAGTAATAATTGTTGGAGCTCCTCGTTCACTTTTTTGTTCCCATTTTATGAATCTCTTTGTGTTAATGTAAAGAATAAATACTAATGAATTCAGCTATTTTGACCAAACGGGTCCCGTTCACCCTATTGGGTTTTAGCCAACTTTTAATTTGCTAGTAACTGCCATTCGTCTTCATCAAATAGTCTCACACCTATTTTTGCTTATGATGTGATGCCCCTAAAATTCTTGTCAAAAAATACGGGAATGTTTTCAAATGCTAAAAGATAATGAATGGAACAACAATAAAAGATCGAAGAATATAAGGCCCACATCTTCAAATCATCCGAATGGCCGTTAATTCAGATGGTCACTGAAAAAAAAGCAAAACTGAATTGAAAACTCAAATTTTTTAAAACAAAAAAAAATTTAAACTAATATTAGAGTAAACGGTGGTTCTAGAGTAGTTTATGAGTCCAATTGACTGTTATGAGTCCCTCACGCATTTCAGATTCACTTAAATCGACGTGACTCTTTTCGCAGTCAACCAAATTAAACATCTTTGGTATCATTCGAAAGCTTTTGATGAGTAGAACATATACCTATGTAAGTAGAAGCTAAGCGCTAGGCTAAATCCAAAGTTATATGGAGAAAACTGTGAAAAAACTAGATGCCTTGGGAGTTTTTTTTATTAAACTTTATCTTAAACTTAAAACGCTATGTTTTTGTTGTTATAAGTAGGGTCGGACAAGAACGCGTATCAGGAACCGCGAGTTGGTTTTTTTTTTGTTTTTTTTTGGGAGGTTAAGCACCCCTAATGGTGGTATTTTTCTGAGAGAATTTTTTTTGATGGTGTTAACGCTAGTAAAATTTTTGAATTTTGCGTAAGACAATTGCCATTTCCTATTAAAATTAAATAAAGAAATATGGGCTTCTGTAATTTGTTTTTTATAATTACTATAGTTACAAATTCCACAAAACAATTAGGCTGCATAAGCAACTCGAAGTGTCCTATTTGCAATTCTGGATGAATTTTCTCCACAAAAATTGGCGTTAATTTCAGAGCAATTCCTTAACAAACATTGTAAAGACTTCAAAAATTAACGCAGTTTTAAAACTGGTTGCAAATTTCTTCATAAATTCAGTAAAAAATTCTAAATTTTCCCGACCGCGCCTGTGGCGCCGTCGGACTCGTGCCAAGGAACCGGTATCCAGGGGGTCCGGATAATATCCGGGTTGGTTTGTCTAACCCTAGTTATTACGCGTAAACGATTCAGGTTTCGAATGATACCAAAGATGTTTAATTTGGTTGACTGTGAAAAGAGTTACGTCGATTAAGTGAATCTGAAATGCGTGATTGGACTCATAACAGTCAATTGGACTCATAACAGTCGATTGGGGTAATACAGTAATTCCTTAATCGTCCATTTCTACAGTAGTCAACAGCAACCCAAGCATATCTCTCACGGTAAACCAAAAGCCGAATGTTTAGGTTTTTTAATTCAAAAGTGGACTCACTTCCTCTGTCGCTGATTCATCAGATTCTTCCTTAGGCGATTGCTTGGCGTTTGGGCCTGATCCATCGGTTTCTGCCTTAGGCGATTGCTCAGCGTTTGTCATGGCCTTCTCAATTTTCTCCTCAAGGCTGAAGGAAGTGTGATAGAAAAGCTAATTTTTGGACTGAGTGTGCGATAAATTAAGCCTAACCAAACGTTAAGCCTAGGCTTGGGCCAAGTCTAACCTAGTCTTGGGCTAAGCCTAACCTAGGCTTTGACTAAGTCTAACTTATTATCAACTTTACTTTTTAAGGGCCATCTCCAGGTCGTTGTGCTCGGAGGACGTTGGATGGATCAGTTTGTTGCTTTCTTTGCGTTGCGCTTCCTCCCTCTTTTTTGCTTCTTCTCCCTTTTTTTTGCTTCCTTTCCATTTGGTTTGCTTCCTTTTGCTTCCTTTCCCACTTTTTTTGCTCCATTTCTCTCTCCTTTTGCTCCCTTTGCCATCTCCCTATCCTTTTGCGTCCTCTTTTGCATCCTCGCCCTATCCTTCTTTTCCTTTCCTTTTGCTTCCTTTCTCTCTCCTTTTGCTTCCTTTCTCTCTCCTTTTGCTTCCTTTCTCTCTCCTTTTGCTTCCTTTCTCTCTCCTTTTGCTTCCTTTCTCTCTGCTTTTGCTTCCTTTCTCTCTGCTTTTGCTTCCGTTCTCTCTCCTTTTGCTTCCTTTCTCTCTCCTTTTGTTTCTTCTGTCAATGCGCATACTTTATCGATCATGTTAAAGGAAGCGTTGGTGACCAAATTGGTGATCAAATCCGATGTAATGAGTTCTGACCCGGCCTCCTAAATTCAATTACACACGTGTACCATTAATTTTTCAAAAAATAATTAATATTAAAAAAATAGGAAAGTTACTGGAGGAAGAGAACGAAAATCTAAGGAAAAAATGGAAAAACATGAGATCCCGATGAAAAAACCGAGTCCGGGGATTTCCGGCAACAAAACTGTGACTCCTTTTAACAGTGAAAATTGGCTTTAAACTAATAAATCATTTAAATCAAATAAAAAATAAAATCACAAAAATTTTTAGCTTAAAATTCTGGATGTCAATAAACCTGTAATATGGATAAATTTTGAAGTAAAAACTATTGTGGATAAGTGCCCTTCCTTTAAGCTCAAAAACCGCTGGTAATTCAAGATCAGCAGAATCTTGGAGAAATCGTTCAAAGCCTCGGGCCCGGAGGTTTTACAAAAAAATTCGCGATCCCAACTTTGCCAATTTAAATATGTCAAGCAACATAAACTGTACGGCACAAACTTCAATAAGATGAGACCAGAAGTTGTCGCCGTTGCCGCGTTTTTTTGAGCGCCATTTTCGAAACTTTTTAGCCACCGCTCTTTGTACCTCTGGACAGGCAACGGCGATATTAGCTTAAGACAGCCAGCGGCCAACGATCGCTTAAACCCTTTTTGGTAACCATTTTTTTTGGAAAATTTTTTCATATTCACGGCGGTGTCAAAGAAAAAGCCGACTCCCATTTGAATGTTTTGCGCAAAGTTTGGATTCTTTTCGAGGAATTCACGTAATGTACTGTCCTTGTCCAGCATCGCGGAGAGACCTTTTTCTTAAACAGGAACTTGTAACATTATTACTGTGCATTTATACAAAAAAGAATTGCAAGCACGGGCCAGACAATTCGTCAGTGAAGGACAGACAACCACGTCCGTCCGTTTAATAGGGCCTACAAAATAATTGACAAAACATTTTCTTAAGAAATGCTTATATATTCTGAAATCTAAGCCATGCCTCGCTGAAAAATCGAGATAGAGTTTTGCTATCTTTAGCAAAAATGTAGCCCTGAATTAGAGAATTCAGAATATATAAGTTTTGTGTTAAGAAATTTTTTATCAAATTTTTCTAGGCCTTCTTAAATCACCTTCGATCGGCCAAGTGACGGGCTTTAAGAAATGACCTAGCACCATTGGTCTCCTTATTATAAGTAAATGTTTGTTATCAATAGGGACCGGATTTTTTAAATGTAATTACGCTCAGCCCTGGTTGGTGCTAGAAGCCCTGCTCGAACAAAACACTTACGGGCCATCTCGGGCAAGTCTTTGAGGATGGTCGTTTTGAAGATTTTCTCACATGTCTGCCATTTTGTTAATGCCGCCGTTGGTGCGCCGACCGTCGATTGGCCACAAGCTTTGAAAACCATTTCCACCGCAGGGAATTTTGCCGCCAATGCGTCGGCCAACATGCCGAGCAAAACTTTGCCATAATACACAACTTTTTTGGCAAACCACTTGGCCCATGAGAAGGCCTTCGGCACTTTTCCCTGCGCTACATCAAATGCCATCGTGAGGCTCGTTTTAAGGTCGTCCCATCCACTGGAAATATGATATTGTAATATATACTGTATAATGCACAGACAGATTATTGTAAACACATTATGCACAAATGTTTTTTTAAATTTTCGTAGAATTTCAATGTTTAAAATTTCTGAATTCGACCCACCTCTGAAATTTATGTTAACTTTTGAAAGCCAAGGATCAATGGTCTCACAAAAAAAAACGTTAAAATTCTTTTGTGATTCCGTATACCGTATATATACACTTTTGATCACTCCGGGCAATTAATTAGATAGAGGGATTGTAGAATCGAATTTAGTGGTGAAAAAGAGTGTAAGAATAGACGCAAATTTTTCATTTTAATCTGAATTAGAGTTTTCAGACTCGGTCGAAAAATGCCATTTACGATTCATCCTATGTAAAACCAGGGTGGCCAGATGTCCTTATTTCTAAGATGTGTGCTTATTAGAGGCGATGTTCTTATTTTGTCCTTCTTTTACGCCGTTAACCTATTTCATTGGTAAAATGAAAAATACGCTCCGATTTACTTACCCATCGATCAGAGACCAGCCCCATTTCCCGCTTGTTTTATAAACCACCACCAAGCCAATGGCAATTTGTGCCACACCGGCAAAAAACAGCAGGCCAATTGTCCAAATTGGCGGTATCGGCATCGCAATGTCCAGGTTGTAGAAGTGGGACAAACCCTCATCCCTCATCGTCTCCAACGCGTCCCTAGGAATCGGAATGTCGTCATCTGAAAAATTATGAGGACTGATTTTTTGAGGGCAGGAATTTCATAGAAAAATTTACGTATGTCAATCCCACCCCCTCTATTTCAGCAATGTTCCAACCCCATTTTTGGGTCATTAGAGCAGCAAGAAGAATCTCGAAATTATTACCTAGCTCAAACCGGTCTTCTGTTTTTAACTGTACCTTTAACCCCTGGAAAAATGGCAAACCGCTCAAAGCCGACGGTTACAAAGAAATTTTATGGGGTTTCCGATCAAAATGGTCGTCCTAACCCGGTTCGTCTGGGGGAGGGTCGTCTGGGGGCGGGTCGTCTGGAGGCGGTGGCCCGGGAGGCGGT
This sequence comes from Globodera rostochiensis, assembly GCA_018350325.1. NCBI lineage: Eukaryota > Metazoa > Nematoda > Chromadorea > Rhabditida > Heteroderidae > Globodera > Globodera rostochiensis. Next base: position 217,868 of record JAEVLN010000025.1, read on the forward strand.
CCGGGAGGCGGTCCGTCTGGGGGTGGTGGTCCGGGAGGCGGTCCGTCTGGAGGCGGTCCGGGAGGCGGTCCGGGAGGCGGTCCGTCTGGAGGCGGTCCGGGAGGCGGTCCGTCTGGAGGTGGTGGTCCGGGAGGCGGTCCGTCTGGAGGTGGTGGTCCGGGAGGCGGTCCGTCTGGAGGCGGTCCGGGAGGCGGTCCGTCTGGAGGTGGTGGTCCGGGAGGCGGTCCGTCTGGAGGCGGTCCGTCTGGAGGCGGTCCGGGAGGCGGTCCGTCTGGAGGCGGTCCGGGAGGCGGTCCGTCTGGAGGCGGTCCGGGAGGCGGTCCGTCTGGAGGCGGTCCGGGAGGCGGTCCGTCTGGAGGTGGTGGTCCGGGAGGCGGTCCGTCTGGAGGCGGTCCGGGAGGCGGTCCGTCTGGAGGCGGTCCGGGAGGCGGTCCGTCTGGAGGCGGTCCGGGAGGCGGTCCGTCTGGAGGTGGTGGTCCGGGAGGCGGTCCGTCTGGAGGCGGTCCGGGAGGCGGTCCGTCTGGAGGCGGTCCGGGAGGCGGTCCGTCTGGAGGCGGTCCGGGAGGCGGTCCGTCTGGAGGCGGTCCGGGAGGCGGTCCGTCTATGCCGGAAGGATCTGCTGCACGAAGAGGTTCAGTTGCCGCCGATTTCTGCTGCTTTTTCTGCTGCTCTTCCTTCTTCTCTTTTTTGTATTTGAGTGCGCCATCCTCAATTTCTATACAGTCCTTGATTCTCGCAACCCCAACATTCTAAAATTGAAAATTTGTATTGTAATAGCAATTTTACAAAATTATTAATTAACATCCAGCTGAAGGAATTATTTGTCCGCCCTCCGCTCAATGGTACCGTACCCCCAACCATTTGTCCGCCCTCCGTTCCCCAGTTCGATTATTTCTTGGTCGATTAATCGAGCAAAAAATTTTGGATTTTTCGATTATTTTTGATTAAAAATCGAGATATAATCGCTCGACCCTTTCAGGCAATCTCTGCCTAAAACACCCCGCGAAAACGCTCCCGAGAAAAAATGCCGCCCCCCCCCCCCAAAAAAAGTCTAATCGATTTTTCGCTTATTAGCTTTCCTAAGCTGAATTGGTCTTGCTTTGCCAAGAGGCATTTTCTCTCGGGGAGCAGCAGTTTTCTCCTGCTTCGCCCTGCCGTCACTTTGCCGTAACCACCTGTTGGTCGCACCGCACGATTGTATCAATTGACGTGAGGCATTGTTGTCGGAATATGTTGAGCGCTTCAATCTTTCGGTAAAATTGTTTTGAAAGCCGACTGGACGGCTTAATGTTTAGAATGGACAGAGTGCTGATAAACCACGCAATTTTGTCATCTATAAGTTTGACCGCTTCTTCAAGGCATTTGAGCGCCTTCCCATGGAGTTCGCGATTTTTCGGCCTTCGTTTGTTGTGGCTTAAAAAAAGCTTGTGGCCCAGCTCAAGGTGAGCCTTTGCCTCGTAGTAAAGCGTGATTGGACCAAATTCGTGGTCATTCGGGTGCACTTTACTGAAAGTTTAATTTGAAAATAGTCTCTAAAGAGGTTCTACATACATATATCATTATGAGATAAAATTTTAAAAATTAAGCGTGGAATTTTGGATTTCAGTCGTCGGATTACTTGTTCATTGCTCTTGCAATTCCCGGATGCTCGGAATTCAACATTAGGTGCGCCGTCTTGATCAAATATGCCGGGTTCTCGAGCAGCTCACTTTTGCTTGGGTTTGCAACAAATTCTTTCAGTTTGCCAATTTTGGACGCAATGAATTCATCAAATTGCCGGAAGAATCCATCTTTTGTAGGCTCATCCAAAACATCACTGAACCGAAAGCCATTTTACTTGTATAGTTATCATTTTAATTTTCTTAAATCAATTAAATCACAAATTTAAAAAAAAGATTTAATGAATTTGATTATAAACATTTAGCCGACATGCACGACGGCAGATTTCCGAAATCGGAGTGGCTACGTGAAATAGTAGGGGGGGGGGGGGGGGGGGGGGGGAGGTCACGGCACTTCGTACGAACGATGGGGAAGAGGGGGGGGGTCGAAATTTTGCGTTTTATGAAACAAAATTGACATAAAAACAAACTTCAAAATGCTTAAATTTAGTGCCAACCCAATATGCCATTATATAATAAACAAAATTGCCATAAAAACATACTTCAAAATACTTAAATTTGGTGCCAACCCAATCAATATGCCATTATAAAACAAAATTCCCATAAAAACAAACTTCAAAATGCTTAAATTTAGTGCCAACCCAATATGCCATTATATAATAAACAAAATTGCCATAAAAACATACTTCAAAGCCATTATAATAATAAATAAAATTGCCATAAAAACATACGTCACCGTCTTGCCGGCCTTTTTGCCTTCCTCAATTAATGCCGCAATTTCATGGTCAAATCGATTGATCCAAAAGCTCCACAGCTCTTGAATCTGAACTGCCGCGTACTGACAATAGTCCTCTTCTTCCTCACAAATTGACCGCACAACACCCATTTTATCGCACATTCGCTTGTAAAGTTCGTCTGATAAAACAAAAGAAATAGTAATTAGAACAAAATGGGCATTAAATCTGGCCCCGTCCGGCCTCCATTCCCAAATTTATTTATTTTTTAATTGATAATAAAAAATCATTTTTGTGCAGCAACCGTACCGCGAAACGACAGTATCGGGATTCGATTCTGCAGGAACGATGTGAGCTGGTCGGCGACCAACGCCTCGCGTTTGTCGCGCCAATTTTCCCAGTCTCTGGCTGTCCATTCTTCGTTTTGGCAGCCGCCGCCGTCGCTGATCAGCCGCTTTACGTCCGATTTGCGAATGATCAGACAGCCGGAGCCCGGCTGGCCCTTGCGCGCCACGCGGCCGGCCACCTGCTCCTCGACGCGGTTGTTCCGTGGTGGAAAGGCGGTGATATGTGCCAAACCTCCATTGTCCAACACCTGTAAAATAAAAGGCTTATGTATTTACATAATGTGTAAGGCATGAATTGGCCTTAACCCGATAAAGTAGGGTTGGTCCCCCAACCCCCGACTTTTTTGGTCGGGGACGAAAACCCCGACCCCGACTTTTCCCGGCCCAAGGGGTCGGGGACCAACCCTACTTAAAAGGTATGAATAGACGGCCGGTGCGGGTGTAAAACTGTAAAGGTAACTACGGTAGTAATCACACAAAAAATATTTCCCACATCATCGGCAGGGTTCATGTCGACACCGCGCGCAATGAGCATTGTGCCGATCAGAATGTCGCCTTGGCACATATTCTCTTTCAAAGACTCGGATTCCTCATCCGTCGTGCCCTAAAAAACGGGTGCTGCAAGCATTGGCGTTTCGAAAAAACTGCCACTTGGCCGATCGAAGGGTGTGTAAACCGGGGATTCTGGACCGGGATCCGGGCGGATTCCGGCAAGGCACCGGACCCTAGTGTGTGCGTACACCACCTTAATGAACGTCCGAATTCGCCGCTTTGATTGGCCAATCTGCGCCGCCAGTGCATCTTTAATCGTGTTGGCATCTTCGATGGAGCCGGTGGTGATCAGAACCGCCCGTTTATCTGAGTAGTCCAATGCCTAAACACAATAATATAAACATATTTAAATGTTACTTTTTTTAATTTTAAAATCCACTTAATATCTTCGATAAGCCCACTTGCAGTTTTTAAGGAACGCCCCGGCAACCAAAAAAAATGTTTCTTCTTATGCTGATCAGTGATCGATGGATGGTACCTTTTTAACAATGCTTTTTGTCCACTCGGCGTCATTTTCGCACAATTTATCATTAGCATCTTTTGTGTACTGACGGTCTTTGAAGCGCGGCACATTAATGGTCATTAGCTTAAAAATGTTGCCGACAAAGTCACGCTCATTGTTCGAGCCAGCAGTGCCGGTAATTGATGTCATGTTGGTGTATGGGCACAGAAAGCCAATGTTGTTTTTGTAAGCGGATTGCAGTGACAATGGAGTGATCTCCGTTTGTTGGTCGATCTGGACAATCTGTTGCAGTCCCTTGTCCCATTGCGATTGTGACTCGATGATGCCGCTGTTCATGTTGTCCACCGGGATGATCCGCTTCGGCGTCATCGCCGATGGCACAGTTGTGCCGTTGTTGTTAGTTGTGCCGTTGTTGGTCGTTGTGCCGTTGTTGTTCTCCGTCTCCATGATGTATTGCACCTTGTCGTTCAAGCCGAGCGCTTGTAAAGCCGAACTGCACCATCCCTCTACTTCCAACTTGACAAAGTCGAGCAAATGCTTGCAAATCTTCGGTGCCATTTTAGCAAAATCTTTTCTTAAGCCATCTTTTTTAGCTTCTTCTTTTTCATTGGCATTTGTTTGACGGCCAGTCACCGGATTTTGTCGACGGTGCCGTCGTTGACGTTTCTGAAATTTAAGCAAATTTAGCAGAGAACTAAGTTCTAAGCACCAAAAGCCCGCTTTTTTTCAAATCGGTAAAAACGAGTTTCTTGGAGTTTTTGGGGACGTACAGCCCGAATCTTACCCCATTTTCAATTTTTGTTCGAATTCGGGTCCGGAGTTATAAATTGGTCGAAATGGAGATCAGATTCGGGTTATACGCTAGAAATACGGCTTTGAACAATTTTTTAACATTTCATTTTCTGATAAATTTGGAGTTTACATTTCTTGCTACTTTCATATTATACATATTATGTACACACTTTTACTTCTTTGTTGTTAATCTCTTCAGCGTGCTCAACAAATTGGTTGATAAATTTCACCTAAAAAATTAATTTTTTCTCATTTTTTATTATCAGGGATGGATTTTGTTCTGATTTCTGACCATTTTGGCATCAGAATTATTTTTGATTTTTTTAAACTGGGAAACAGTTCTGATTTCTGTTTTTAGGGAAAGTAAAATTTTATCTATCGCAAATATGACAATTTAAATTATTTATCTGTTGAAATGTTGGGTTACATAATGCCTAATTTTTTTAAAGTGGCCAAAAATAGTAAAGGTACATTTCAAGTACGAATCGCATCCCTGCACTTATTTATACATTCAAATAATCCCAGGGGACTGACCATATTCGCTTTGACTTCCTTTACTTGCTCGGCTGTCAGTGTGACATTGCCATCCTTTTCAGTAAGCGTGCCATTGTTTTTCATTTCCCGCAAAATTAAATTCCGGGCTAACGCCACAAACATTAAAATCTCGTTAAGACTTTCCATGCCCGGTGAATTGGCCGCCAAACGAAGTTCACGCTCTTGTGTCACATCGTCATTCTGCAACAACAAAAAAAAGTCTGTAAAGCTAAAAGAAGGTGAGGGACGAGAGTAGAGCCCGGTCGAGACGAGAATCTCTCGACTCGAGATCTCGAAAAACCTCGACTCGAGATCTCGCTTGAAGAAATTTTCCGAGATTTTTCCGAGAATCTCGTGCTTTTTCGAGAATCTCGTCTCGACATCTCGAAAAATCTCGACTCGAGATCTCGCTCGAAGCTCAAGTCCGGGCTCTAGACGAGAGTGTGTATGAAAGTAAGAGAGCAAATAAGTAATTAGAGAGAGAGAGCGACGAGAATTGATTACTAATAGCGCGAGATACGACGAGAGAGCGAGAGAGTGTTGGAAAAAAGGAGGGTGACTAGGCAGTTCGAGAATGTTTTTTGTGCTTTTGGGAAGAATACCAAGAAAAAGACGACAAATACCAAAAATGTACAATTTGATGAAAGTTGACACAGTGAAATCATTGGCAAATCAAATGCAATTTTGACCTTTCTTGCAAGATTTTCAAAAAAAAAAACGCTTAGTTCTGACAGGAAATGTTTAATCAATTCATTTTAAGTGCCAAATAATGAGATCCGAGCCCTGCCTAATACCCCTTTTCCAAGAAAACTCTGACCTTTGAAAAATCGCCCTCATCATTGATTATTGCATCAATTCGACGCCCACCTCTGACATCCTAAATATATGTAAATATACTAAATATATGTATATGTAAATATATGTAGTTTTGTAAATATAATACATTATATATATATATATATATATATATATATTGTATATGTGTAAATATATGTATTTATTGTAAATATACTACACATATATATATATATGTAAATATATTTATTTATGTATTGCTCGCTCACTGACCTTTCCAAAGAATTCATCATACGCCTCTTGACTCTGGTAGTCTTGCATCGTTCCGTAAATGACATCGCATGCATATGCCTGTCTCAATCTGTGGCAAAATAGCGGGAATCCCGTTATGTTCCCGGAAATTTTTTTTACCGGGCTCAACTAACAATTTTATTAAGAAACGAAAATATAACTGTAAAAATTGCAAAAAAATTGCAATTTAAAGTTGCAGAAAAGTTGACCAAACCCAAAACAAATAGTAGCCAAAATAGTTGAAGGGATTATATTTGAATAATTTAAATGCTTTATGTACACCCCCACCTCTCCTCATCCGAGTATTCGAGCACAATATGGGAAACCGTCAGTCCAAAAAGGTCAAAAAAATTGGCCATCTCCTCCGCGTCTTTCTTAGCCAAATGATGGTTGCTGGTGATCACGCCGACGAGCATCCCCTGGCCAGACATCGCCTCATCATCCTTTTGCTGTGATCAATGTTTTTGATTGTTTCCCACGTTGATGATCCGAGTATTATTCAATCACCTTTTTCTGCTGGTCACCACGTTTGCTTGAATGATCAGTCAGATGAAGCATTGCCGCCAACATTGCCACAATCCACGATTTGCCTTCACCAGTCGCCACTTGCAGCATTAAGCCGTGCATTTCTGGGCACTCCGCTGCAACAAATCGTCGCAACATGACGGCAAGCAGTTGGGTGTTCCGCGGTTTGAATCCTGTGAATACGGTATGTATTAGGGTTGGACAAGACCGGTTTTAAAATCGGGATTTGGGACCCGGTTTATGATTTCGTACCACTCGGAAGTCGAAATTCCGACCATCCCTGGCACACCCAATGAATGATGATGAACAGTAGGGCTGTTCGAGAGTCTCGGTAAATTTCCAAGTCTCGAACAGCCCTAATGAACAAGAGAGAGGCGGGCTTCCAAATTAAGCAAATGCCTATTTTTTTTGTGAGCATTGTTCGTTGAGATAAGTGCAAAAAAATCATCTATTTTTTTCAAATTTTGGTTATTTTCCTGCCTATTTAATGTGTTTTTTATTACCTAAAATTGGAAGCCCTCTGATGATTAATTGTTGTGACACCAACAGTATGAGTCAAAGTCAACAACTCATAAAATAAGAATTAATTTTGTTGCTTTCATAATCTCAGATTATAAATCCGGAACAATTTGTCTGACAAAATACTGAATAAACTTGCCACTGATCACTTGGACGCCTTTTGCGATCAGAGCGAGTTTTTGCTCAAAAGTTGTACCCTCCGGAGACGACTTATGTTCAGCCCACCATTCCTTAATTTTCTCTGCGCCGAAATCCTCAAATTTTTTGCATTCTTGTTTAAATTTGTTGTATGAATCTATAAGCCATTTGCTCAGATTGCCGTTAACCGCCTTCAACCGGCTTTCATCTTAAATGTTAAGCATGAACAAGTATAACAGTTTGGTTTAAAAAATCTCAAGAGAAAGGCATCGAATTTTTAAAAAGTTTAATTAGGGCTGTTCGAGAGTCTCGGTCTCGAGTTTCAAACCGTGAAAAGTCTCGGGTCTTTTTTGGGTCTCGAGTCTCAGTAATTTTTAGGTCTCGAGAAGTCCTGTTAATTAGTATATTTATTACCCATGTGTTTAAGGACGGCACTGAAACCACCGCCGTCTTCCATAATTTTTTCCACGAGTTCTGCAAATGATAACTGCTGATCATCGTCGTCTTTACGCCCGCATTTTAGCACCAAATTCTCGTAAATCTAAAAAAGAATCAGCAATTAGTAGCAGGGCCAAAGCATTTCGGGGGAAGACAGACGAAATTTGATAATCTTGATATAATTCCAAACCAATTAAGTGGAAAATCCAACAAATTAGCTAAATCGAAAAACGGAGAAATTTGTTTCAAAAATCATAGATAGGATCACTACTTCCAATTCAGAAATATTTTACTTTGTCAGATTTGAACCCCTTTTAAATCAGAACAAAATAGCCTCGTCAATCTCCTCCCCTTCCTACCCACAAACTATATACTGTGCATACAGTATTTCGTAGCGCCTACCATTTGCGCACGCCTAATCGCTTTTTTGAACTCATTTAGTAATTTCATTTCCGATGACGTCATTGGACACTTCACCACTTCTTCCAATGTCTGTTTCAACTGCCAAATCCATCGGGATGCCCAACTTGCTGCTTCGTTCCTCCACCCAAATTGGTACTTGCGCAATTTCAAAATCTCGACATCAAACTCTTTTCTCGTCGTTAAAATGTGCTGACGACTCGTGAACTCGTCCGCCCGATTCTCGAACCATTTTTCAAACGTAACGCATTCGTGCTTCCATTTTGCGACCTCATTTGTGTACAAAGAAACCAATTCCTCTATTTGAGAATAAGGAAATTTCATAGGATGGACCTGCAAATACAAAAAATACCTTAATTAATAAATCTATTTATTATTATTAACATTTTTAATTATGGGTTTGGTTTAAGTTCTTTTAATTTTAAACTTTTTGGTCAGTACTAGTATTAGAATAGAGCTCGACATTTTGAAAATCCTGGACCTGGATTTGACAAACGCCTGGATTTGGATTTCCTGGACAAAAATCCAGAAAAAAAATCCAGGGTCGCGGAGGCCCGGACCCAAGCCTGACCTGAATTTTTTTTCAAAAATAATTAATATATTTTTTAATACCAGCAAAAATATTCGGCGCTCTGATGATTCGGCAGTGGACGGTTCGGCAGTAGACGTGTTAGAAACGCTATAACTTTTCTCTAACCCAACTAATCCGAAGAAACTTAATATTTTTAAAAAAGCTCTAAGTGCTTAGATTTTATAAATGTAAAGAAAAACTATATTGGAAAACACTAAGAAAATGTTATTGCCAAATGAATACAAAAAACTCCTATTTTCACACATTTGGCCTGATAACTTTTTTCTTTTAGATTGTAATGATCTAATTTTTTTTGAATATATATTAACTTGATCAAATGCTTTCAAATGGTATTAAGCTTAATCATATTAGTTAGCTTAGAGAAAAGTTATAGCGTTTTAAACATGCCCACTGCCGAATCGTCTACTGCCGAACTGTCCGTACACCAAAATATTCACTTGTTTTAATGCTAAACAACTCGTTAATGGGGCAATCCAATGCAAAAATAGAGTGCGCAGAGAGTCCAAGAATTTTGTATATTTTGTTGAATTTCGCAAAAATTCTTGCGATTTTCAAATTTGTCAAAATAAAACGGGTTTTTGAGAATTTTGCTTTATCTCTGGGGGCGAGAGGAGATCGGCGGTGCCGATAGGCGCTGCCGAAAAAATTCTTGAGTTTTTCTCAATTTGTTTCATTTTAAAAAAAAAGCTATAAATAATGAATATGGTCTTGTCAAGTGAGACGACTGGCATAAATCCTCTATTTAATTATTTATCTTTTTTACAAATTGTTGTTTTTTGTTGAGATTTGTTATCAAAATCCAAATAAACTTGCAAATATAAAATTTGGCGATTGTCACCATCTTTAGGGGTGTATTTTTAATCTAGGAATCCAGGTTTGAAATCCAGGCCTGGACCCAGGGCAGGCTCTAATTACAATTGTCGTAAATTTTGATTTTTTGCTTTGCATTAAGGAAAATTAATTTTTTTGCGATTTTATTTTCAAATAATCTTTGAACATAAATAAGTCAACTCACCACTTTAAGTCTCAGCTTTTTTTGAATTGCTAATGTGTGATAAATATTGTCCAAAAAATTGTCTAGCAGCGCTCTTTCTCCGATAATATATATGTGAGTAGGCAGCTCTTTCGTCGTTTCAACACAGTACTCAATGAAACGCTGCTTCAACTTGTCCAAATTGTGCTTCAATAGAGCATCGTATGCCTGTGGACAGATTCTTATTAATATTTGAAAGAAAAACTCTTAAAATCAACAAAACAAATTAAATTATTTATTGTTCATTTCAAAACTTCAGAAGATTCACTGTGCTTATAGTTGGGTTAGTCCCGACCCATAACCCGTAATATAGATTTCAAAAATGCCAAAACAAGTCGGCGTTTGGCTGGAAGCCGAGGGCATTCAAATGTTTGATTTAGAATGAATGCTTCATATCCGAATCCAGACCGGTCCGAATTTCGGACGTTCTGGATTCGGATCGTACGGCTAGAATGAAAGCAGTTTTTTTCAATTTTGATTTTACTGTCTATTGTGGCATTTTACCAAAGTGGCACCACCGTTTATTTTACTGCCGACGTGCCTACCTTTTTTGCTTTTTGCATTTCTTCACCAAAGAGTTGTTTTTGGTTGTCGTCCACGAATCCATCCGAATGGTCGGCAGCAGTGTTTTGAGCGGTTTCGAAAAGATCCTTCATTGTCTGCTCTTCATTTGCCAGCAATGGCACGAAATTGCTAATGCGACCAAAAGCATTCAGCAGTTCTTGAACTTGTCGACTTCGTCGCTTTGCGTCCTCCATTGGCGCTCCAGGCCCTGGAACCCGCAATGCCTCGATTTGGTCGAGGATGGACTGCACTTTATCGATGTAGTCAAGAAAAGCGTCTTCAGTTTTTTCACAAATAGCGAGAATGGTCGGCAATTTGTTGGCACGAAGTTCACGACGACATTTTGACACCTTCGGATTATAATCTTCTTCGTCATCGCTGCTTTCTTCGTCGTCATCGCTGTTTTCAGAAGTTGTGTTGAATTTGGCACATTCCTTCGCCCCTTCGTTGAGAGTGACTTCGGCACATTCCTTCACCTCTTTGTCATTGCGGATTTCGAAAGTGACTTCGGCCTTCACCCCTTCGTTGAAAGTGACTTTGGCATATTTCTTCCCCCATTCGTTGAGAGTGACTTCGGCACATTCCTTCACCTCTTTGCCATTGCGGATTTCAGAAGAGAAAGTGACTTCGGCACAAATGTCGGGATCCGGGATTTGTTTCAGGATGAGATTCGCTCTTTCAGTTGCCGTCCTCACGTCTACGCAAAGCTGGCGAAGTTGTAAAATCTCTTCGAGATGTGCGCGCAACATCGCGCATACGTCGGAGATTTGTTTTTCCGTCCGTTCAATCACAGTTTGATCATCGTCGTCGTTGCCTTTCCTTAAATAAGGGATACAAAAAATTATGGAATATTTTAATGAAAAGTCGCACTAATTCCATCAAAATTTTTAATGATTAAAAATTTTCATTTTTTGCATTTTTGTCTCATAAGAGAATTTCTTCAATATTGACCATGCCAATAAACACACCCCCTGCACGAAGAGAAGGAGCGATTCCCGTCGCCGTTGTCCATTTTTGAGGGCACATTTCCATGCTAGAGCGATTTGAAATTGAAAGTATACTGTACCCACAGAATATCGTAATCCAAAATTGTAAAAAATGCTACCGGCATAAAAGCAGCGGTTGAGAATTGCGTTGGACCACCGCTCGCATTCGGGCGAGCTTTTTGTATGCTCAAGGCAACCTTAATTATTAACTAATAATTTGGAAGAAACAATAACAACAACAAATTGCTCCATTTACACTAGGGACGCTCGAGAGTCTCGGTGTCGTTTCTCGGTCACTCGGTAAATTTCAAGTCTCGAGCATCCCTAATATTCATTAAACGAGGCCGGCCGGATTCAAAAATGTAGCCCGAGATTAGAGCCTTTAAAATATGTAAAATTGTCTTAAGAAAAATTTCTCAAATTTGTGCTAGATCCCCTTAAATCCACTTTGATCGGCCCGCTTGCAGTTTTTTCGAAACGCCCTAACACCTTCCACCACAGCCACACCTTTTGCTTAAAAGTATTGCCCAATTGCTGGACATTCAAGTCAAGAAAGGTTTGTGTCTTTTGCGCTTCCTGCACATCTTCCATGCCCCTGGCAACAACGGCTTTTCGTTCCTCGGCATCCCGTTTTCGTCGTTGATGTTCTTGCAATGCAAGCCGCTGTCGCGCCCTCGCTTCAAGGTTAAGAAAAATTCATTAACTTTTGTATATCGCGATCCGTCAATTAGACGAATCGTCATTTTTGGACTAGGCGATCCGTCAATTAGGCAAATCGTCATTTTTGGATTAGGCGATCCGCCAATTAAGCAAATCGTAATAACGCAATGAGAGATTGGTCCTTCCACCCATCATTCGTGTTTTTTTTCGCGCGCATTTTTTCAAATACTTTTTTGGCTTGGAGTTGGGGGGGGGGGGCGTCGGCGGTGCCGATAGGAGCCGCCGAGAAAATTTTGACTCAATTTGTTGACAGATTTACGACCAAATTACAAAAAATAAGGGCCATTTTTTGAAGATTTTAGGTGGGCGTAACCTGATTCCGGACATTTTTGAAGCTTGAATTCAGTTTGGCAAAAAAACCGGAAATTTGCAAAATTGGCCGGATTTTTCATAGTTTTTGGATCCGTTTGGGGGGGGGGGGGGTGGAGCGGCGGTGCCGATAGGCGCTGCCGGGAAAAATTTTTGAATTTTGATGGTAATTTGTTAAGAAAATTGGCCGGAAATTTCTACAATTTTTGGCTTTTGGATGAGAAAAATTTTGGGTTTTTTGACTAAATTTGTTTAGAAAATTGGTCAAAAAAATTATTTCCTCTTTTTTCTCTTCGCTCTTCGTTCTCTCCTCGACCCCCCCCCCCCCCCCCCCTCCGGTACGACACCCCCCCTCTATTTTGGGCTCGGTACGAACGATGGGGGGGGGGGGGGGGTCGACCCGCCACAATTTCGGCTATGCCACCCATGTTAATATGAGAGTAATTACTGATTTTCTCTTGTCGACGCCGTTCTTTCCGTTCTTTCTCTTGTCGTTCACGTTCCTGGACAAAATGAATGCTTAACCCGGATTTTTGTCCCAATAAAATTTTAAAATTTAAAAATGTCTGGGGAGCAGCTCATTTCAGCGCTGAAGACTATAACGTTTTGTAAACTCAACAAAACAAGATGAATTTGGTACCATTCGAAAGCTCTGGATGTTTTAAACAATTTATTAAGCAAAACTAAGCAATCCGAGCTTTCTCAAAAAGTTATGAATTGATAAGACAAAAATTCGGGGTTTTGGGGCGTGCTGGGTCGTTTCTTAAATTCCGCCACTATGGGCGTTTCTTAAATCCGCCACATATTAGTTTTAGACATTATAACTTTATTGACACCGCACTAAATCAGTTAAACCTTATATCAATGGAAAGCTCTAAATGAGTAGAAACTATTTGTAAAACTAAACTAAGCAGTAAATCAAAGTTTTAAAAAGTTAAGATCAGAAAACCACGAAAAAGCTCGATTTTTGGCAGTTTTACATTATAACTTTTTTGAAACTTATCAAACCACTTCGACTGTAATGCTTTCTCTATTCATATAGAGCTTTCCAATGGTATAAGGCTTAAGTATTTAGTGCGGTATGAATAAAGTTATGATGTCTAAAACTACTTTATAAAATATATGTGGCGGAATTTAAGAAACGACCTAGCAACGTTTTGGGGCACACTTCAGAACCGCAGTTATAACTTTTTCAATAAAGTTCGAATCGCCTAGCTTTTGCTTATGGATTTCAAAAGCACTATCGTACTGATTTGGTTGAGCTTAAAAACGTTATAAACTTCAAACTTTTCGGCGCTGAAGTGAGCCGTGCTGAAATGAGGCGTACCCGTGGATCTGAACCTGAATTTTGCACCACTATTTTAAATGCCGATTAACAATTTTGGGGGTCGATGACCAAGAATCAGATTAATTTGCTTCCATTCCGAACTCTAGGAGAATTCGGATAAAATTCAGAATTTAAAAATTCACATTAGGCTTGAAGTATTTGTTCCAAGAATTTGATTAATATGTCATTCGATAGCTCTCGATGCGACGAATCGATAGGCCTGGGAGAGGTCCATCTGATGCCTGAGAGCCGAGATAGAGAACTACTAACCATTCCTTTGCTCATCGAGAGCTGTCGAATGACATATCATTTATCAAAATAGGCGCTAGATACTTCACATTACCCTTATGTTCCTCTGTGATTTTAAGTTTTCATTTAACACTTCAGTTTAGACTTTTTATTTTGCACCCTCACTCACCGCCTTTTCCTCTTCCTCTCTCTGTCGACGTTCTTGTTCCAATCTCTCTTGACGTTGCTGTTCCTCCTGTCGACGTTGCTGTTCCAATCTCTCTTGACGTTGCTGTTCCTCCTGTCGACGTTGCTGTTCCAATCTCTCTTGACGTTGCTGTTCCTCCTGTCGACGTTGCTGTTCTAATCTCTGCTGACGTTCCCGTTCCTCTGCACAACTATGTCCTGAAGGAGGAACGGAGCAACAACTACAACAATGCCCCATGTTGGGGCAAAGCCGGCACTGATAACCACCATGGCCACATGTAGCAAACACTGGCATTTTTAATATCACCCAATTAGTTTTGTGAAAAGTGCTTCAAAAGACAGCAAAATTGGTAATAAGTAGAATGTACTATATTTCTCTGAAAAGTGTTTGATTTTGTTGTAACTCCTTGCGTCATTGAGCCGAGATAGAGACCCTCAAAATTATCTCCGAAGTTCGTGCTCAAAAAACGCAGTTTTCGCCTGGTGGGGATGGGGGAGGGGCGATGAATTCGCGAATTTTAACGAAATTTGCTAAGAAAATCGCCAAAATTCCCCAAAAAGGCTAATTTCCCCTAAACCCAGAAAAAGCCTCTAAATCTCTTTTTTAAAACTTAGCCTCATCGACCTTCCAAAAACCAAAAAATGAGGACCCTGGATAACCCCATATTTTTGCTGAATGCTATGTATGTGAAAAAACAAAGAACAATTTTTATTTTTCCATTCAAATTTCTCTTTTGAAGAGGATAGGAATTTGCCAAATGCGTGGAGAGAAGTGAAGTGAGTTGCAATTAAAACGCGAAATGCCAACAAAATTTTTTTATTTTGTTTAATCGGGAAAGAGAGTTTCTACGGGTTTTCGGGGGGCATAGAATTAAAACTGAACTCCATTCAACCGTTTCGAGAGAACCCCGGCCCGAATCCGAACTCTGTTCTAAATTTTCCAAAAATTAATTTTGGCCTGCCTCGAAAAATAGTGCAAAACGACTCATCTGTCCACCGATCTCTAATATGTAAGTAGACGATGGCAAATGTGAGAATTTGTGTCTATGAAAACCATACGGAACCCTACAAATCACAACATTTGAAGGAAAATACCTAACTTTTAACTCAAAAAGAGGAGATTATAAACAAACAAAATGAATGTGACAGTGCAACGAATCGTGTAAACCTGTAACAAAAATAAATGAAATATATGCATAGTGTAGAAAAGAAAAATCAATGAAGATGACGAAATATGTATTAAATTCTTTGCCGTTGTTATGAATAGGTAAATAAAAACAATTCCATCAACGGCAGACAATGAACGAATGGAATGAGCGGAACCCTCCGAGAATGACAAAGACTGTGGTCAGACAGTATTTTTATCCCCCCCCCCCTCCCTTGAGGTGTATTTATCCCCCTCCCCCTTGAGGCAGACAGTATATTTATCCCCCCCCCCCTTGAGGCAGACAGTATATTTATCCCCCCCCCCCCCCCCCCTTGAGGCAGACAGTATATTTATCCTCCGCCCCCTCCCCCTTGAGGCAATATTTGGGGCGCCGACATTTCATACATGCTACGACATTTCGTACACCGACATTTCATACACGCGACACTTCATACACTAAGCAAAAAAACGACACTTCATACACGCAACATTTCATACACCTAAAATTTCATCCACTAAACAAAAAATATGATATAAATGTAAGAAAAAGCCCGCCCGGATCCGTTTCGAACACCGAATTCTAACATTTTCGAAATTTCAGAAACGTTCAAAATAATTTATGCATGAACACAAAAAGGTTAAAATCTTCAAAAAATGCATGAAAACGTTGGTAATGGAAAACAAAATTCAGGTGAACTAAAGTGAACGGCCGACTCCAAAAGGGCATAAATTATATACTAATCGTTTTGTTGAACCCCTACGCTCAGGGTGGCTTAGGCCTAAGCCTAACGAACCCCCTAAGCCAGGGTGGCATAGGCCTAAGTATTTAAAATAAAAAAAATTTATCGTGACCGCAATCCTTAAAGATTGACGTCAATTTGATTGTATTTTAGTTATTTGATGAAGATTTCAGCATAGAATCATCTGGAAAAAATTTAAAAAATTTTTGAAAAAGTATTTAGAATTGTTTTAGATATTTTCACAGCAAGGACCATCATTTTGGAGGGCGGGAATTAAAATATGGCAACAATTATTCGTTAAACTCGGCCCTTTTTGCGGCGACAACTGGAGACTGGCATTTATTTTTTGGTTCAATTTTTCTTTGAATTTTAATTGCTTAGAAATTTAACGAAATACAAATACATACTTTAAAAATCTTCAAAAATTTTTCTTTCTCATTCCTAAAAAGCTTCAAAAAGTTACAGTATATTTTAAATTTTGTTGCAAATCTCTTAACAAATTGAGTCAAAAATTCAAAAAATTTCTCGGCACCGCCGACCCCTCCTCCTAATCGAAAAATCATATTAAAATTGATAAGAAATTGTTTTAATACTTTCTTCGCGAACTTTTTTCTTATTGTGCCGTAGGGACGTAACCAGAAAGAATTTTTTTTGGGGGGGGGGGCGGCGTAGAAAATATGACCGGTGCCGGGGTCCGCTGTAGGAGAATATCGAACGGGGAAATACCTTTTACCAATACTCTTATACAATTTATTCGCCCGTGGCCACCACAATTATGTTTGGGGGAGGACTCTTACTTTTTGGGGAGGAGACAATCAATCTTTTTTGGGGTCAACGGAAAATTACCTCAAACGTCACAAAACCGAAGAAGTGAGGAAAAACCAACTGAAGGGAGATCCGTGGGGTCCAATGAAAGGGCAGAGAAAGGGAATATGGGGGGTAGACATGAGAAATCGTTGTGAAACAAAGTCAATTTAAATATCATTTATGACATCCCCCGAACCCGACGAGAGGCGTCCCTGCCGTTAGAGTCAGAGGTGTCGCCAAAAGGTGTGGTGGCTCGTCTCCCGAACTCAGTGCCGACGATCGTCCCAACGGCCGAACCGCCCGAAGCCGCGCCGCGTCCGTCCACTCGACCCAGAGAAGCTGTTGGCACGTCCGCCGCCTCGGCGGTAGGGGTGCTGGTGGATGGGGGGAAGGCTGGACACGGAGTGGTAGTCTCTACCCACCTCCGCTCGAGAACCTGCCGAACGAGTCAGCGAGCGGTCGTCTCGACCCGACTCCCGACGAACAGCCTGCACTTCCGACCGAACCTCCTGCAGCCCCAACTCCTTTTTCCCCGGAAACCAGCCGATTTGCGATTGGACCCACGCCGCCACCGCGCAAACTCCCCGGCTCGTCATCCACCCATCGGCTTCGACTCGGTTGTCGTCGAAAGTGTCGCCCAAGCGGAGAATCTCCAAAATGCTGCGTCCGGAAGGCGTGACAGCCAGGAACCATGCTGGAATCAGACGGGACAGCCGCGAGACGAATTCCTCGTGCTCTTGGCCTCGTTGACGCACGTACGGGGGTGGAATCCAGGCAAAACGCACCGTCGGAAATCGATCGCAGAGCTGTTTGAGCCGGTTGCACTGTTCCACCATTTGATCGACCGTCTCGCCCTGCAGCAGCGAATCCCGTCCAACACAGATCAGCGCCGCCTCCACTCGCCCCGCAAATACACACCTGCTCAGGTCCCTTATGACGGCTGACAGCGGCCCGCGCTCGGTCCCGACGAAGTGCGTCATCGGCTTCATTTCGAGGAACAGCTGATGGCAGGAGGAGTCTCCGATCAATACCCGCGGTTTTTCCACGAACACGGCGGCCTGGTGAATCGATTTCGCGCGTACCTTTTCGACGATTTGCTCCGTCTTCGCGAAGAGTTCGCGCCAGCCCGATTTCTCGACCTCGGCCAAACTTTCGACCACTTTCGGCAATTCCACCTGAACGATTTGCTCTTCTATTCTCCCCCTTTTCTTCTTCCTCTCGTCCACCTGGACCCTTCCGAATCCCGTCGCTCTCAGGGTCGCCCTGGCCACTGCGCACTTGTCAATCCACAACGACCAAACTTCCTCCGCATTCGCCTCCGATGGAAACGCCCCGCTCTTGACGTTGTCTCGCCGGCCTCCTTCGTACATGATCATCTCCTGATCGGTCTCCGATTGGACCACAAGCTGTGCCAGGTCTCGTGCGGCTGCCAACGATGCCGTCGCGTCTGATCGAAGCAGAAACATTGTCAGAAGTGCCTGCAGTGGTGTCCGAAGCTTTTGTTGTCCGAATGCCGAGTCCGCGTCGATCACCGGGTCTAAATGACTGATCAGAAGTGCCGAACACGCCTCGTGGCCTTTTCCGCTGCACTGTGCCGACCACGACAGTCCGTACTGGTCTTCTGTCTCCATCTGTCCCTCTGAAAATTCAATTGTCCCTAATTGAAGCGGTGAGTTCTCCCATTTTTCCCAATTCCAATCGATTTCGACTCCCGGACCCTCTCTTTTCTCACTTTCCGATTCCAACTCTTTTGCCCTCAGCACTGCATTTAGCACATTTCTGTACATGTTTCTCCCCTTTGGGATTGTCGAAACATTCGGTATTCCCGGTGGGAGTTTTACCAGCCTTTCCAAGGGAACGGTGATCTGCCCCGCCGTTCTGTTATCGCTTGGGACTAACTTAGCCGACGAGGGGCCCATTTCTATTATTGTGTACGGTCCGTAACTGTTCCACAGGAGTTTTTTGTGTGGTGCCCGCGCTCTCGAGCCCGGGAATATCACCATAACCTTTTCTCCTTTTTTGAATTTCTCCGCCCTTACATTCTGTCGACTATCGTATTGCCGTTTTGTCTTCTCTCTCGCATTTTGGGAATTTTTTCCTGCTTGGCGAATAATGTCTCGGAGGTTTTCTCGGAACAGTTGCAGGTACGTGTCTTCGTCGACCGTGTAGGAGGGATTAACTTGGCCTTTCATTTCCTGGTCTCCCGGGAAATTAGCTGGTTTGCCGAAAAGTAGATGGTAAGGCGAAAACCCTGTGACGTCCGACGGGGTTGTGTTGTAAGCAAACGCTATAAATGGGATTCTTTCGTCCCAGCTCCAATTGGACTCCGTTGAACGTCTCAACATGTTCAAAATTGTCTGATTTGCCCGCTCTGTTACTCCATTCGCCTGCGGATCGTAGCCGGCTGTCACTGTCTTCTCAATTCCGAGCAACTTTAAAATCTCGTTTAACGTTTCGTTAACAAATTCGCCGCCTTTGTCGCTATGAATTCGCTTAGGGGCGCCCAACACAAGGATGAACTCTTTGACAAACGCGCGCGCGACAGTTTCGCTGGTTTTGTCGGGGATTGGCGTTGCGACAATGTACTTTGTAAAGTGATCAATTGCGACAAGCACGTACCGATTTGCAGACTCCGATGGACCGATGGACAGGATATCAATACAAACCAACTCCAGCGGTTCTAAGGTGTGGACGGTTTGCATTGGGGGTTCATTTTTGCGCGGTTTTCTTGCGTGTGCGCAAATTCTGCAATTTAAGGCGAATTTCACGCAATCTCCCAGCATGTTCGGCCAGAAGAACTTCTCTGCGAGTTGCATGAAAATTTTCTTGCCGCTCATGTGCCCTGAACATTTTCCCTGATGCCGCCGTTCTATTAACTCAGGCCTGAATTCGCTTGGCACAAATAACTGAAGTTGTCCCGATTTTGGGTTGCAAAAATACAGGAGTTCGTCGATGATAGTAAAGTTGTGAATTTTGTCTGTAACGCTCTGCATTTCGCTTGCGTTCATTGTTGTCGGCTTCCTTTTCAAAAAATCGTAGACCGACTGCAATTCGCTGCTTTTCACGCCCTTGATCCACTTGTCTCGGTCTTCGATGTCCAACTGTTCCTTCTCAGCGATGTTGTCCCTGATCTGGCCAACCAAACTCATTTCTTCTGCCGGCTCTTCTAAACCGTTTCCGGTGTTTGCCTCCGCTGTGACTCCAACCCGTGACAAAAGGTCCGCCACGACATTCGCTTTTCCCGGCTGGTACTCAACGGTAAGTTGGTACCTGGCATTCAATTCCATCAACCAGCGATCAACTCTAGCATTTCCTGTCTCTTTCTTACTCTTGAACATCGGCACCAACGCTTTGTGGTCTGTTATCACTCGGGTAGGTATTCCAGTAATAAATTGTGAGAATTTTCGGGCTCCGAACCGGATTGCCAGCGCCTCTAGTTCTGTTGGGCAATATTTTGCCTCGTGCTTGCTGCATTGCCGGGACGCGAAGTAGATCGGTCTAATTCGTTTCTGTGCATCCGGCTGACACAGGACCGCTGAAACCCCCAGCTTGCTCGCGTCCGTGAGCATTATAAACCGTCGTTCTGGATTGGACATTGCTGCGCGGAATTCCGGAAAATAGAGGACCACGTCCTCCAAAATTTTCTGCTTCAGTTCGTTGACAATCTTCTCCTCCTTTTCGCCCATACTAAACGGCGTCTCCTTCTTCAGATAGTGGAAGAGTGGTGCAGCTATTGCCCCGAATCCATATATGAATTTCCGGTAGTACGTCACAAATCCTAAGAACGACTGGAGCTGCTTTTTGGTTGCCGGGGTCGGGAGTTTCACAATCGGTATGACTTTGTCCACATCCATTTTAATTCCCTCGCGGGTTAAAATGTGTCCAAGGAATGGGAGGCGGTCCGCGGCAAAGTGGCACTTTTCAATCTTCAGCTTTAGTCCAGCTTTTTCGACGCGTTCGAAAACTTTTCCCAAATCTTGGAGGTGCTGGTCCCACGTTTCTGACGCTATTAAAATATCGTCCACGTACACAAAAACGGATTCGTTCAGCAATCCCGCGAACAGTTTGGACATGAACCGTTGATATGTTGCCACGGCGTTGCAGAGTCCAAACGGGAGGACTTTGAATTCGTGGAGCCCATATTCGGTTATAAAGGCTGTTTTTTGCCTTGACGTTTTCTCCATTTTAATCTGCCAGTATCCCGATAGGAAATCAAGTGTCGAAAAGAATCGTTTGCCGGTGAGTGACATCAGTATTTGGTCGATATTCGGCAGTGGAAAGGCGTCTTTCTTTGTCACTGCATTAATGCCGCGATAGTCCACACAGAACCGCAGACTGCCGTCCTTTTTTGGTACCAAGACAATTGGGCTAGCCCAAGGCGAGTTTGACGCCTGTATTATGTCTCTTTCCAGGTACTCTTGTATCATCCCTGACACCTTTTCCCGGTACGCGTACGGAACGGGTCGCATTCTGTTCTTTACTGGCGAGGCCGTGCCTGTGTCGATTTCGTGTTCTGCGAGGCTTGTCTGCGTCAGTTCGAAATCGTTAAGCGCGAAAATTTCTTCGAACTCGCTGATCACTTCGTCTATTTCTCCCAGTTCCGCTTCCGTCAAATTGGTGACTTTGGGCTTCCATATCTTGCGCATCTCTTTCAGCCTGTTCTCCTCCTCTCCCTCATCTCGCACTTTTCCCTCTCTTTGGAACTCCTTATTTATGTTATTTCCCCCTAACGTGTGGGGGAGGGAATCTTCTGTTCCGGCCTCCTCTTCAAATATTTCCATTTGGCCAACTCGCGCCTCTTCTTCCAGAGTGATCGGGATAGCTGAAAAGTTGGTCATGGGCACCAATAGTTTGCCTCTGTTAGCGACTGTAACCGTAGGCTCAATTTTAACCGCTTCTTCCTCTGAGATTGGAAAAACCACGACTTCCTTCCCTTCAAATTCCTCCGGCCCTTCGACTTCGACTAATGTGGTTGCTTGCGGCAGGAGCGTGGTTCGGTAGATGACATGAACCGTGTTTGACATCGCCTCCTCAACCCTTTTAAAGCTGATTGCTTGGCCTGTAGTTGCATCAAGCAGTTTGAATCCGAGGTCGTCCAGCGCGTTTGTCCCAAACAATAAATCGTACCCGAAGGAGGCTCGTGTCACGTGAAGCCAAATTCGGATCTTTTTCCCTCTCCGCGTAACGGGTAGTGATACCGTGCCGTAGTACGGGACGTCTTTGCCGTTAATGTCTACCACCCGTGGGCCGTTTTGAATTGGTCGAATTTCGTCCTCGGTTACATCCAACAAAGGGATCAGCTTGGAGAAGAACGCCGACGAGATTAACGAGACTTGCGCACCGCCATCTAACATTGCTTCCGCCTCTTGACCGTGGATTGTCACCGCTACTAGCATAATTTTTCCGACCGGACAGCTTTGTTCTGTCTTCTCTTTCCCTTCCTTTTCTTTTCCAAATCGGTTCTGCTCGAAAAATTTGGCAAGTTCCGTGTTTTCGGTGCTAATTCCGCCGATCAAAACGTTGGTTGTCTCTTTCCCCGGGGTTTCTTGTTGCTCGACGAGAAAATTTTGGCGGAGGAAATTCTTAGACTGAGGCTGTTGTCTGTTCGTGACAAATTGATGTGTACTTTTGCTCGGTTCAGCCATCGGTGTGTTGTTTGCTCCCGTAGCAGACACATTGTGTCCGTACTCGTTGGAGCTCCTTTGGTCCCTTCGCGGCTGCCTACAATCTCGCGAAAAATGCCCAACCCGGCCGCAGTTGTAGCAATTTCCCTGCGGTCGTTGGTCGAATTGCCTTGGGTAATTCTCCGGCGTGTTCCGTTGGCTAAACGTTGGCTGGTAATTGTTTCGCTGCTGGACTGCCTGGCTTAGTGGCTGTGGGAAGCTTTTCGGTTTTTGTTCCGAAATTCTTGCTGCTCTCTGCGTTGCTTCCGCGCGAGCCGTTAATGCGACGAACTCATCGAAAATCATCCCCGGTTTGCGCGCCAGTTCCAGTGTGAGAGCCAAATCCGGGTTTTGCAGCGATCTGATCAGGTGGCGGATCGAATATTCGTCGTACGTGTGATCCGGTAATCCCGGGTAAGCTCTTTTGACGAGGCCTGACACGCGGTCGGCTAATTCGTCAACGCTTTCGTTAACTCGACGCCGCACGCCTGCCATGAGTTCGTCAAATGCTCCCATTTGCAGCACGTCTGTTTCTTCTAGCTGTTGTATCATCGCCCTTCTAATGCTTTCGTACCGGAAAGGGTTGTTTGAGACTGCCACATTGAATGCTCGCTCCGCTCTGCCTGAGCACTTCGACTTTAGTGCACTCAGTCGCTTGTTATCCGGCCACTCTTCGGTTGCGACGTCAAATTGTCTGAAGAATGCTTTAACCGCATCCGACCCGGCATTTCCTTTTAGTTCTCGTAGGTTGTTCAAAGTCATTGAGTAAGCAAAGCCGTCCAAACTTTTGATCGCTTGAGACATGAGCAGCTCACTCCGACGATCGTTTTCCGCATTTGGCCTATTTGTGTACGCCCAATTTCCCAAATTTGCATAATTTGGCATTTGAGTCTGCTGTGGAACATTCTGGTTTGGCCCTGGCCCTTGGCGATAAATTGCGTTTTGTGGACCTTGTTGGGCCCCGAAATCGCATTTGAATTTGTGTCGCCATCAGCTCAGAATGGATGTGATGCATGTAGACTGGATTTGTGTTATCGACCGGTCGGGGGTGATTATTCTGCCCTCCAACTCCGTGTGGTTGCATAAATGCCACGTTCTGGCCGTGATTTGCCAAAAAATTTGGGTGGTTTTCTCCTAAGCCCTGCACGTGGGTGTGCGGCGTGGACTCATGCAGTGGGGGGTGGGTTGGCGGGACTCCTTCGTTGCTCCAATTATTTGCGACATTTGGCTGTTAGGGTCTACCGGTCTGACCCTGGCCCTCTCTCTCTCTACTCCTATTCCTTCTCGACCGTTTCCATTTGCCACATTTACAAAATTTCCCGAATGAATACCGGCGTTGATGAGTGGAGCGTGCAAAGCAACTCTGTCCATTTGCTCGTGTTCGTTTGGTTGTGCCGGATTGTTCATGTGTGCTGCTAGTAACCGGTTCCGTACTTCCGCTTCGCTCAAAATGTCGTCGTGATCTGAAACTTCGTAGTTGTCATCAACATTCTCTCTTTGGCGGTTTTCAGCGTTTGGGACTGGGATCTGGTCTCTGTCTTGGTTCCTTTGTCCCCCTCCAATCAGGTTCCCTTCTCTGTCCAACACTATTCCGAGGTTAAATGCCCGTTGTCGCGTCAGCTGCGGTGACCGGTGAACTGGCATTTTAAAACCGTCTTTGCTCACTGGAAGCGCTGTTTTTTAACCGTCTCGGTTCAACAAAATCGCGAAAAATTTGTCGGCGTCCAAAATCAATTTGCAGAGGTGACTTTCTCGATCTCCGAGACTTTCACTTGCCGCAAATCTCGTTCTCCGAGCAAATTTGCGTTTCTCCTGTCGTTCGTGCTTCTCGATCTCCGAGACAAGCAAATCCGACGGCGATGAGGCGTTGCTGGACGAAATCCACTAGCCCTACGCTAAATACCCCGAACCCAAAAATTTTATTTCACTGAGCTTACTCGGGAGACGTCCGGGAGCGCCACGTAGAAAATATGACCGGTGCCGGGGTCCGCTGTAGGAGAATATCGAACGGGGAAATACCTTTTACCAATACTCTTATACAATTTATTCGCCCGTGGCCACCACAATTATGTTTGGGGGAGGACTCTTACTTTTTGGGGAGGAGACAATCAATCTTTTTTGGGGTCAACGGAAAATTACCTCAAACGTCACAAAACCGAAGAAGTGAGGAAAAACCAACTGAAGGGAGATCCGTGGGGTCCAATGAAAGGGCAGAGAAAGGGAATATGGGGGGTAGACATGAGAAATCGTTGTGAAACAAAGTCAATTTAAATATCATTTATGACAGCGGGGGAAGTCGATTCTTAGGGGTGTATTTTTCCTTTTTATTGCATTTTTGTTAAGAAATTTTTCTCGATTTCTGGGGGTGCATTTTCCGTTTTACTCCATTTTTTGGAGGGCTCGGCGGTGCCGATAGGCGCCGCCGGAGAAAATTTTTAAATTTTTGATGTACAAATTTTAAAAAAAAAGATATATTTTTGTTCCACTTTCGAAGGGTCTCTTTCGTTTCGATTTCGATAATTTCGAGGTTTTTCTTTCGGGTTTCTTAACGAAAATCGAAATAAAAAAATTTCGATTTCGAAAAATTTCTCTTTCGACCCACCACTGGTAACTTATGACGGCTCGCTTCCCTCGCCACGCGCTTCGCGCGCTTGGAGCCTAAAGCTAAGCGAGCCTAAGCTTAGGCCTAGCCTATTATGGCCTTGGATGCAATACAGCTGAATTCGTTGTCGGTAGTCGTCATGATCCCCTAAAAGACTTATAAGCTGTTGTATTATATTGTTAGCAGTAATTGCGTGATATTTGACGGTCCAGACCTGCTGACACAAATTTTAGACGTTAAAAGCTTGTGAATTGTCATTAAAATATTTTTTTAAATCGGAAAAAGTTAAAAGAACATTTAGAAGTGTTTACACCACCGTAAATGTTAAGAGAAAGTCGGAATAAAAATTCGTTTAATTTTCCGAATTTTTTAAAATATTCTATTTCAAAATTCACAATTTATTTTTGGTTGGACGAAATCACAAAACCATAGGGGGAGGGGGTTTGCAGCATTCGTAAATTCAAAAATTTTCAACCCGTGCCCCAGAATGCTAAAAAAACTCATTTTCTTGAAAAAAAAAATCACAAAAAATGCAGTAAAACAGAAAATCTAGCCCAAAAATCGAGCATAATTTAAAAAAAATTTCGCTTCGTTTTGTGTTTTCGTTAGTTTTAGGCGCGGGATCGGGATTTCGACTTTTCAAAAACCGGGATCGAGCTTCGAAAACCCGGGAATTTCCCGACCGGTCCCGGCCTACCTTAGTTTGTAATCCCCCATTTTTTGAAGAAAAAACAGAATTGGTCGAAATGGTGGTCACAAAAAAAGCCAAGCCGGTTCAATTCGTTTTTAAGAAGTTCAACGTGAAAAACACCCAAAATCAGGGCTTTTCATCAGTTTATTGCAATAACTTTTATACGAATTTTCTAAGTGATTAGCGTTGGCTTAACAATAGCGTTTAAAAGCTTAGAGCTTTCAAATGACATCTTGATTGTTTGATTTGGTTGAGTATTAGGCCGGCTAGAGTTCAGTTTTTTCCATAATAAATCAAAATCTTAAAAATCAAAAATTTTTTCAAACTAAAAATGCATACACCAAAAAATGACTTTTCATTGACCAAAATGCACCCCTAAAGATCGAAATTTCCCGAAAAATTTTTAGGATATTTTAAAAAAAAAAATTTCAAAACATGTGAAAATATTATGCCTATATACTAGTGATGCACGAGACCCAAAATTTACCGAGACCCGAGACTCGAGACCGAGACCGAGACTTGACCCCGAGACTCGAGACCGAGACCGAGACTTGACCCCGAGATCGAGTAAGCGACACAGAATTTAACCACTGCGCCATACGTGAACGGTATTCCGAAAGTTGACAAAGTATTATAGGATTCTAAATTTTCAATTGTGTATTTTCAAATCTTTCAAGCACATAATTCTTTAATGATTTCTCACCAAAATGGCATCTTTACCAGTGCAAAAAAGTCTCGATTTTCGAGACCAAGTACCCGAGACTCGAGACCGAGACCGAGACCCAAAAAACCCGAGACTTTTCTCGAGTCGAGACTCGAGACCGAGACTCTCGTGCATCACTACTATATACTAGTGCTGCACGAGACCCAAAATTTACCGAGACTCGGGACCGAGACCGAACATACTATACAATTGTAAGAGGAAAATTATTAAAGATGAACGAATTTTGATGGGTTTCACATAAAAATTGACTGGATTTGGTTACTATTAGCACATTTTTTAATCAATATTTTGGCAATTTTTGGGATTTTTGGTCAATATTTTACATTTTGGGAATATGCCGTAGGCAATAAAAATTTTGCTACCGCTACGTTAGTGGCAACAGTCAATATAAATCCGCTCTCTAGTGAAAACATTCAAAATTCGTCACTTAATTCGAACATTCGGTTG
Source organism: Globodera rostochiensis (assembly GCA_018350325.1). Lineage (NCBI taxonomy): Eukaryota > Metazoa > Nematoda > Chromadorea > Rhabditida > Heteroderidae > Globodera > Globodera rostochiensis. The sequence continues at coordinate 244,822 of JAEVLN010000025.1, forward strand.
AACAAACGGGTCCCTCCCTCCCCCTGCGGCGACGTTTTGTTCGAAGTCTTCAAATTCTGTGGGCCTTTTGTGCTTGGACTGAAAGTTGCGCTTATCAGCGATCGCCTTGACTTTTTGGTGGACGCGCATTTCAAATCGAAGGAATGTTAAAAGTTCAACAAATGTTTTTTGTTTAAATTTTTTCGTATTTTTAGGTACACACAGCGGCTCAATTTTGGGGCTCTAGTTCGGAAAAGATTTGAATTTTGGCTTAGTGGTCTGTGAGCTTTTCAACAAAAAAGGGGCACGGGTTCGAGTCCCCCGCATGTTTTTGCTGGATTTCGATGAATTTATTCACTTTTCCGTAAATTGAGAGGAACCAAACATTTTTTAAATGCAAATAAATTTTTTTACACATTATTTGCAAACCTTTTTTATTTCTTTTATAAAAAATTGTTGAGAAATAAAAATTTTAAATGCTAAATGAAACCCGATCATCCGGCCTCAGCAAAACAGTCTTCTTCGTCATCCATTCTGTCTTCCCCAAGCTCTGCTGTGCTCTCCGTCTCCATTCGCCGCTAAAATTATGATTTTAAACCCATAAACCCGTCCCACTAATCCTCACCAGCTCCATCTCCTCCAGTTTGCCGCTGTCCAGAAGCCAGTTGTGGATGAACTGATGCTCGAGCTGTTGTCGGATTTGGGCTACGTCCGGCATCGTCTTCCAAAGCTGTTCCAGTCGCCTCCAAACTGAATGCAGCGCTTCATCACCTTAAAAGGGGGGGGGGGGTCCAGCTTTATTAAAGCTCATTTCACCACCCTGCTCATCCATGAGCCCAAGAAAATGATGTTGGCGAGCAAATGGCACGAAGTGGACGAGCAGCAAATGAGCCTTTGGTTTTTGGGACAGAAGCAGCCGCATTTGTGGCTGGTCGACGATAAACGCTTTGAAGTTGTCCATGTGGTCTTCCAGTTCAGCAACTTCTCGCGGCAACAGTGGTTGCACCTTCAAAAAATGATGTTGAGATAAAAAATAATAATTTAACACCTTGGAAAACGCCTGAATTTTGGCCAAATAGGCGAGCGCCATGCAGATCGTTTTTGGCCATTCCGTGGTCAAAAGCGGGACCATTTCCGCTGCGCGGAGAAGGATTTTCCGGATCGTGTTGCCGGTGTAGTCCTTCTTCCGGAATTTCTCCCTGCGTGCGCCAATGCTCCGAAGAAACTGCTGAACCGTTGTTTCGCATGCCGTCTGCCGCTCGAGTTCCCGTACAAGCGCGTTGCCGAGGCCTTGAAAGACGTGGAACGGCGCGAGGACAATCCGGTCAAAGTCGATGGCAGGGAGGAGCGGCGTTTTGACAATGCCCATTGTTGCCGAGCGAAGTGCTTTGGTCGCAGACTCCCCGCGTTGAATGGCCTGCTCAAACTGCTGCGCCTGCTGAACTGTCTCCGTGACGCTCCGAAGACGGCACATGTCCTCATCCAGCAGTTGGTCACGACTGCAGGTGCAAACTGGCGAAGGAAAACTGGTGCGAGCAGAGCCGCAGTGTCCAACAATGCCCCAAACAAAGCTGACGTCGCCGCCGAGGAACCTGTAATTGTACGTAGGAAAAAGTATACTAAACAAAGAATGTTTCATTTCCAAAATTACCATTTCACCCTTCTGCCGTCCAGCGACTCCAGCTGCCCGATTTGTTCCCAAAGTGTCCCTCCGTACACCTCCATGTTGGCGCGGGAGTCTTTTGCTGGAAAGACTGCAGCAACGAAGTTGTTGGCTGGTGAATTTGGGCGCTGCGCTTCACCGAAGGAGATGGTGATTTTCGTGAAGCCCTGCCCGAAGTCCCCGCTGAGCTTAAGAAGCACATTGGGATCGATGTACTTCAGGTTGTCCTTAGCCGATCGGAGTCGAAATTTCAGTGCTCCTTCGATGTCCGCGCAAAAGAAGCCAACACCAGCCGGCGTTTCGACCGTCTGGTAGTGAAGAGGCTCGCAGATTTGCCGCTTAATTGCGATCACCTAGGAAAAAAATTGAAATCCATTTATAAAATTAGTTCCACCTTTTTTATTGGTGGAAGTACGTCGAACTGGTGGTTGATTAGCCGAAAAGTGCGCTTCAGTCGTCGGTAGGCCTTCTGAGTGCCCAGCAGGCTGAGGATCACCAGCGCGTCCTCAGATTCCATTGGCTCGTCCGCCGGTTGTGCCTCCTTCTTCAGCGGCGTAAAATGCTGGAAGCGGTGTCGGACTTCACGGTGGAGCCGTTCCAGGCCATTTCTGCTCGCCGATCTTGACCGGTCCCTGTCCAAAACTGCGACGAGTTTGTCGGCCAGTTCTCGTCGGGCACTTCTCTTCAGCTCGTCCACGTTTTTGGCTGGCCGTCCTCTGGTCGGAGTGACTGAAATTGAAAATTTGTTAAAACAAAAATAAATTGGGGATTAACTCACTTTGGCTCGACGTTGATGCGCTTGTGGACGGCAGTTGGGAACGTAGATCGGCGATGACGGCTTCTCTGTTGCGCAACTGCAGCCGAAGGAAGCCAATCGTATCGTCTCGCTCCCGCAGTTGGCGCTCGAGCTCGAGGAGGCGTTCCTCCACGGGTTGTTCTCCGGGGGTTGTCGGCGGTGGCGTTACTTCTGCTGGTGGTGGGCAGAAGTTGAATTCGAGGGCTGGTGTTGCCGGCGGCTCCTCGACAATCTCGGGCACTGGTGCTGCTGTTGATGTGTCGTCACCGGCGTCGGGCGGAGGCAGTGCGACGTCATCTTCGTTGTCTCGATCTGCAAAACGGGAAATTTTTGGAAATTTGCAGAAAAATGAATTCAAAACTCACGTTTCTTGGCCCATCGGGCATTGATTGCGTTGATGGCACTCGCGCGCCTTTTATCATGCTTTCCCCACCGTTTTTGAGCACCCTTTTCGGCGTGAAGCTTGTGCAATAAATTTTTATCGGACATATTATTAATCTAATAATAATTCTAAATTACATCAATGAAATATAGAAATGGAGAGCATAATAAAATCACCCTATAGCATTAAACGATTTCTTATTTGAAAGTTTGAGACGGATCCGCCGTATACAAATGAAGTTAAGCGTATCGAAGTTCGGGATGCTTTTTTAATTGGTGAAAAAGGTGAGAGAGAACGCCAAACGAGAGAAAGTTAGAGAAAGAAAGGAAATTTGTTTAATTCTCTCGCACTCTCTATTTATTGGCACACATCTCGTTTTTTGAGCCGCTGTGTACATCGACCAAAGTGTCATCGAATTTCTCAAAAGAATTCGTCCCCTTTTCAAGTCCAAAGGGGCAATTCTTTCAATTGGGACATCCACCACCCAAAACCGCAGTTGGGAAATCATTTGGCCATTGATCAAAGACAACATTTGTGGATTTGAGTTGTCCCCCTCCAAACTCGACCGTTTGCGCCGTTTCTTTCCGGCCATTCTCCGCGGTTGCCCAAAACTCCGAATGATCCAAGCTTATGGTCTTTTACCCGAATCTCCGGCCGATGACAGCGCCGCCGATTCTTCTGGCCAAGCGTTGGCCAAATGGTTGCACACGCCCCGCGGGGATGGCCTTCCGAAGGTGTTGCGATGCAAATTTCGTTTGACAGAAATAGGAGGACTCAAATTGGTCAGTTTTGGAATTTGTTTTATTGGACTCTCCGATTTATACGTTTATTCCATTTTAGTCATTTTTCAATTCGACCGCTCCGGCCTTTATCATCAAATCCGAATCAAAATTCGAACTATTTCCCTCATTTAACAATTTAAAAACGAAAATACTCAAATGGCCGTCCGCCGCCGTGGGGTTGGCTATGAGTAGGGCCCGGATTTTAGGGACTAAAAAAACGTGAAATAGGGACATAATAGGGACTAAAAGACCCCTAAAATAGGGACTAAAACCCCCAAAAAGTGGCAAAATAGGGACTAAAAAAGGTGCTAAACTGCCCAAATCCAGTCAATTTTTGCGTGAAACCCTTTAAAATCCATCATTTTTTATTAATTTTCTTCTTACAATTGTAAATGTACTATTTTTCACATGTTTTTTGAAACTTTTATAAAAAAATATCCAATAAAATTTTTTTTGGAAAATATCAATCTTTGGGGGGTAGATTTTTGTCCAAGAAAAAGTCTTTTTTTAGGGATGCATTTTTAGTTTGAAAAAAATTTTGACTTTTAGTGGGATATTTTTCGTTTTTATTGCAGTTTTAAGAAATTTTTGGAAAAATGTCTAAAATATTCCAAAGAAATTTTGGGCAAGATAGGGACTAAAAACGCAAAATCGTCGAAATAGGTAAGGGCGAACATCTACGGCTTTTGAAGAAAAAAATAATGCAATTTTTTCAAAGTCGCTAAAAAGGTGGTAAGTTTTATATTAGAAAATTGTACACAGCATAAATTTTATTATCCGAATGAAAACTAAAAATCCAGATTTTTTTTTTTAAATTTGAGCTGTTTTTGTTAGGAATATACTCAAAGCTTGAGTAGGTATATGTTTTTTGGTCCAAGAAATACGCCCGATCGAATTTTAATTTTAGTATATGACGCAAAAGAAGGTCCGAGTGAGCCCCGAAAATGAATGAACGAAGTATGAACGGAATTGGAGGGAATTAAAAATGAGAAAATGGACTAAACATTGAAATTGTTGCTTTTTTTTCTTTTCAATATAAATCTTTTTCCCAAAGCTTTGACGTTTGATAAACTTTAAATTCTAGGTAAACGGGATTACCGCGGGAAAAGGGAAAAATCGGTCATACCGCCCAGAGCTCAAATCGAACGAAAAATCCGAGAAAAATTTTGTCCGGCAACCATTCCCTGAAGAGTTACAGACCCGGGACTGAAGTGTCTTTTGACTGGAGACTCAGTTGCCCACTAATTAAAAAATGGAGAAAATCAGGCCTGCGCACGGTTGGCTCCTGTACCTTTCAACACTGGACATTTCAACACTGGACATTTCAACACTGATTTCAACACTGGACATTTCAACACTGATTTTAAATTTTAAAAATAAATTGATAGTGCCAAATTCAAAAATACCTAGTTATAATTAAATAAAGGCTTATTAATTAATCAGTCTTGCTGAGCTAAATGATACGAAATCGTTCTAAGTAACGAAGTGCGTCTTCGCCAGCCCTCTGGTCAAATTCTGCAAAAATCTGCTGAAGATTATGGTCCAGCGCCACATAAACGCTCTTCCTTTTTAGTCCTCTCCCTCTCACGCCATGCGCTGGTGCATTTCGATAATCCGTGACAATGATTTCCCAGTGATGAAACTCTTTCACCATTTGACTGACAAATTTGCTAAATAGCGGCTTAGGATCAAGGAGAGAGCCCCAAATTAGATGCCAGCCTTCCAAAGAATTGTTGCTTCTTGAAAGCCCTTCCTGAAGACGTTCAGTAACATTCCAGAACTAAGGGAACAATTGATTCAAACTCAATATAACAATTTTCAATGCCTCAATTGGAAACAAGGCATTGCGATGTTGCAAATTTTCGTGCTCAATCCATGCACGAAGCCAACCATCACATCCATTCCCATACACTCCTCCCTGCTCGCCAGGAAAAATTTGCGGGTGAGCGACAACATATGACGGGCCGATGTATGTCAAAACAAAATATTTTAACAACTCTTAATGTAACGCTGATCACTATCAAAAAATTAAGCTAACCCAAAATTTCCATTACAATAACAAGGACCATTTAAATATTTTCGAATTTCTCAAATTTCTTATCACATAGCATTTAGCTCAGCAAGACTGATTAATTAATAAGCCTTTATTTAATTATAACTAGGTATTTTTGAATTTGGCACTATCAATTTATTTTTAAAATTTAAAATCAGTGTTGAAATGTCCGCTGCTATACAACTCGCCTATGTAACACTTCGCCTACGTAACATTTCGCCTACGCAACATTTCGCCTACAAAGCCAAAAGGCAACATTTCGCCTACAAGGTTTAAATGTTACAACTCGCCTATGTAACATTTCGCCTACCCAGCCAAAAAGCAACATTTCGCCTACAAATTTTAAAATTTCGATTTTTAACATTTCCTTAGACAAATTGAAGGCGTATTTGGTAGATTAAGTCAGATCGAGGGCAAAAGCATTGTATAAATCCATTCTCGTTCTAAAAAGCTGGGTCTGAAAAGGAAGATCCAAGAAGGGAAAAGCCAAACGCAAAGCCTCAACAATTCGAGCAAGCAAAGAAGGACGTCACCTGCGAGGTTTTTGTGGAGATGGGGTGCCAATGCGTTTGACCCCCTCTGCAAATCAAAGAGGAGGGGCCGATCCTTTGAACAATTCTGGCAATTAATTCGAGTGTTTGCACAAGTTTTTCCTTTGTTTTAGGGAGTCTAGTTTCAAATTCAACCGGGCACTCATAACGTCTACGTTTTTTGACTACAACTACTCAATTCAAGTTGGGTTTCCTTCGCCAAGACCGCATTTGTTGTCAATGGAATGAGTTAATAAAATTTGAAGCTTTTATGCCTTCGCAATCGTTTGTCAAAGAAAAATTTTTTAAAAATCGAATTTTTAAAATTTGTAGGCGAAATGTTACTTTTTGACTGGGTAGGCGAAATGTAACATTTTAACCTTGTAGGCGAAATGTTGCCTATTGGCTGTGTAGGCGAAATGTAAATAGGCGAAATGTTGCGTAGGCGAAGTGTTGCTTTTTGGCTTTGTAGGCGAAATGTTGCCTTTTGGCTGTGTAGGCGAAATGTTACATAGGCGAGTTGTAGTGGCGCCGAAATGTCCAGTGTTGAAATCAGTGTTGAAATGTCCAGTGTTGAAATGTCGGGTCACCCGCACGGTTACCCGTAACCGCGGTTATCAACCGTTATGGAATTTTAAAAGGTCGCGGTTAACGGTTATGACTAGGGTTGTCACCCCGACCCAGACCCCCGACCCTGCAAAGCAATGCGTTTTTATTTAAATCATTGAGTGTCTTTATGTATTTTTCAGGCGTTGGACAACTGAGTCTCCACTGGAAAAGACACTTCAGTCCCGGCTCATAACTTGCTTCAAAGTGGTTTGCACAGAAAAATTTTCAAATTTGTAGTTAAAGTGGAGTCGAATGGTATATGATTTGTCGATTTTGAGCAACTTACGTAACTCAATTTTAGCCCCACAAACTTCTAGTGAATATTCCATAATTTATTAACCAAAAAAAGCAAAAAGTTCACTTTCTTGTTCAATGATAATCATGTATCAACTCGTTAAATCCGTGACCAAAGTGAGCTCATATGTAGTCTAATCACATTGTTGTATTCAAAGTTCGTTCCAAAGTATGCTACGATTTGTTGCCAGGATCTGGTGGCGTAACGCATGGAAACAAATCGGCGGCATATGTAGTCTAATCACGAAGTTGCCATACTGATTCGTGACCAAAGTGAGCTCATATGTAGTCTAATCACGTAGTTGCCATACTGATTCGTGACCAAAGTATGCTACGGTTTGTCGCCAGGGTCTGACGGCGAAATGCATGGAAACAAATCGGCGGCAGAAGCGACAAACAAACCGGTAGTTTCTGCAAAATTAAACAAATATTTAATTAAGTAAAAAATAATTTTTACGAATTTAGTGTCATTTCATAAACAATGAATGCCTTTTATATTCTTTTTCTTTCTCACCCAAACGCTTTCCGTCCTTTGTGTAAATGATTTGGCGAGTTGCCAAATTGACGCCGGACTCATTCATCGGGAACCCCATGCTTAATCACATGTCGGATCACGTAGTTGCCACCGGTCCCTGGGTCGTCCATGTTCAATCATATGCGAGATCACGTAGTTGCCATGCTGATCCGTGACCAAAGTGAGCTCATATGTAGTCTAATCACGAAGTTGCCATACTGATTCGTGACCAAAGTGAGCTCATATGTAGTCTAATCACGTTGTTGTATTCAAAGTCCGGCCCAAAGTTGGCTACAATTTTGTCGCCAGGGTCTGACGGCGAAACGCATGGAAACAAATCGGCTGAAGCGACAAACAAACCGGTAGTTTCTGCAAAATTAAACAAATATTTAATTAAGTAAAAAATTATTTTTAGAAATTTAGTGTCATTTCATAAACAATAAATTGCCCTTTAATTTAATTCTTTTTCTTTCTCACCCAAACGCTTTCCGTCCTTTGTGTAAATAATTTGGCGAGTTGCCAAATTGACGCCGCACTCAGTCCTCGGGAACCCCATGCTCAATCTCATGTCGGACCACGTAGTTGCCACCGGTCGCCGGGTCGTCCATGCATAATAATATACCAGATCACGTAGTTGCCATGCTGATCCGTGACCAAGTTGAGCTCATATGTAGTCTAATCACGTAGTTGCCATACTGATCCCACATATGTAGTCTAATCACGTTGTTGTATTCAAAGTTCGTTCCAAAGTATGCTACGATTTGTTGCCAGGATCTGGTGGCGTAACGCATGGAAACAAATCGGTGGCATATGTAGTCTAATCACGAAGTTGCAGATACTGATTCGTGACCAAAGTATGCTACGGTTTGTCGCCAGGGTCTGACGGCGAAATGCATGGAAACAAATCGGCGGCAGAAGCGACAAACAAACCGGTAGTTTCTGCAAAATTAAACAAATATTTAATTAAGTAAAAAATTATTTTTACAAATTTAGTGTCATTTCATAAACAATGAATTGCCCTTTAATTTTATTCTTTTTCTTTCTCACCCAAACGCTTTCCGTCCTTTGTGTAAATGATTTGGCGAGTTGCCAAATTGACGCCGGACTCATTCATCGGGAACCCCATACTTAATCACATGTCGGATCACGTAGTTGCCACCGGTCCCTGGGTCGTCCATGTTCAATCATATGCGAGATCACGTAGTTGCCATGCTGATCCGTGACCAAAGAGAGCTCATATGTAGTCTAATCACGTAGTTGCCATACTGATCCCACATATGTAGTCTAATCACGTTGTTGTATTCAAAGTTCGTTCCAAAGTATGCTACGATTTGTTGCCAGGATCTGGTGCCGTAACGCATGGAAACAAATCGGCGGCATATGTAGTCTAATCACGAAGTTGCCATACTGATTCGTGACCAAGTTGAGCTCATATGTAGTCTAATCACGTAGTTGCCATACTGATTCGTGACCAGCTCATATGTAGTCTAATACGTAGTTGTATTCAAAGTTCGTTCTAAAGTATGCTACGATTTGTCGCCAGGGACTGACAGCGAAACGCATGGAAACAAATCGGCTGTATATGTAGTCTAATCACGTAGTTGCCATACTGATTCGTGACCAGCTCATATGTAGTCTAATCACGTAGTTGCCATACTGATTCGTGACCAAAGTATGCTACGGTTTGAATTTTGTCGCCAGGGTCTGACGGCGAAATGCATGGAAACAAATCGGCGGCAGAAGCGACAAATAAACCGGTAGTTTCTGCAAAATTAAACAAATATTTAATTAAGTAAAAAATAATTTTTACGAATTTAGTGTCATTTCATAAACAATGAATGCCTTTTATATTCTTTTTCTTTCTCACCCAAACGCTTTCCGTCCTTTGTGTAAATGATTTGGCGAGTTGCCAAATTGACGCCGGACTCATTCATCGGGAACCCCATGCTTAATCACATGTCGGATCACGTAGTTGCCACCGGTCCCTGGGTCGTCCATGTTCAATCATATGCGAGATCACGTAGTTGCCATGCTGATCCGTGACCAAAGAGAGCTCATATGTAGTCTACTCACGTAGTTGCCATACTGATCCCACATATGTAGTCTAATCACGTTGTTGTATTCAAAGTTCGTTCCAAAGTATGCTACGATTTGTTGCCAGGATCTGGTGGCGTAACGCATGGAAACAAATCGGCGGCATATGTAGTCTAATCACGAAGTTGCCATACTGATTCGTGACCAAGTTGAGCTCATATGTAGTCTAATCACGTAGTTGCCATACTGATTCGTGACCAAGTTGAGCTCATATGTAGTCTAATCACGTAGTTGCCATACTGATTCGTGACCAGCTCATATGTAGTCTAATACGTAGTTGTATTCAAAGTTCGTTCTAAAGTATGCTACGATTTGTCGCCAGGGTCTGACAGCGAACCGCATGGAAACAAATCGGCTGCATATGTAGTCTAATCACGTAGTTGCCATACTGATCCCACATATGTAGTCTAATCACGTTGTTGTATTCAAAGTTCGTTCCAAAGTATGCTACGATTTGTTGCCAGGATCTGGTGGCGTAACGCATGAAAACAAATCGGCGGCATATGTAGTCTAATCACGAAGTTGCCATACTGATTCGTGACCAAAGTGAGCTCATATGTAGTCTAATCACGTAGTTGCCATACTGATTCGTGACCATAGTATGCTACGGTTTGTCGCCAGGGTCTGACGGCGAAATGCATAGGAAACAAATCGGCGGCAGAAGCGACAAACAAACCGGTAGTTTCTGCAAAATTAAACAAATATTTAATTAAGTAAAAAATAATTTTTACGAATTTAGTGTCATTTCATAAACAATGAATGCCTTTTATATTCTTTTTCTTTCTCACCCAAACGCTTTCCGTCCTTTGTGTAAATGATTTGGCGAGTTGCCAAATTGACGCCGGACTCATTCATCGGGAACCCCATGCTTAATCACATGTCGGATCACGTAGTTGCCACCGGTCCCTGGGTCGTCCATGTTCAATCATATGCGAGATCACGTAGTTGCCATGCTGATCCGTGACCAAAGTGAGCTCATATGTAGTCTAATCACGTAGTTGCCATACTGATCCGTGACCAAAGTGAGCTCATATGTAGTCTAATCACGAAGTTGCCATACTGATTCGTGACCAAAGTGAGCTCATATGTAGTCTAATCACGTTGTTGTATTCAAAGTCCGGCCCAAAGTTGGCTACAATTTTGTCGCCAGGGTCTGACGGCGAAACGCATGGAAACAAATCGGCGGCAGAAGCGACAAACAAACCGGTAGTTTCTGCAAAATTAAACAAATATTTAATTAAGTAAAAAATTATTTTTAGAAATTTAGTGTCATTTCATAAACAATGAATTGCCCTTTAATTTTATTCTTTTTCTTTCTCACCCAAACGCTTTCCGTCCTTTGTGTAAATAATTTGGCGAGTTGCCAAATTGACGCCGCACTCAGTCCTCGGGAACCCCATGCTCAATCACATGTCGGACCACGTAGTTGCCACCGGTCGCCGGGTCGTCCATGCATAATAATATACCAGATCACGTAGTTGCCATGCTGATCCGTGACCAAGTTGAGCTCATATGTAGTCTAATCACGTAGTTGCCATACTGATCCCACATATGTAGTCTAATCACGTTGTTGTATTCAAAGTTCGTTCCAAAGTATGCTACGATTTGTTGCCAGGATCTGGTGGCGTAACGCATGGAAACAAATCGGCGGCATATGTAGTCTAATCACGAAGTTGCAGATACTGATTCGTGACCAAAGTATGCTACGGTTTGTCGCCAGGGTCTGACGGCGAAATGCATGGAAACAAATCGGCGGCAGAAGCGACAAACAAACCGGTAGTTTCTGCAAAATTAAACAAATATTTAATTAAGTAAAAAATTATTTTTACAAATTTAGTGTCATTTCATAAACAATGAATTGCCCTTTAATTTTATTCTTTTTCTTTCTCACCCAAACGCTTTCCGTCCTTTGTGTAAATAATTTGGCGAGTTGCCAAATTGACGCCGCACTCAGTCCTCGGGAACCCCATGCTCAATCACATGTCGGATCACGTAGTTGCCACCGGTCCCTGGGTCGTCCATGCTCAATCATATGCGAGATCACGTAGTTGCCATGCTGATCCGTGACCAAAGTGAGCACATATGTAGTCTAATCACGAAGTTGCCATACTGATTCGTGACCAAAGTGAGCTCATATGTAGTCTAATCACGTTGTTGTATTCAAAGTCCGGCCCAAAGTTGGCTACAATTTTGTCGCCAGGGTCTGACGGCGAAACGCATGGAAACAATCGGCGGCAGAAGCGACAAACAAACCGGTAGTTTCTGCAAAATTAAACAAATATTTAATTAAGTAAAAAATAATTTTTACGAATTTAGTGTCATTTCATAAACAATGAATGCCCTTTATATTCTTTTTCTTTCTCACCCAAACGCTTTCCGTCCTTTGTGTAAATGATTTGGCGAGTTGCCAAATTGACGCCGGACTCATTCATCGGGAACCCCATGCTTAATCACATGTCGGATCACTTAGTTGCCACCGGTCCCTGGGTCGTCCATGTTCAATCATATGCGAGATCACGTAGTTGCCATGCTGATCCGTGACCAAAGTGAGCTCGTATGTAGTCTAATCACGTAGTTGCCATACTGATCCCTCATATGTAGTCTAATCACGTTGTTGTATTCAAAGTCCGGCCCAAAGTTGGCTACAATTTTGTCGCCAGGGTCTGACGGCGAAACGCATGGAAACAAATCGGCGGCAGAAGCGACAAACAAACCGGTAGTTTCTGCAAAATTAAACAAATATTTAATTAAGTAAAAAATTATTTTTAGAAATTTAGTGTCATTTCATAAACAATGAATTGCCCTTTAATTTTATTCTTTTTCTTTCTCACCCAAACGCTTTCCGTCCTTTGTGTAAATAATTTGGCGAGTTGCCAAATTGACGCCGCACTCAGTCCTCGGGAACCCCATGCTCAATCACATGTCGGACCACGTAGTTGCCACCGGTCGCCGGGTCGTCCATGCATAATAATATACCAGATCACGTAGTTGCCATGCTGATCCGTGACCAAGTTGAGCTCATATGTAGTCTAATCACGTAGTTGCCATACTGATCCCACATATGTAGTCTAATCACGTTGTTGTATTCAAAGTTCGTTCCAAAGTATGCTACGATTTGTTGCCAGGATCTGGTGGCGTAACGCATGGAAACAAATCGGCGGCATATGTAGTCTAATCACGAAGTTGCAGATACTGATTCGTGACCAAAGTATGCTACGGTTTGTCGCCAGGGTCTGACGGCGAAATGCATGGAAACAAATCGGCGGCAGAAGCGACAAACAAACCGGTAGTTTCTGCAAAATTAAACAAATATTTAATTAAGTAAAAAATTATTTACAAATTTAGTGTCATTTCATAAACTGCCCTTTAATTTTATTCTTTTTCTTTCTCACCCAAACGCTTTCCGTCCTTTGTGTAAATGATTTGGCGAGTTGCCAAATTGACGCCGAACTCAGTCCTGGGAACCCTATGCTCAATCACATGTCGGATCATGTAGTTGCCACCGGTCGTTGGTCGTCCATGCTCAATCATATGCGAGATCACGTAGTTGCCATGCTGATCCGTGACCAAAGTGAGCACATACGTTGTTGTATTCAAAGTCCGGCCCAAAGTTGGCTACAATTTTGTCGCCAGGGTCTGACGGCGAAACGCATGGAAACAAATCGGCGGCAGAAGCGACAAAACAAACCGGTAGTTTCTGCAAAATTAAACAAATATTTAATTAAGTAAAAAATAATTTTTACGAATTTAGTGTCATTTCATAAACAATGAATGCCCTTTATATTCTTTTTCTTTCTCACCCAAACGCTTTCCGTCCTTTGTGTAAATGATTTGGCGAGTTGCCAAATTGACGCCGGACTCATTCATCGGGAACCCCATGCTTAATCACATGTCGGATCACTTAGTTGCCACCGGTCCCTGGGTCGTCCATGTTCAATCATATGCGAGATCACGTAGTTGCCATGCTGATCCGTGACCAAAGTGAGCTCGCATGTAGTCTAATCACGTAGTTGCCATACTGATCCGTGACCAAAGTGAGCTCATATGTAGTCTAATCACGAAGTTGCCATACTGATTCGTGACCAAAGTGAGCTCATATGTAGTCTAATCACGTTGTTGTATTCAAAGTCCGGCCCAAAGTTGGCTACAATTTTGTCGCCAGGGTCTGACGGCGAAACGCATGGAAACAAATCGGCGGCAGAAGCGACAAACAAACCGGTAGTTTCTGCAAAATTAAACAAATATTTAATTAAGTAAAAAATTATTTTTAGAAATTTAGTGTCATTTCATAAACAATGAATTGCCCTTTAATTTTATTCTTTTTCTTTCTCACCCAAACGCTTTCCGTCCTTTGTGTAAATAATTTGGCGAGTTGCCAAATTGACGCCGCACTCAGTCCTCGGGAACCCCATGCTCAATCACATGTCGGACCACGTAGTTGCCACCGGTCGCCGGGTCGTCCATGCATAATAATATACCAGATCACGTAGTTGCCATGCTGATCCGTGACCAAGTTGAGCTCATATGTAGTCTAATCACGTAGTTGCCATACTGATCCCACATATGTAGTCTAATCACGTTGTTGTATTCAAAGTTCGTTCCAAAGTATGCTACGATTTGTTGCCAGGATCTGGTGGCGTAACGCATGGAAACAAATCGGCGGCATATGTAGTCTAATCACGAAGTTGCAGATACTGATTCGTGACCAAAGTATGCTACGGTTTGTCGCCAGGGTCTGACGGCGAAATGCATGGAAACAAATCGGCGGCAGAAGCGACAAACAAACCGGTAGTTTCTGCAAAATTAAACAAATATTTAATTAAGTAAAAAATTATTTTACAAATTTAGTGTCATTTCATAAACAATGAATTGCCCTTTAATTTTATTCTTTTTCTTTCTCACCCAAACGCTTTCCGTCCTTTGTGTAAATAATTTGGCGAGTTGCCAAATTGACGCCGCACTCAGTCCTCGGGAACCCCATGCTCAATCACATGTCGGATCACGTAGTTGCCACCGGTCCCTGGGTCGTCCATGCTCAATCATATGCGAGATCACGTAGTTGCCATGCTGATCCGTGACCAAAGTGAGCACATATGTAGTCTAATCACGAAGTTGCCATACTGATTCGTGACCAAAGTGAGCTCATATGTAGTCTAATCACGTTGTTGTATTCAAAGTCCGGCCCAAAGTTGGCTACAATTTTGTCGCCAGGGTCTGACGGCGAAACGCATGGAAACAAATCGGCGGCAGAAGCGACAAACAAACCGGTAGTTTCTGCAAAATTAAACAAATATTTAATTAAGTAAAAAATAATTTTTACGAATTTAGTGTCATTTCATAAACAATGAATGCCTTTTATATTCTTTTTCTTTCTCACCCAAACGCTTTCCGTCCTTTGTGTAAATGATTTGGCGAGTTGCCAAATTGACGCCGGACTCATTCATCGGGAACCCCATGCTTAATCACATGTCGGATCACTTAGTTGCCACCGGTCCCTGGGTCGTCCATGTTCAATCATATGCGAGATCACGTAGTTGCCATGCTGATCCGTGACCAAAGTGAGCTCGCATGTAGTCTAATCACGTAGTTGCCATACTGATCCGTGACCAAAGTGAGCTCATATGTAGTCTAATCACGAAGTTGCCATACTGATTCGTGACCAAAGTGAGCTCATATGTAGTCTAATCACGTTGTTGTATTCAAAGTCCGGCCCAAAGTTGGCTACAATTTTGTCGCCAGGGTCTGACGGCGAAACGCATGGAAACAAATCGGCGGCAGAAGCGACAAACAAACCGGTAGTTTCTGCAAAATTAAACAAATATTTAATTAAGTAAAAAATTATTTTTAGAAATTTAGTGTCATTTCATAAACAATGAATTGCCCTTTAATTTTATTCTTTTTCTTTCTCACCCAAACGCTTTCCGTCCTTTGTGTAAATAATTTGGCGAGTTGCCAAATTGACGCCGCACTCAGTCCTCGGGAACCCCATGCTCAATCACATGTCGGACCACGTAGTTGCCACCGGTCGCCGGGTCGTCCATGCATAATAATATACCAGATCACGTAGTTGCCATGCTGATCCGTGACCAAGTTGAGCTCATATGTAGTCTAATCACGTAGTTGCCATACTGATCCCACATATGTAGTCTAATCACGTTGTTGTATTCAAAGTTCGTTCCAAAGTATGCTACGATTTGTTGCCAGGATCTGGTGGCGTAACGCATGGAAACAAATCGGCGGCATATGTAGTCTAATCACGAAGTTGCAGATACTGATTCGTGACCAAAGTATGCTACGGTTTGTCGCCAGGGTCTGACGGCGAAATGCATGGAAACAAATCGGCGGCAGAAGCGACAAACAAACCGGTAGTTTCTGCAAAATTAAACAAATATTTAATTAAGTAAAAAATTATTTTTACAAATTTAGTGTCATTTCATAAACAATGAATTGCCCTTTAATTTTATTCTTTTTCTTTCTCACCCAAACGCTTTCCGTCCTTTGTGTAAATAATTTGGCGAGTTGCCAAATTGACGCCGCACTCAGTCCTCGGGAACCCCATGCTCAATCACATGTCGGATCACGTAGTTGCCACCGGTCCCTGGGTCGTCCATGCTCAATCATATGCGAGATCACGTAGTTGCCATGCTGATCCGTGACCAAAGTGAGCACATATGTAGTCTAATCACGAAGTTGCCATACTGATTCGTGACCAAAGTGAGCTCATATGTAGTCTAATCACGTTGTTGTATTCAAAGTCCGGCCCAAAGTTGGCTACAATTTTGTCGCCAGGGTCTGACGGCGAAACGCATGGAAACAAATCGGCGGCAGAAGCGACAAACAAACCGGTAGTTTCTGCAAAATTAAACAAATATTTAATTAAGTAAAAAATAATTTTTACGAATTTAGTGTCATTTCATAAACAATGAATGCCCTTTATATTCTTTTTCTTTCTCACCCAAACGCTTTCCGTCCTTTGTGTAAATGATTTGGCGAGTTGCCAAATTGACGCCGGACTCATTCATCGGGAACCCCATGCTTAATCACATGTCGGATCACTTAGTTGCCACCGGTCCCTGGGTCGTCCATGTTCAATCATATGCGAGATCACGTAGTTGCCATGCTGATCCGTGACCAAAGTGAGCTCGTATGTAGTCTAATCACGTAGTTGCCATACTGATCCGTGACCAAAGTGAGCTCATATGTAGTCTAATCACGAAGTTGCCATACTGATTCGTGACCAAAGTGAGCTCATATGTAGTCTAATCACGTTGTTGTATTCAAAGTCCGGCCCAAAGTTGGCTACAATTTTGTCGCCAGGGTCTGACGGCGAAACGCATGGAAACAAATCGGCGGCAGAAGCGACAAACAAACCGGTAGTTTCTGCAAAATTAAACAAATATTTAATTAAGTAAAAAATTATTTTTAGAAATTTAGTGTCATTTCATAAACAATGAATTGCCCTTTAATTTTATTCTTTTTCTTTCTCACCCAAACGCTTTCCGTCCTTTGTGTAAATAATTTGGCGAGTTGCCAAATTGACGCCGCACTCAGTCCTCGGGAACCCCATGCTCAATCACATGTCGGACCACGTAGTTGCCACCGGTCGCCGGGTCGTCCATGCATAATAATATACCAGATCACGTAGTTGCCATGCTGATCCGTGACCAAGTTGAGCTCATATGTAGTCTAATCACGTAGTTGCCATACTGATCCCACATATGTAGTCTAATCACGTTGTTGTATTCAAAGTTCGTTCCAAAGTATGCTACGATTTGTTGCCAGGATCTGGTGGCGTAACGCATGGAAACAAATCGGCGGCATATGTAGTCTAATCACGAAGTTGCAGATACTGATTCGTGACCAAAGTATGCTACGGTTTGTCGCCAGGGTCTGACGGCGAAATGCATGGAAACAAATCGGCGGCAGAAGCGACAAACAAACCGGTAGTTTCTGCAAAATTAAACAAATATTTAATTAAGTAAAAAATTATTTACAAATTTAGTGTCATTTCATAAACTGCCCTTTAATTTTATTCTTTTTCTTTCTCACCCAAACGCTTTCCGTCCTTTGTGTAAATGATTTGGCGAGTTGCCAAATTGACGCCGAACTCAGTCCTGGGAACCCTATGCTCAATCACATGTCGGATCATGTAGTTGCCACCGGTCGTTGGGTCGTCCATGCATAATAATATACCAGATCACGTAGTTGCCATGCTGATCCGTGACCAAAGTGAGCACATACGTTGTTGTATTCAAAGTTCGTTCCAAAGTATGCTACGGTTTGTCGCCAGGGTCTGACGGCGAAACGCATGGAAACAAATCGGCGGCAGAAGCGACAAACAAACCGGTAGTTTCTGCAAAATTAAACAAATATTTAATTAAGTAAAAAATAATTTTTACGAATTTAGTGTCATTTCATAAACAATGAATGCCCTTTATATTTGTTTTCTTTCTCACCCAAACGCTTTCCGTCCTTTGTGTAAATGATTTGGCGAGTTGCCAAATTGACGCCGGACTCATTCATCGGGAACCCCATGCTTAATCACATGTCGGATCACGTAGTTGCCACCGGTCCCTGGGTCGTCCATGCTCAATCATATGCGAGATCACGTAGTTGCCATGCTGATCCGTGACCAAAGTGAGCTCATATGTAGTCTAATCACGTTGTTGTATTCAAAGTTCGTTCCAAAGTATGCTACGATTTGTCGCCAGGATCTGGTAGCGTAACGCATGAAAACAAATCGGCGACATATGTAGTCTAATCACGTAGTTGCCATACTGATCCGTGACCAAAGTGAGCACATATGTAGTCTAATCACGTTGTTGTATTGAAAGTTCGTTCCAAAGTATGCTACGATTTGTTGCCAGGGTCTGACGTCGAAACGCATGGAAACAAATCGGCGGCATATGTAGTCTAATCACCAAGTTGCCATGCTGATCCGTGACCAAAGTGAGCTCATATGTAGCCTAATCACGTAGCTGCCATACTAATCCGTGACCAAAGTGAGCTCATATGTAGTATAATCACGTAGTTGCCATACTGATTCGTGACCAAAGTATGCTACGGTTTGTCGCCAGGGTCTGACGGCGAAATGCATGGAAACAAATCGGCGGCAGAAGCGACAAACAAACCGGTAGTTTCTGCAAAATTAAACAAATATTTAATTAAGTAAAAAATAATTTTTACGAATTTAGTGTCATTTCATAAACAATGAATGCCCTTTATATTCTTTTTCTTTCTCACCCAAACGCTTTCCGTCCTTTGTGTAATGATTTGGCGAGTTGCCAAATTGACGCCGGACTCATTCATCGGGAACCCCATACTTAATCACATGTCGGATCACGTAGTTGCCACCGGTCCCTGGGTCGTCCATGCTCAATCATATGCGAGATCACGTAGTTGCCATGCTGATCCGTGACCAAAGTGAGCACATACGTTGTTGTATTCAAAGTTCGTTCCAAGTATGCTACGGTTTGTCGCCAGGGTCTGACGGCGAAACGCATGGAAACAAATCGGCGGCAGAAGCGACAAACAAACCGGTAGTTTCTGCAAAATTAAACAAATATTTAATTAAGTAAAAAATTATTTTTACAAATTTAGTGTCATTTCATAAACAATGAATTGCCCTTTAATTTTATTCTTTTTCTTTCTCACCCAAACGCTTTCCGTCCTTTGTGTAAATAATTTGGCGAGTTGCCAAATTGACGCCGCACTCAGTCCTCGGGAACCCCATGCTCAATCACATGTCGGATCACGTAGTTGCCACCGGTCCCTGGGTCGTCCATGCTCAATCATATGCGAGATCACGTAGTTGCCATGCTGATCCGTGACCAAAGTGAGCACATATGTAGTCTAATCACGAAGTTGCCATACTGATTCGTGACCAAAGTGAGCTCATATGTAGTCTAATCACGTTGTTGTATTCAAAGTCCGGCCCAAAGTTGGCTACAATTTTGTCGCCAGGGTCTGACGGCGAAACGCATGGAAACAAATCGGCGGCAGAAGCGACAAACAAACCGGTAGTTTCTGCAAAATTAAACAAATATTTAATTAAGTAAAAAATTATTTTTAGAAATTTAGTGTCATTTCATAAACAATGAATTGCTCTTTAATTTTATTCTTTTTCTTTCTCACCCAAACGCTTTCCGTCCTTTGTGTAAATAATTTGGCGAGTTGCCAAATTGACGCCGCACTCATTCATCGGGAACCCCATGCTTAATCACATGTCGGATCACGTAGTTGCCACCGGTCCCTGGGTCGTCCATGTTCAATCATATGCGAGATCACGTAGTTGCCATGCTGATCCGTGACCAAAGTGAGCTCGTATGTAGTCTAATCACGTAGTTGCCATACTGATCCGTGACCAAAGTGAGCTCATATGTAGTCTAATCACGAAGTTGCCATACTGATTCGTGACCAAAGTGAGCTCATATGTAGTCTAATCACGTTGTTGTATTCAAAGTCCGGCCCAAAGTTGGCTACAATTTTGTCGCCAGGGTCTGACGGCGAAACGCATGGAAACAAATCGGCGGCAGAAGCGACAAACAAACCGGTAGTTTCTGCAAAATTAAACAAATATTTAATTAAGTAAAAAATTATTTTTAGAAATTTAGTGTCATTTCATAAACAATGAATTGCCCTTTAATTTTATTCTTTTTCTTTCTCACCCAAACGCTTTCCGTCCTTTGTGTAAATAATTTGGCGAGTTGCCAAATTGACGCCGCACTCAGTCCTCGGGAACCCCATGCTCAATCACATGTCGGACCACGTAGTTGCCACCGGTCGCCGGGTCGTCCATGCATAATAATATACCAGATCACGTAATTGCCATGCTGATCCGTGACCAAGTTGAGCTCATATGTAGTCTAATCACGTAGTTGCCATACTGATCCCACATATGTAGTCTAATCACGTTGTTGTATTCAAAGTTCGTTCCAAAGTATGCTACGATTTGTTGCCAGGATCTGGTGGCGTAACGCATGGAAACAAATCGGCGGCATATGTAGTCTAATCACGAAGTTGCAGATACTGATTCGTGACCAAAGTATGCTACGGTTTGTCGCCAGGGTCTGACGGCGAAATGCATGGAAACAAATCGGCGGCAGAAGCGACAAACAAACCGGTAGTTTCTGCAAAATTAAACAAATATTTAATTAAGTAAAAAATTATTTACAAATTTAGTGTCATTTCATAAACTGCCCTTTAATTTTATTCTTTTTCTTTCTCACCCAAACGCTTTCCGTCCTTTGTGTAAATGATTTGGCGAGTTGCCAAATTGACGCCGAACTCAGTCCTGGGAACCCTATGCTCAATCACATGTCGGATCATGTAGTTGCCACCGGTCGTTGGGTCGTCCATGCATAATAATATACCAGATCACGTAGTTGCCATGCTGATCCGTGACCAAAGTGAGCACATATTGTTGTATTCAAAGTTCGTTCCAAAGTATGCTACGGTTTGTCGCCAGGGTCTGACGGCGAAACGCATGGAAACAAATCGGCGGCAGAAGCGACAAACAAACCGGTAGTTTCTGCAAAATTAAACAAATATTTAATTAAGTAAAAAATTATTTTTACAAATTTAGTGTCATTTCATAAACAATGAATTGCTCTTTAATTTTATTCTTTTTCTTTCTCACCCAAACGCTTTCCGTCCTTTGTGTATATAATTTGGCGAGTTGCCAAATTGACGCCGCACTCAGTCCTCGGGAACCCCATGCTCAATCACATGTCGGATCACGTAGTTGCCATGCTGATCCGCGACCAAAGTGAGCTCATACGTTGTTGTATTCAAAGTTCGTTCCAAAGTATGCTACGATTTGTTGCTAGGATCTGGTGGCGTAACGCATGAAAACAAATCGGCGGCATATGTAGTCTAATCACGTAGTTGCCATACTGATCCGTGACCAAAGTGAGCTCATATGTAGTCTAATCACGTAGTTGCCATACTGATTCGTGACCAAAGTATGCTACGGTTTGTCGCCAGGGTCTGACGGCGAAATGCATGGAAACAAATCGGCGGCAGAAGCAACAAACAAACCGGTAGTTTCTGCAAAATTAAACAAATATTTAATTAAGTAAAAAATAATTTTTACGAATTTAGTGTCATTTCATAAACAATGAATGCCCTTTATATTTGTTTTCTTTCTCACCCAAACGCTTTCCGTCCTTTGTGTAAATGATTTGGCGAGTTGCCAAATTGACGCCGGACTCATTCATCGGGAACCCCATGCTTAATCACATGTCGGATCACGTAGTTGCCACCGGTCCCTGGGTCGTCCATGCTCAATCATATGCGAGATCACGTAGTTGCCATGCTGATCCGTGACCAAAGTGAGCTCATATGTAGTCTAATCACGTTGTTGTATTCAAAGTTCGTTCCAAAGTATGCTACGATTTGTCGCCAGGATCTGGTAGCGTAACGCATGAAAACAAATCGGCGACATATGTAGTCTAATCACGTAGTTGCCATACTGATCCGTGACCAAAGTGAGCACATATGTAGTCTAATCACGTTGTTGTATTGAAAGTTCGTTCCAAAGTATGCTACGATTTGTTGCCAGGGTCTGACGTCGAAACGCATGGAAACAAATCGGCGGCATATGTAGTCTAATCACGAAGTTGCCATGCTGATCCGTGACCAAAGTGAGCTCATATGTAGCCTAATCACGTAGCTGCCATACTAATCCGTGACCAAAGTGAGCTCATATGTAGTCTAATCACGTAGTTGCCATACTGATTCGTGACCAAAGTATGCTACGGTTTGTCGCCAGGGTCTGACTGCGAAATGCATGGAAACAAATCGGCGGCAGAAGCGACAAACAAACCGGTAGTTTCTGCAAAATTAAACAAATATTTAATTAAGTAAAAAATAATTTTTACGAATTTAGTGTCATTTCATAAACAATGAATGCCCTTTATATTCTTTTTCTTTCTCACCCAAACGCTTTCCGTCCTTTGTGTAAATGATTTGGCGAGTTGCCAAATTGACGCCGGACTCATTCATCGGGAACCCCATGCTTAATCACATGTCGGATCACGTAGTTGCCACCGGTCCCTGGGTCGTCCATGTTCAATCATATGCGAGATCACGTAGTTGCCATGCTGATCCGTGACCAAAGTGAGCTCATATGTAGTCTAATCACGTAGTTGCCATACTGATCCGTGACCAAAGTGAGCTCATATGTAGTCTAATCACGAAGTTGCCATACTGATTCGTGACCAAAGTGAGCTCATATGTAGTCTAATCACGTTGTTGTATTCAAAGTCCTGCCCAAAGTTGGCTACAATTTTGTCGCCAGGGTCTGACGGCGAAACGCATGGAAACAAATCGGCGACATATGTAGTCTAATCACGTAGTTGCCATACTGATCCGTGACCAAAGTGAGCACATATGTAATCTAATCGCGTTGTTGTATTCAAAGTTCGTTCCAGCTACGATTTGTTGCCAGGGTCTGACGTCGAAACGCATGGAAACAAATCGGCGGCAGAAGCGACAAACAAACCGGTAGTTTCTGCAAAATTAAACAAATATTAATTAAGTAAAAAATTATTTTTACTAATTTAATGTCATTTCATAAACAATGAATTGCCCTTTAATTTTATTCTTTTTCTTTCTCACCCAAACGATTAGATCAAAACGCCGGAGTAACATGCAAGGGGCAAGGGGGCCCAATTGTTACCCGAATAAAAAGAAAAATGGTAAATTTGCTCCAGTTGTAGGGAGTAGGTTACGTTTTGTTCCCACCGTTTTTTTCCCCAAAAATATTGCCATACTTGTACTAGGGTTGTCGGTTCCTGGGAATTTTTCGGGTATCCGAACCGAGAACCGAACCGAAACTTCGGGTATATCTTAACTGGAAAAATCCAGGTTCTCCGGTTCGGTTCAGTTCGGAACCGAGAACCCTAACTTGTGCATGAATAGAAACAGTCAGTTTTAAATTAATGGTTTTTCCTGGAGAGTGAAACACGTCCGGGGTTCGAAATCGATCAAAAGAAGGTCAGATTCGGATTCTACTTCCCAGAAAAGCCCTAAAAACTCTTTTCTGACAAACTTACAAAACATTTTCTTTTTGAAAAATAAGCGGATGGATTTTTTTTGTAAAATTCTGGGTCTTTTTGCCATAAAGTCCGGATCCAAAAATGTCCGAAATCCGGTTACATCCCAGCTACCTACTCGGCACCGCCCAGTCCGACGCCGAGAACTTTCTTCAATCAAATACGGCAAATCTTTAACATTTTAAGCAATGGCAGAGTTCAGGCCATGACATTTTATGTTTTGTTCAATCGCTTAGCTTCACCGGACCGGACTGTTCAAATCGTTCACCGTAAAAGTTGCTCTCCCCTCCCCCCCCCCCCAGCAATTCAAACCTTGAACCTTGCGGGTCCAGCGCAAACTCCACGACGTGTTTACCCAAATCGATGAGCTGGAGGTTGGCTGTACGTTTGTTGAGGTAATCGCTCAACAGCTTGGAACGGTGGCTGTGGCGGTCAGGAAATTGTGAAAGCTCTGAAAAAACTCCAAGAGGCTCAGCGCCCGGGCCTCCCCACCCGAGCGGCAAGCCTCTAATTCAAACTAATTTATATTTCTAAAAATCTTGAAAACCTTGCAAATAATGTGTTCTAGATACATATCACGCAATGTGCCTACCAAGGACCTAACAGGGATATTTTAATACCTTCACTTAACAAATTAGTGCTCAAACAAATACAAAAAAAAATATTTGGCTCCCCTCCCTCCCTCTACTTTACAAAATATCCATACCACCCCACACCACTATACACGCATCCAAAACTTCATAGACTGTCAAGCACTGTGCTTTGCATTGGGCAGCTCTTAATGGTCACGCAAATTGTCTTCAGATCTTACTAGAAAAGGGGGCAAAGGTTGATGAAAAAAATAAGTGCTAGGCCCGGCACATGTGGAGAATTTGTAGTTATGAAAGCCCCAGCCACAACCACAACATTTTTAAAGACAAGCGCCACACAAACCAACCTGCCTACATATTGATTGCAACGGCCAGACATGTAAACACTACACTATTTTCCTTTTTCTCGCACACTCTTTCCTTCAGGATTTAATGACAATCAATTAGTGGCGAGGAGAAAGGAAAATAATGTGACCGTTTAACGAAAAAGAGATTCGTCAAACGGGCACATTATAAGAAAAACGTTAGTCCTGAAGGAAAAAGAGTGCGAGAAAAAGGGAAATAGTGTCGCGCACCTATGCCAAATGGCGGCCATAGCCTGTGGTTAGAGAAATACATAAAACAAGAAATCGTTTCGATAATTGCTGAAATTTGTTGTTTAAATAATGAAAACCCTAAATGGCAGACAGAGGAGTATGGTCAGACACTATATCCCTACCATTAAATTTTCTTTCACTCCGTCTGATCCAACTCCGTCTTGGGGCCAACTCCGTCTTGGGGCCAACTCCGTCTTGGGGCCAACTCCGTCTTGGGGCCAACTCCGTCTTGGGGCCAACTCCGTCTTGGGGCCAACTCCGTCTTGGGGCCAACTCCGTCTTGGGGCCAACTCCGTCTTGGGGCCAACTCCGTCTTGGGGCCAACTCCGTCTTGGGGCCAACTCCGTCTTGGGGCCAACTCCGTCTTGGGGCCAACTCCGTCTGAGCCAACTCCGTCTTCACAGTCCCGGTCAATCCCGGGTTTTCCCAAAAATCCGATCCCTGCCAACTCTACTTCCTTTTGGCTGGGGTAATATAGGTAACTAGAAAAGTTTAATGAGGCACAATAGCAGATTAACCGTTAATAAAATAGCTTTCAAGCCTAAACTTAAGCCTAGGTCTAAGCTAGCTTAGGTTTAGGCCTGAGCCTAACCTCATTTAGGCCTTTATGAATAAAAAGTGCATAAGGTCTAGAAACACATATTTGTGCCAAAATCCTAAAATGCTTCTTTAGATTTGATTTGAAATTCGATAAAACGGGGCCTTTTTCATGTTTCTCGATCTAAATACCGCCCAAAATCTTAAAAAAAAATTAATGGCTCAGACGGAGTTGGCCAGACGGAGTTGACCCCTACTCCTTTTTTGGAACCAACCATTCCAAACGAATTTGGTACCAATCGAAAGCTTTTGTTGGCTAGATTTTGTATTCAAATCAACAAGGTGATTAGATCCCTTTCAAAAAAAGTTATAATCGAAAATTACCAAAAAAACTTAGGGTTTCGCTCTTTCACATCATAACTTTTTAACGGTTTATATGATCGTTTAGTTTCTGTTAAATAAAAGCTTCTAAACATATATAGCTTTCGATTGGTATGCCTATTGATTAAAAATGTGCTAAAACTGACAAAATTCAATCAATTTTTGCGTGAAACCCTTGCAAAATATGGACTAAATATGGACAAAAATTGCAAAATATGGATGAAATATGGATAAAAAAATGTTTACTATAGCAAAAAAGGGCGCAAAATTTCCTAATAGAAATAAGAGCAATACAAATTTTTATATACAAATTAAAGGCATTTCTGAGAAAATTTTTGAAAATAAGCAGAATTTTAAAATTTTAATTTTCTTGGTGGCAGAATTTTTAATTGCGAAAATGTCAATTTTTAGGGGTGTATTTTTTGAAAATTTTAAAAATCGATCCTTAGGGGTGTGTTTTTCGTTTTTATTGCATTTTTGTTAAGAAATTTTTGAAAAATGACGAAATATGGAAATATGGAATATGGATAAGCGAAATATGGATAAATTATAAAATGGGCTCTAGAAGCTCCAAGCTCGTGAGCGCCCAGTTGACCTCAATCGGGCCCCGGACGTTTGAGTACCGTGTCGCAGTTTGAGGAGAGTGCCGCAGAGAGTGTGGCGCCGTTTGAGTGCTCCGGTCAGTGCCGGTAATACCTAAATGCGATGGGCAATCATCATGGCTAAGCCATTGGCCAACATGCAAAGAAATGCACCATTTATGCCTGTTAGGACGAAATAATTTTAAATAGAGTGGATGGCTTAATGTACAAACCTAAAACATAGTTGTTTTGGTTGATACCCTAAAATTTTTGAATCGTATCTTTTTGCAATGTGCGTTTTTGCCAAATTTTAAAACAATGGGTTCGAAAAAAGCAAAAGCTTTGAATAGGCAAATTTCTTAGATTCTCACTTCCTTTTTTTTATACATCCACAGGAAAATGAATATGGCCCATTTTGAATTCGAACCCTTATTTGTTAGGCGACAACTTAAAAACTTTTAAAAATCAAATTTATCGATAAACAAATTTTTGTTGCTCGGGGCAAGAGACAAACTCACCAATTTCATAATAAAATCAATTCAAAATATAAAACAAATTTGACGAAATGCTGCGAAATTTAGAGAAGTGGATTTACCCGTAAAAAAATCAAATTTTTGTTACCCAAAAATGCACCCCAAGATCGATGATATTTTCCAAAAAATTTTTTTATTATAAAAGTTTCCAAAATATGTGGAAAATATTAAATTACAATTGTGAGAGAGAAGCTGATAAAAATTGACAAATAATGTTTTACGCATAAATTGACTGATTTGGTACTCCAAAAAAATGTTTAAGCATTTGGAACATTTACGTCATAGCTGACAGATCATTCACTTCCGGCGATTCACAATGGCATTCAAAGTTTAGTAGAGAAAATTTCGAATTCGTTCTGCTGGCAATTTGGCGTATTTTTCCGTTTTTAGTGCATTTTTTACGCAATTTTTCAAAAAAATGTTCAATTTTTGGGTACATTTTCCGTTTTTACTGCATTTTAGTAAGGAATTTTTGAAAAACTCAATTTTTTTTTGCTAATTCTGTTGCATAGAATTTAAAGGGGAGGCGCGAACGCCGTCCCCCACACTCAAAAATTTAGCTGTGGGCCTATCCCAGTTCGGGACCGCCCTGCGGGTCAGCCCCAACCGAAAGTGCAATGGTGGAGCCTCGCCACAGGAGTCCTGCCTCAGTGATCGCAGGAACTCCCCAGCCAGGTAAGTTTACGAAGGGTCGACCAGTCCATAAACAAGCAATAGGCGAGGCAAATGTCCGATGGGGTGCAAAAGGGGAAAGGATGTGAGGAGAAAAGGCAGTGAATTGCACTCTCTCTCACTAACGCTCTCGTTTCTTTCTCCTTAGAATGTGCATTTCTCGTTGTATATACTCACATTTCCTTTCTCTAACTCCGCCGAAACTGAGGCACAGAGAAAGCAGCAGTCTGTCTTATAGAGACAAACAACGAGAGAAAGAGAAAAAACGGGGAAAAGACTCAAACTTCAAAAAATGACTGTATTTTTTAAATTTTGGTTGCAAATCTCTTAACAAATTGCGTTGTATTTCCTTTTTGTATAGCTTCTTTCGCCTTCCAAGTGTGAATTGTTCTTAACATTTTCATTAAGTACTATTTTGTCGACGGTTTCCAAATTTGAACCGGTCCAAATCCGGTTTAAATGCTCGTCCCAATAACATTTTTGATTGCTCTATCGATGTATAACTTTGACAACCTTCGCATGAGCGGACAAGAAAATTTATCCAAAAACAAAGAATAAAGAGAGAAAATAATGTTTTGATCGGTGCAAAAATAATAAAACCATGGTCATATCCCTTCAAAGAAGGAAAAAGTAATAAATTTAATCATTTTTCACTGTCCGATGGCTTTGTATTTAAAGTTTGGCCCAAAGTTTGCTTCAATTTTGCCGCCGGTTGCTTCAATTTTGCCGCCGGTTGCTTCTCCGTCGGAATCCCACGCAACAATCGGAAGCGCATCGGCGGCAGAAGAGACAATCAAATCGGCAGTATCTGTAAAAAACAGACAATAAATAAACAAATAAACAAAGCGATAAATTAATAAAAAGAAATTAAAAAATATTGCTAATTTAATCAAATTTTTAGATGCACCGATTTCCCCAACATAAACAAGATATTTAGTTCCCTAAAAATCATGTTTTTTACAAATAAAAAACTTCTCCAAAAAACTTAGTATTTTTCCTTCTCACCCAAAAGCACTCCATTCTTCGTGCAAATGAATTGGCGAGTTGCCAAATCCACACCGCATCCGACGACGTCGCCGACATCAAAAGGTTCAGCAGAAGGTGACTTCCAATTCTTTAAAACAAGCCATCATCATTTTTCTGATCTCCTTGACAATTAGAGTTGGACGGGACGGGATTTTCTAAAAAACAGGGACTGCGCAAGACGGGATCGGATTCGAACCGGGAAGGACAACGGGAAATTGCTTTTGGCGGTCTTTTACTGGCAACAAATCATTCTTATTGGGTTTCTGTGTTTTATTTGCAAAGAACGTTGCCGCAAAAATGCCAAATTTTCTCGAAGGTGATCTGAGCTCCGTGGTCGGGATTGGCACCGGGAATTCCCGTCCCAGTTCCGTGATTGGCCAAAACTGGGACCATGACTTCAAGAAACCGAAAATTTGCTATCGGTCTCGTCAACTCTTGTTAGAGTAACCTGAATTTAGTATCGTTTAATGGTCTGGAAAATCTATTTAAATTCGGTAGCAATGAGAGATTCGAACCCCGATGCTCCCATTTTGCATAGCCGTTGGACCATAAAGATTGCCAAAACTTAGGTATCCGCAGGCTTCGCCAGGTCGTGTGGTCGCAAAACGAATGAATTGGTCGTCAGAAAGCTTGAACAGATGGAGGAATGGAGAAGAGTTGCAAAACTCGAGCTTGAAAATGTGAATATATTTATTAACAAACCAATCTCTTGCTATTTGTTCAGAAAGCACTCCATGTCGAGTCTGAACGCCAGAAGGAGTATCAGAAACAGCAGAAGCTGAACATCGATGCAAAGATGGAGGAGTATCAGAAACAACAGAAGCTGAACATCGATGCAAAGATGGAGGAGTATCAGAAACAACAGAAGCTGAACATCGATGCAAAGATGGATGAGTATCAGAAACAACAGAAGCTGAACATCGATGCAAAGATGGATGAGTATCAGAAACAACAGAAGCTGAACATCGATGCAAAGATGGAGGAGTATCAGAAACAACTGCGATTGAGCATCGATGCAAACATGGAGGTGTATCTGAGTGAACACCGACTGAACATCGATGCGTTGACTGAAGACCAAAGGGGATATGGTAGGGGAATTGTTATTTGATGCTTTTTGTAAAATTGGTTTCATATTTCTTTGAAAATAATACAGTCAATTAATTGTCCAACATAATGGAAAGCATTTGGGTAAATATTTTGAATAAAAAAATGTAAAAAGTGTTCATTTCAGTGGGGGGTCATTCTGTTTTCGCTGAAGAGCCAATTCCAAGAATTCATTGCGGCATTTTTTATTATGAAGTGACCATCTTTGTGAAAAGAAGGTAGGTGAGACGTATAAATTTTCTAAAACGATTTGTTTTGTTTTTGAGCTTTGAAATGCTTTAGAAGCATATTTAGAATTAAAACAATTATATTTTAGTTATATTTCCATTGGATTCGCGTCAAAACAAATGCCATTGAACGGATGGGTTGGCGATTTTGAAGGCACTTTTGCATACGAAAGCGATGGCCGATTTTGGGGTCACGGATCTTCCGGCGGCAGCAATGGACGTCCTTTCAGTGGTGGAATGCCGTCGTTTGGCGTCGGCGACGTCATCGGTTGTGGCGTCAATTTGGCAACTCGCCAAATCATTTATACGAAGAACGGACGGCGTTTGGGTAAGAAATGAATAGAGCCCGGAATTTTGAAGAAAAAAACCTGGACCTGGATTTTGGAAATGGCCTTGATCTGGATTTAACTGGATTGAAAATCCAGGGTTTTCAGGATGTCCCCAGATCTGGAGTGTTCCGGCGAAAATACCTGGATTTGGAGTCCAGGAAAATCCAGGTCCTATCCGGGGGCTCTAGAATTTGTAAATTATTTTAGGGTTTTTTGTGTTATTTGTTTGTTTTTGCAGAAACTACCGGTTCGTTTGTCTCTTTTGCCACCGATTTGTTTCCATGCGTTTCATTGTTAAACCCTGGCGACAAAATTGAAGCCAACTTTGGGCCGGACTTTGAATATATATTCTGATGAGAAGATTTTTATTCTTTCGAAGTTTACGGGCGATGGATTTTGATTTTTAACATTTTATACAATTTGTTTTATTCTCAAATTTGTCTGATCTTCTGATTTTTGTAAATCTGCCGAATTTCCTTAGACGCGATTTCAACAGACGATTTTTATTCGAATCGGGGACCCCGGGCTCAAAAATAAATAAAGAGTAAAATTCTCAAAAATAATGTTGTGCACGGTCGGTTTTAAACCGGGGGCCCCGGGTTTCGGTTAGGCCGGTTTTCCGAACCCCGGGTTTTGACTCAATTTGTTAAATGATTTGCCACCAAATTTCAAAAAAAAAATTTCCCCGGTAGCCGAAAATTTCGATTTACGAATGGGATTTATTAGTGCTGCACGAGACCCAAAATTCCCCAATACCCGAGACTCGATACCGAGACCGATACCCAAAAAACCCGAGACTTTTCTCGAGTCGATACTTGATACCGAGACTTATTTGAAAATTTTTTAATTTTTTGGTTCAAAATTTGAAAATACAAAAAATGACATGTTTTTTGCGAATTCTGCTCTACTTTTAGGGGGGGAGGTCGGCGGTGCCGATAGGCGCCGCCGAAAAAATTTTGAATTTTTGACTCAATTTGTTATGAAATTTGCAACCAAATTTTTAAAAATGCGGTGATTTTGTAAGCTTTTTTACGTGTAGGAAGTAGGGGTGCGCCTATAGGCGCCGCCGGGGAAAAATGAATGTCTTATTGAATTCTGCTAAAAAAAATTGCAAAAAAATCACATTTTATTAGGTTTTCTGGGTGATTTATTAAATTAAAAAATAACTAATTTAATTCTGGAAATAGAACCGCCGATACATAAGTTACGACATAGAATTTAACCACTGAGTCATAAGAGAATCAAAAGGATTCGCTGTGCAAAAGATATTAAATTTGATTTCTCATTACGTATTTTTAAAATCTTTAGGCTCAGAATTCTGAAATGAATTCTCACAAAAAATGAGCCCCCCAGAGCCAAAATTCAAAACCCATTAACTTTTAGAATAGAATAGGGGGGTTCGAGGACGTCGATTAGATTGGTTGAGGAACGAGTTGATATTTTCTTAAAGCCAACTTGAACTAATGACTCATTTTTTGGTAAAATTTTTCAACTTTTAGGAATAGGTTTTATAGCGTTAAAATTTTTCAATTTAAAAAAAATATAGACCCAAATTGATTTTGGTTTTTTCTCTCCAAAATGCATTTTATTTTTTCAAAATTAATTAATACATTATTGGTAATTTTTGCTCCATAATTTAAGGCCATATTTGGCAAATTTTATCCATATAATCCTCGCCTTGGTATCAAGTTTGCCTTAAACGAAAACCTTTTCGAAGTGCCCGGATATGAAATTTATCCAGACAAACAAAGAGAGAAACGGACATTAGAAAATTGTTTTAATAATTAAAGTGACGATTTTTATTTGTTACGGATGGTGGAGGCTAAAACGGCGAATCAGCAGAAAAAAATAGTTAAATAATATTAAAAATCGCCACCTTATCGATAAGAAAAAAGAGAGAGAAATGCGAAAATGGTAAAAATCCGCGGTCGCCGTCAGTTTGGTGCCGAAACTCAGCGCGCCAAAATGTCACGAAAAAAGCAACTCACTTTTAAGCTATTATTCTTTAAGAAAAGAAGAATCGGTTAGCTTTCACTTAAATGTTGAACTATCGGAGAGCTTCTGAATATATCAATTTTGTTTGATTTGTTTTCCTAATGACTAAACTATGACTACTTATGCCAAAACAATCGGTGCCAAACTGTCCGGGTCCGGTAAAATCCATCAACTTTTTTCCTTCACAGAAGTAAAAATAAATAAACAATTTGAACGTTTTTCAATATCTCCTCCTGCTGATGTCATCGTAGCCAAATTTGACAAAAACGACAACAAAAATGAGCAAAATGAACGTGGACACGACAGCCTGAGAAAATCAAATTCGATGACCAAAAACAATTGCATGCCTTGAGGTCGTATATGAGCAGTGATCCAACCGCAAAGATGAGAACGGCGCCGACAAAGACCTGTGCGTGCGTCGTGTTATTTGTTTAGGACTTTTGGTTTGGATAAATTTTATAAATGCATAAAGGTATATGATGTACCCGTCCGACGTCGTTCAACAGCGCGGGACAAATAGGCGCAAGCATTTCAAATATCTGATAAATATAAAACTATTTTTGGGAGAAGTGATTGGAACTAGGATTGGAAAAAATGCAAATCGGGGACCCCGGGGTCAAGGAAAATGCAAATCGGGGACCCCAGGGTCAAGGAAAATGCAAATCGGGGACCCCGGGGTCAAGGAAAATGCAAACCGGGGACCCCAGGGTCAAGGAAAATGCAAATCGGGGACCCCGGGGTCAAGGAAAATGCAAATCGAGGACCCCGGGGTCAAGGAAAATGCAAATCGGGGACCCCGGGGTCAAGGAAAATGCAAATCGGGGACCCCGGGGTCAAGGAAAATGCAAATCGGGGACCCCGGGGTCAAGGAAAATGCAAATCGGGGACCCCGGGGTCAAGGAAAATGCAAATCGGGGACCCCGGGGTCAAGGAAAATGCAAATCGGGGACCCCGGGGTCAAGGAAAATGCAAATCGGGGACCCCGGGGTCAAGGAAAATGCAAATCGGGGACCCCGGGGTCAAGGAAAATGCAAATCGGGGACCCCGGGGTCAAGGAAAATGCAAATCGGGGACCCCGGGGTCAAGGAAAATGCAAATCGGGGACCCCGGGGTCAAGGAAAATGCAAATCGGGGACCCCGGGGTCAAGGAAAATGCAAATCGGGGACCCCGGGGTCAAGGAAAATGCAAATCGGGGACCCCGGGGTCAAGGAAAATGCAAATCGGGGACCCCGGGGTCAAGGAAAATGCAAATCGGGGGTCACCTTTCTGGCCGTATTTGGAATGTTGCCACAGCCTGGAATCCACTTCAATTTCGTCGACTCGCTCATCTGAGTCAATGTCTAAAGGAACACAAATGTTTACTCAACCTCATTTGGTGCTTTGCCCGTTTCAGCTTTTACATGCTTTAAGAAGAAAAATGCCCAAAAATGTTCAGTAACATGGGGATCCAGACCCCCAAACACCGGAAGTACCTGCTTAAAATTGTTGTAGGCGGCGCCAATGCCAAACGGCATCTCCTAAAAACAGTCAAATTTTTGCAGAAATGCCTCATTGGAAAAAACCATAACATGTACAGGCAGTTTAGAGAATAAAGAGTGAAATTCTCAAAAAATAATGTTGTGCACGGTCGGTTTTAAACCGGGTCCCGGGTTTCGGTTAGGCCGGTTTCCTGAACCCCGGTTTTTGGTCTCGGTTTTTGGCCGACACCCGGCTAACCGAAAACAAAACCGGTTTTTGATTTCGGTTTTTGGCCAACACCCGGCTAACCGAAAACAAAACCGGTTTTTGATTTCGGTTTTTGGCCAACACCCGGCTAACCGAAAACAAAACCGGTTTTTGACTAACCTAGGGGATACCCTCTTGATTTCCAAATTCGTAATTTTTAGACCAATTTTCTTAACAAAATCGCTAAAATCTAAAATTTATTATAAAATCTAATAAAAGCATTTATTTTGGCATAAATGTAAATTGTTAAATCAGGGCTCCCAAACAAAAATTTTCTGAAAAAAGTAGTTAACACGGAAAAAATAGCGCCTAAAATCGAACATCATTTTTAAAAAATTGCTTATAATTTTTTCATTTCGCAGTAAGTACCTGCCCAAAACTGTTGTAGACGGTGCCGATGCCAAACGGCATCTCCCAAAGCAAAATTTTTACAGAAATGCCATGTACCAGGGATGTAACCGGACGTCAAAAAAAGGCCGGTAACCGAAATTCCGAGCCCAAAAACATTGGGAAAATATCAAAATCAAAAATTGCATTTTTCTAATTTTCTGACAAATTTTTCGCCCTTCCGCGATGCATTTACTGTCCCTTAAAAATTCACAATTTTCTCGGCGGCGCTTATTGGCACCGGCGACCTCCCCCCATCCAGAACTTATGAAAAAGCCTGCCAATCTTTGTAAATTTCCGATTTTTGCCAAAAAGTCAGGGTTTTCAGACCCAAAAATGTCTGGAATCCGGTTACATCTCTGCCATGTACGGAGAGTACACATTACCTGCAAATCGGGGAACCACCGTTTCAACTTCTCCATGTACAAAGCGTACGTTTCCGTTAAGGCCTAAAAGAAACAGAAAATTCGTGCGCTGTATCAACCAACGAACATCTAAAAATTGCTCTGGCAGATGGTTGTACAGTTCGGTGGGATACTTGCAAAAAGCGAAGATGGTGGCGAACAAAATCTTTATGGAAATACAATGGAAAATCGAATTATAAATTGAAAATTAAAAAAACAGTTAATTAATAGGGGCCCTAAAATCCCGAATGTCTCGTCGTTCTTAGACATACTGTAGGCGTCATGTGAACTCGTCAGTAATTGCTTTCGACATTTGTTGATTTTGACAGTAGAGGGAAATTTAAAAAATTCATTCACAAAAATGGGCGCTAGGACTTTTCGAGTGGTTCGACAGTAGCGGACTTTTCGACAGTGAGAAAAAGATATAGAAACAAGACGCCTACAGTATATCTAAGAACGACGAGACATCGAAATCACTCTGTCGAAAACACTGGACATCGGATTCCCCCACCCCCCCCCCCCCCCCGAAATGAAATTTAAAAATTTTGGAATTTTAACTAATGTCGTTAAATATTCAAAAAAATTTTCTCCGGTAGTGCCTATCGGCGCTAAAAATTACCGTATTTTTAAAATGTTGCTTACAAAACTCTTAATAAATTGAGACAAAAATTGAAAAAAAAAAATTCTCGGCGGCGCCTTCGGCACCGCCGAAACGCCGCCCGACACCGGCGGCCATACATACAAAATATCTAGGTCGATTAATTAGAGACAGGACACCTATTTTTTGGGATCGGCGGCTAAATCCCAAAAACTAATTTTCTCGGCGGCGCCTTCGGCACCGCCGAAACGCCGCCCGACACAGGCGGCCATACATACAAAATATCTAGGTCGATTAATTAGAGACAGGACACCTATTTTTTGGGACCGGGCGGCTAAATCCCAAAAACTACAACAACAAAAAAAGACGGTCGGGACCCGAATTCAATCCCGGCGGGATCCCGGATTCAGCCCGGAGGGATCTAAAATTTTTAAGATAAAGGACAAGAAAAGAGCATTGAATCCCGCCCGACTTCTACTTTCTCCGGCCACTAATGGAAATTACTGTAAGTGCCCGGCTTCTTACCGCGGCACACACGGGGGCAGGAATGATTGCAAGTGCTAAGAGAACAACGCCGACGATGAACAGGATGCCATACCAGGGCTCGGCACTTTCACGCCATGATTTTGACGATGACGACGATGTTGATCCACCTGACGATGATGATGATGATCTACCTACAAGTGTTTAAAAAGTCAAAAAAAAAACAGTGAAAAGTCAAATTACAACATTGCCTTGGCATTTCTCCTAGGGCTGAGAGCACAGCCCCGAACTCGGGATTTCGTTCTTCTAAGAATGCCGGCCCGGGAGTGGACGCAATTGCGCCTTTTGGGGTGCCGCAACTGCGGAAAGCGGTTTCGCGTTTTTAGCGCAATTTAGGTAAAAAATGTTTTAAACGAAATCGACGGCACTAAAACATCACCGAAGCCAGGCTTTTAGCACATTTTAGTCCATATTTTGGCTTATTTGGTGGTTTTAAACCCATATAAATGCGGCTTCTAATTACGATCAACGGTACTGAAAAGTTGCGGCACTGAAGTGACCGGGTGCCCGCACTAACCGGCAAAACTCCGATTTTCATTAATCGGTGAAATGACTAAAATGCCAAATTTTTGAAAATTAATTCTCCTACCTCCGTCCGAATTTCGTCTGGCAGATGTTTTTCTTTCTGTAATTTATTATATATAAAAATGCTAAAATATTTGGGAATTAATCTCCAAACTTCGTTCGGCAGACGCTTTTCTTTCTGAAAATTCATTATAATATAAAAATTCAAAATATTTGGAAATTAATTCTCCCGAACTTCGTTCGGCAGACGCTTTTTCTTCGGAAAGCAAATGCCTAAGAGCGTCGTCCCGTCCGTTGAATGAAGCGGCAATGAACGCCAAAAGCCCACAGCAATCGATGCCCGTGCCGAAGTGTTTGACTAAACAAATTAATGAAAAATTATTGCTTAATGTGCGAATTCTCTCCAAATTAAGGTTGCCATCCCGTCTCAACTCTGAAATTTTGTCTATTTTCGGACAAATCCACACAATGCCAATGCCGAAAATGTCAAATGCGATGTCGGCGTGGCATTCCTACACCTAATTGCTAAAGTTCAGAACACGAGCCTCTTTTGAAATTTAATTTTGAGATCTAATAGCAATGCTTTTTCTACAGCAAAGCCGATAAACAAATTTTGTTTTGTTTTTGTTGAATGACCCCACCGACCAATGTCCAAATGCCCGGCATGGCACGCAGCGCACACCATCTGTTTGATGTCCTGGTCGGAAGGTGACCACCCGAAAAACCCACAAATCCGGGTTAGCAGCTTAAAAGTATGAGATCAGGATCAGCCCTTACAAAAAGTTAAGAATAATTTTTAAACGTTATTCCATTTTAAAGTTTTCAAAAATAGTTTTTTTTTTGAGAATTCTGCTTCACTCCTGGAGGCGATAGGGTGGGGTGAATCACGTGAAAATTTTGAATTGTTGAGACTCAATTTGTGTGAAAATTTCTAGATATCAAACAACATAAGATCAGGAAAGACCAGTAAACTCCCAAAAGAATCAGGAACACCCTGATAATTAAGGCACTAATGGTCACCCTGCCTGGTTAACGTTGGCTTTTCCATGCGCGACCAAAAGTTTGCACATTTCCAAATGTCCGTTGAAAGCGGCGATACGAAGGGGCGTCACTTTGTCTGAACAGAGCCATTATACCCACCAAATACGTACATATGTGGACAAAAATGTAAAATGGACAAAAGGTCCAATAGACAAAAGGTACAATGGACAAAAGGTCCGGTATGCAAAAATTGGACAAATCAGAGTATGATCAATGATTCAATGAAATGAGTAAAAGTAAATATACAAACTAAAAATGGATTCCCCCATCAGATTTAAACGACCCGAGCTCTGCATTTCAAAAATTTTTGTAAATTAAAGTTTGCCCACTTATCATTTGCCCGTCAACCATGACCGTGCCAGTTTCTCGTGGATCTGCTCCACGTTTAAGCTGAAAACAAACAAAAATTGTCCCAAATTACGATTTCAAAAAATTCCGAATTTGCACCAAAAGTCGGGCCATTCGAACGTGCCCATTTTTGGCGGCGTTGAAAAGACCGGCACTCAGCAAACGCTTCAATTTGTCGGCATCCAAATGTAGCGTGCGAAGCATGGAACGCATTTGCGCGGCATCATCCGACTGCGCCAACTTTATAAACTAAAAAATAAACATCATTTAGATTTGTCATTTGAGACCACATCAAAGGATGTATTTAAATTTGGCCATTTTGCCTTCATTAGCCAACTTTTGCTAGGACACCAAAAAACTCTGCCACACAAAATGAAATGTGCCAAAACATAAAAAGTGCCGACCGCATATTCTGCAAGAGCCTTCGCGTCCATCGCGCGCAGGAAATCGTACGCTTTCTTTATGCGCGAAAAGTTATCCGGATCCCCCAGTATGTTCTGTTCCGATCTGGCAGCTAATGTTAAAAGAAAAACGTAAAAAAAAAAGTTATAAGAAGCGAAATCTTCAAAGTTAAAAGTCCCCCGCATGGTTTCAAAATTTCCGAAGAAGTTTATGAAAAGTTAAATGGTAATTCATAAAGCTAAAAGAACTTTTAAAATTACGCAAAATGAAAGTTTAAAGTTAGAATTAAAACTCGCCCATGTCCGGATGAGTTCTCCTCGACAGCTGATGAAACGCTGTCTTGATCCGCTGTATGTCACCGCAGGGGTTAAGCTCAAGCACTTCGAAAGGGTCGAAATCCATATCAGTGGTGCCATTGTTATTGTTATTGTTGTTTGGCATTTCTTATAAATAGTGTAAAGGTTACAATTGTTGAAGGTTCAAAGCAGATCTGTGCATTTATTATTAATCGGGTAACTGATCCGCGTCCGCCGGTCTGATCCGATCGATTCGGATCTAAACCGACCCTGAGACCCGGACCCAGGGCGCCTCCAAATTGTCCTAGACAATTCAGTCTTTTGTCGGTGGGACTCTTTGATGGCGTGCCGTGTCTGACTCTAGCGTGAGAATGCCGCCGCCGGCACCGATTTTATGTGATGAATTTTTGAAGAAACAAAAAAATTCTCTTTGAAGGATCTAAGAAAATAATTTCAAACTGTCAGGAAATCAAACGCAACAACAACAAAAACACAATGAATGAATGAATGGGGGGGGGGGGGGGTCAACGGAATATGCAATAAATGAATAACAAAAACAAATATCCCCCCCCCCCCCCCAATTGTTTATTGGTCATTTCCTTCCCCCCCCTTGACCTAACGGACAAATCACAAAAAAAAACATTTTTGCCAATTCCTCCTTCATTTAACACAACGCTGCCATTTTAAGGCTATTTCCAAGTACAAGTAACATAACGGGACAATTTTATTAAATCCAATTTGTCCAAAATCGATTTTAGAGATCAAATTCATTAAGCTTACAAATTAGGCCTAAGCTACCCTGAGCTTAGAGGTTCGTTAGGCTTAGGCTTAGGCCTAAGCTACCCTGAGCTTAGAGGTTCGTTAGGCTTAGGCTTAGGCCTAAGCTACCCTGAGCTTAGAGGTTCGTTAGGCTTAGGCTTAAGCCACCCTGAGCTAAGAAAACTCCGGTCCGGCACCTGTCGTCAAAATATCCCCCCCCCCCCCCAAAATATCCCCCCCCCCCACAATTGTTTATTGGTCATTCCCTTTCCCTCATTTGACCTAACGGACAAATCACAAAAAACATATTTTGTCAATTGCCCCTCGGCACATCACCAAATGTAAAAGCGAAATGTTTCTTTGCTTTTCTAATTAATAAGTTATAATCGTGCCAAAAGCCAAGCCGGTGCCAAACTCTCCGGTTTCTTGTTGTTCGTGCGCTTTGACCTTTTGGTGCATTTATATACGCATATTTAGCGCTTTTTAGGGCAACAATTTTGATTTGAGTTTCAATCAAATGTTATTGTTTTTCTTTTTTTTGGTTGGGCTTCTGATCATTTTCATATTCTATCGAAAAGAGGAAGTCAATGCGTCGTCTGATGAGAAGACTGGTAGTGAAGATGATGACGACGACGAAGACGAAGACGACGACGACGACGACGATGAAACGGTAGATGTTTAGTGGCTGGAAGTGTGCAGTCGGGTTTTCGGTAAAAAAACGAACAAACCCCCGAAAAAACCTGCCAAGCCTCTAGTGTAAGGGTGTCCGGTGCCGCACCGTACTCCTTTCGGGTCGGTCGGGAATCGTTTTCAGTAATTTGAAAATTCAAATCCTGCAACTTTGTTCCCCATGGTAGGTCTCATTTGTCAGGGCTGAGCGATACTTTGGGGTTTTTGGCCTTCGAACTTCAAGTTTCGGCTAAATACCTTGAGAGTTTCGTGAAAAATAAACCCCTAAAGGTCGAAATTTTTGGTTATTTTGGATAATTTTTTGCGATTATTATTTTTTTGTTGGGAGGCGTACTAAATTTTTAAAATGGACTTCCTGCTTCGAGTAGTTAGCCAAGCACTAAATAACACAAGTTCAGGCCGAAATGGTGTTCCAATTTTCTGAGTTTTTCGGTGCTGAGCGATGGCGATCAACGATCAAAGCTGGCATTTTGGAGAATGTGTTGGGTGCTAAAGTGTCACAAGCTAATTGTACCAACCCGCTCTTTGCAGCTGCACTAAACGGTCACTTAAAAGCAGTCGAAATTTTGGTAAAATTAAATTTAAAGTTTTCTTTTTGTATAAAATCAGTACTTTTTACAGCTGGAAAACAAAGCGGAATATCTGCGCGCAACGTTTGAAATGACAAACGGGGGGAAAACGACAAGTGAGTGAGCCCATCGCCGTTCAACGAAATTGACCGAAGCCCCCCAGGGGAAGTGTTTGCCCTGAAAACCGAAAGACCGAATACAGACCGGGGAAATAATTTTTACCTTAACTGACGTTTGTAACCATTCGAAAGTTATTTAAGCGAAGTCTTTCACGATAGAAAAGTATCGAAAAAGTTATGACATGGTTTAATCTTGATTTTTATGCTTTTCAGGCCTTTTTCTTTGATATTTGTACAATCTCAAAGCTTAAGCTTAATAGTAAATTCTATTACGGTTTCAAAGCTTTTAGATGTCTGAAGCAGTTAAATTGAAGCAAGTTTATCCCGGGGGGGGGGGGGGAGCTGTATTCAAACTAGGGTTGCCGCCGGGGGGGGGGGGGGGGGGGGGACGGGGAAAACCGGGGATCCCCGTTTTGTCGTCCCCGGTATCCCCGTTCCCCGGTTTGACCAGGGATCCCCCCCTTCCCGGCGGCAACCCTAATTCAAACCAGTCACCAGTCTGCTGGGTTCGGTTCGGTAGCCTCCTAAAGGAGGATGTGTACGTAAATTCCATTTATGGGTTTTGGATCAGGCGCGTTTTAACGTTCGCGCAATTCCTTTGCTGGTCTAACTTTTGATTTTTTTTCATGCGGAGTGACGTCACTTTGGATCGCGACATCTGCAGGGCATTTGGAAGTGGTCCGACGTTTGGTAAAATATAAAATTTGGGCAATTAATTCACTAAAATAATCACTTTGCTGTTGTTTAAGCTGAAAGTGAAGGGAACGGACCCAAATGAAGGCGCCAAATTGACAATTGACGGGAAAGAGATAAGTGAGTGTAACTTTTGTTAGAATTTCTTCGGGTTGAGCAATCGAAAAAGTCCCGTAGCCAAGGAGGGGTGGGGGGGGCATTGGTGGCAGATGCCCTCCTCCCGAAAGTTATTGAGAAAACCCCCATAAGGGGGGGGGGGACTCTTCGTTTTGCAAAACTAATAATTTTTTGGCCAATTTTGCTGACAAATTACACCAAAAAATTTCTCGACGGAGTCTATTGGCGGCACCGCCGCTCCTTTTCCTCTCTAAAACTCGGGAAGGACACAAAAATCTGACCCCTAAAAATATTCTTTTTCGAGAAAATTTTCTTCTGGGAAAATTCTAATAAAAATGCAATAAACCACAAAAAATAAAATATACCCTTACGAATCGACTTCTTTTGGCTTCCCCCGCCCCTCACGAAATTTTTCGGCTACGGCCCTGAATCGAAATGATCAAATTTTTTGTGTCAATTTTTGATTAAACTTATTTGGCATTGTTTTGCTTGGATTTTATTATGATTACGCGCCACAGATTTTGATTTTTAATGAAAATTAAGCCGGCCTGTCGCCACTTTGTATCGTGACATCCGAAAGTATTTGCAATCTTTTGATCGAAAACAACGCGAATGTTAATCATCAAATGGGCAATGGACAAACGCCGTTGTTCTGCGCGTGCATTCGCGGAAATTTGGAAATTGGTCAGAGCGTGTTGTTAGAATTAATTATATGGTTGTTTTTGGGGATTCTAATCGGTTGTTTTCGCGTAGATTGGGTGTTTTGGGGGATTCTGATCGCTTGTTTTCGCGTAGATTGGGTGGTTTTAGGGGATTCTGATCACGATTTGGTGTTTTTTCACGATTGATGTTTTGGTTAGATTGTGTGTTTTTGGGGGATTCTGATCCCGATTGGGTGTTGACCGATGTCCTAGTTGTCTAGAGAGTACTCAGAAACTTAACCAAAAAAAAATTCTTTTGTTTCGGGGATTCTTATCGCTTGTTTTCGTGTAGATTTGGATGTTTCGGGGACTCTGATCACGATCGGGTGTTTTGGGGGATTCTGATCACGATTTGGTATTTTTTCACGATTGGTGTTTTGGTTAGATTGGGTGTTTTTGGGATTCTGATTCCGATTGGGTGTTTTAGGGGACTCTTACCACGATTGGGACGGGGATTCGATCATGATTAGGTGGCTCTTCGAAAATTCTTTCTATTTATGGGCTTCATATTATCACAATTTGTTTAGTTAAATGCCTCTTCGTGAATGGCGCGGACATAAACGCGGTTGACAAATTGGGCCGGACGCCGTTGATGGCCGCTGCATTCCATGGGCGTGCTGGGTTGGTGCGCTATTTGCTCGAAAAGGGTGCGCGCATTGATTTGGCCACAACCGAAGGTGTTTTTTAATTGAATTTTCTTTTATCCCTAGAAGAAGGTGGTTGTTCTAAGGTTTTAGAGATCGTATAATTCGAATCTGACTTCAATTGCACATCATTTTGAACCCGAATTCGAACGAATTTCATACTGACAAAACCAAGCAACCGGGGGGATTGAGTAATTGACGATCGGGATATGGGATCAGAGGGATGGACAGAATTCCGTTGTTTTTTTAACTGTTTTTCCGTTAAAATGCCCTTACAAATTAGCGAAAAGTGGGATGAGGGCCGTTGAAGCAAAAAATGGCAGCCTTTTACTGTGGATATATTTTATACAATATTTATTGAAATCAACTTTTTTTTTTTTAATTCTTTGGTTGTTTTTGGGCCTTTTTCCCGTTAAAAAATCTTTCCCCGTTTTTTTAATAAATTTCCGGAAAATCTTTGAGAGTAATTGCCAATAGAATGCCAGATCCAGTTAAATGAAATTTATGTTCAGTAAATTTGAGGATTTTTTTAGCCGACGCCATTCAAATAAGCACGGTTTCCCCCTTCTCATATCGATTTAAATTTTTTTAAATTTTCATTCACTGTCGAATTGTCCACTGTCCGATTGTCCATTTCTGTCGGATTGTCCTCAGTGTCGGATTGTCCACTGTCCACTGTCCAATTGTCCGGACCCCCATATTAGGGCTGCTCGAGATTCTCGGTTCTCGAGTCGACGGGTTTTTGTGTCTCGGTCTCGAGTCTCGGGGTCATTTCTCGGTCTCGGTAAATTTCAATTCCCGAGCAGCCCTACTACATATTAGTGGTTTAAAGCAGTGACGGCTTATTAGGTATCTTGAATGTCGTCCCTATTTTAAGGCGGCAGGACGGCACAGAATTTTGCTGATCAATCGGGAAATAGAGAAATTTCAAAAATGTTGCGTGAAGCTGCGCAGAGAACGGCTGAAAGTTGAGCGGCACAATGTCGCATAATAACTGAACATCGCACTTGAGGACTTGTCGAAATCTCGTATCGAGAATTTCGGTTAGCCTTTCGGTGGATTGCAAAATTTTTTTATTGTTTCGAGACCGAGAATCTCGAAAAAAAGGGTTTTCGGTGGAAAAAAATCTCGGCAAAAAAAATTTAACCGAACTAGGATCGAGATTCTCGTACAACAATTACATTCGTTTTTACATTTTGGTGATGGAATAAATGTTCCAAGTTTCGAGGGGCAATTGACAAATATGTTTTGTGTGATTTGTCCGTTAGGTCAGAGGGGGAAAGGAATGACCAAGATTCTTGAGGCGTTTATTTTTTGAATCTTCGGGTATTTAGCCTTTAGCCGAAACACGAAGTTTGAAGAGCAAAAAACCCGAGTTACGCGCCCAACCCTGGGACCACTGTTGTTCAGTTCGCTTCCGGTCTGAATCCCCCCCCCCCTCCACCCCACAGCCAAAACTTCCCGAATCCCCTCAACGTCTTAGGCTAAGCCTAAGTTTGGTCTAAGTTAAGCTTAGTCTAGCTTAGTTTGCCACGTTTTTTCCACGGTTTAGTATCGAATGGACTTTCTCTCAATTTATAGGATATATTTTAAAAATTTGTAAACATCCTAAAAAGCTTCAAAAAAATTGCCGCATTTTTAAAATTTTTGGTTGCAATTCCCTTAACAAATT
The DNA here is from genome assembly GCA_018350325.1 of Globodera rostochiensis. Lineage (NCBI taxonomy): Eukaryota > Metazoa > Nematoda > Chromadorea > Rhabditida > Heteroderidae > Globodera > Globodera rostochiensis. The sequence continues at coordinate 289,380 of JAEVLN010000025.1, forward strand.
GAGTCAAAAACTCAAAATTTTCTCGGCGGCCCCTATCCCCCCCAGAAGTAAAGCAGAATTTGCAAAAAAGCATTTATTGAAAATTTCTTAACAAAAATGCAATAAAAAAGGATTCACCCCTAATAATCATTTTTCCCTCAACTGCCCACCCCCCCCCCCCAAAAAAATTTCAAGTTTAACTCCGATTTGACTTGTCCCCAAGCCCATAATTACTTCCTTTCTCAACCAAAATTGTTTAAAATGGTGAAAAGTGGTGATAAATATGCTAGTTAATGCTTGTTCGAGCAATTTATATTAAATTAAAGGCTTAAAAAAATTTCCCACGTTTTTGGGTTTTGCCTATAGAAACTAGAGCCCGGCGGGAACGGGATTCCCGCGGGAAAAGTACGGGAATCCCGGCCCGTTCCCGTCTTTTTCGCCAGGCGGGATTTTTTACGGGAACGGGAAAAAGACGGGATTCCCGTTCGGGATTCCCGTCCCGTTCTTTTTGAAAACCCCGTTCCCGTTCCCGTTCCCGGAAATTTTATTTCAGTATTTTTCCCGTTCCCGTTTATTTTTCTTGGCGAAATGTTTCAAAAATTTAACAATTTTGTACCAATTTTCATCACAAAAATGCTTAAATTTCAAAATTTTTTAACGGCGGCGCCTATCGGCACCGCCGAACCCACCCAAAATGTGCTATATTCTGTTGGTTTCTGATTTTCTGAATCAATTAAGATTTCAAAAGCTTAAAAAAACTTCCGTATTTTTAAGATTTTGGTAGCAAATCTCTTATCAAATTGAGCAAAAAATGCAAAATTTTCTCGGCGGCGCCTATCGGCATCGCCGACCCCCCCCCCCACACCTCGAGAAAAGAAATTCTCAAAAATTTGAATTTTGAAAAATTCGCAAATCGGAAAAAATTCGAAAATTTTGAGCAATTTTCTTAACAAAAATGTTTTGAAAATTTTCCGACGGCGCCTATCGGCGTTGTCGGACCCTCCAATTGTATATCAGAAATTTATCCCAAAGTGCCCGCCAAAATAATTTCGAAAAATTCTTAGTTTAAAAATTTTCAAAATTTTTCCCGTTCCCGCGGGATTCCCGTTAAAAATTGAACGGGATTTCTACGGGAACGGGAAAAAGACGGGATTCCCGTCCCGTTCTTTTTGAAAACCCCGTTCCCGTTCCCGGAAATTTTTTTTTACCGGGCTCTAATAGAAACCCTGCTCAAATCCCCGTCTTCCTCCCCCGTTTATCATGCCTAAAAACGGAGATCGCCGATTGGTTTGTTTCATTCTGGCTGTTTTGGAATTTTGAAGCCGGACCTGATCGTGTTATTGAATCACAACACTTCTTGCTAGTTTTGTTCGGGTTTTTTTTGGATTTTTGTATGTTTTTTAACGAAACCCCGACCGCACACTTCCGGCCGCTTTACCTCTTCGTCGTCGTCTTTATTATCAGCCTCTCCAGACAAAGACGCATTGACTTCCTTTTTTTGATAGAATATGAAAATGATCAGGAGCCCCAACAAAAAAAGAAAATCAATAACATTTGATTGAAACTCAAATCAAGATTATTGTCTTGAACCCTCTAATGCGCAAATAATTGCACCAAATAAGAACAAATATGCACGAAACGGTACAAATTTCTAGGCTAGGGTGGCTTAGGCCTAAGCCTAACGAAGTTCTAAGCTCAGGGTAGCTTAGGCCTAATTTGTAAGCTTAATGAATTTGAATCTAAAATTGTAGACAAATTGGATTAATAAAATTGTCCCGTTATGTTACTTGTACTTGGAAATAGCCTTAAAAGATGGCAGCAATGTTAAAGTGATGAAATGTGAAGGAGGAATTGCCAAAATATGTTTTTGTGATTTGTCCGTTAGGTCAAGGGGGGGGGGGGGGGGAGGGAAGGAAATGACCAATAAATTGGGGGGCGGGGATATTTTGACGGATATTTGTTTTTTATTCATTCATTGCCATTCCGTTGACCCCTCCCCCCCCATTCATTCATCCCAATGTTTGTGTCACCCCCTTCACATTGTCCCCATCAATTTCGGTCATTTATTTTTAGGGGTGCCGGACCGGAGTCCGGCTAGATTTTTCCTGGATCCAGTTTTTATTCGGATAATCCCTCAAATTTTCAAAAATTGAGAATCCGCCTATTTATTTTGTTTTCTTGTTGTTTTGAGTCGTGCTGACTGCAATTGAATTCTGATTTAGGATTTCTAACGTTTGTTAAAATAATAGCTCCAAAATTAAGATTTCTCATACCGGTTTCCGGACATTTTATTGGCGTCCGGCTAATTCGTCCCAATGTTTTTGTGTGCCGGCTGTACTTTCACTGGACACGCCTTGCACCCCCTCACTTTTGACCCCCGGGGGCATTCATTGATTTTCTTGTTGTTGTTGGCATTGGCATTCCGCCAACCAAAGACCGAACAGGGAAATCGATATTTGGCAAATGTTGGTCACACATAACCCATCGATTTTATCTAATTTAAAAAGAATCATCTTTCCCTTCTGGGGTTGAACAAGAGTCTTGACCACAAAATTCATTAATTGTTCAAATTCCTCCGATCGCGCCATCTAATGCTTTTTGTAGACATTTCTAAATGTTAATGTTCGACTTAACGGAAATTTCCCCCCTTCCCCGGACCCCATCCATTCCCCTAATCACTCCTATCGGATGATCAATTTTATTCCATCCATTCGTCCGTCTCACTGTTTTTATTTCTTCCCCGGGGGGATTATTTCAAATATCAGCTTTTCCTTTCTTCCCCGGAGGGATTATTTCAAATATCAGCTTTTCCTTTCTTCCCGGAGGGATTATTTCAAATATCAGCAGATCAAATCCCAATTGACCAAATTCCGACTGATCTTTTCTCTATATTTATTCAAAATGAGCGCATCGTCTTCGCGACCAAACGACCAACCAAAATCATCGGAGCGAAAACAGCTCGATGTTGCGCCTGGAACTTCTGTTGAGGCGGCAAATCGTTCAGTTGTATTGAGCGAGACGGAAGTACAGCTTGAGAAGCTGACGTTGGACACTGCGCAGAAGAAGAACAGCGATGCGTGTGCCGATGGGGGCGAAGAGGTGCTTCATTTTGCGTATTTTATTCTGTCAGCGGCACATTTCGATGCCACAATCGTTAAATTCATGAGAATGTATAAAAGAAATTACACAAATTCAGGTCAAAAAGTTCTTTAAACTTGCCGAACGTGGCGGCGCCGCGGGGATGCGAGCAATGCTCAAAGGACCGAATGCCGACGTTTTGTTGAGTGCCAAAGTGAACGGTGTCACTGCGCTTTCCGTTGCTGTCCAAAATGGAAATACGGAAGTGGTCGAACTTTTGGTGAAAGAAATTAAAATTTGGGGTAATTAAAGAAATCATTTATATTATTTACAGAGAGCGAAAGGCGCAATGGACGAAAAGAAAAAGAGCCCAGTGTTATTCGGTGGGTCGCTAATAGTTTCAGGAGGGGTGGTTGGGGGAGTCGGCCTAAAAGTAAGAAAAATTCAAACAATTTGGGCGGCATTCAAAAGCATTTCTGTAAATGCTATAATTAAAACCGTTTAATTAAGTAATTATCACGCCAGATTATTTCCATCGATCTCAGTTTCTCGATAAAGTACCGAAATTTCTCAGAATTTTTGAGATGCCCCCCTCCCCCAAATACAATGGCTAATACGTCCCGGGTTTCATGAAATGTAAAAAAGATTCAGCGTTGACTCCCCAAAACCGATGGAATTCCGATTTATGTGACAACATCACTCTGTTTGAGCCCGATCGATTGATTGCCGAAACAAATGGATTGGGTTGGGTTAATATAAAATAAATTGATTTAAAATCACTTTAAAGATATCAACACACTTTCATGTGTCTCTGCTGAATTGCCAATTCCAAAAAAGGATTCCGGCATTTTCTATTACGAAGTGAACATCTTAAAGTTAGAGGAAAACGCGTAAGTCTTTTAGAAAGCCTTTTTTTAACTTTTTAAGTACAAAATATTATTTAGCCAAGTCAGCATTGGACTTAATACCACACAACCTGGCGAAGGCTGCTGCGGATACCAAAGCAATGGCATTCTTTTTGGTCGAACGGCTATGCCAAATGGGAGCATCGGGGTTCGAATTTCCTCTATGTCTACCGAGTTTAAATAGATTTTCCATCCAGACCATTAAACGATACATCATAAATTCAAATTACCTAATTAGAGTTGACGAGCCCAACGGGAAATTCCCGGTTTCTTGAAATCCTGGTCCCAGTTTTCCGAATTCGAACGCATTTAGAACTTAAACCCCTAATTCGAACGTGTAAAAATTAACTCTAGTTGTCAAGGAGATCAGAACTAAATGATCCATGACTTCTTTTAAAGGATTGGAAGGTATCTTTTGCTGAACCTTTTGGTGTCGGCGACGTCGTCGGATGCGGTGTGGATTTGGCAACTCGCCAACTCATTTACACGAAGAATGGAGTGCTTTTGGGTGAGAAGAAAAATGACAAAATTTTTTGGAGAAGTTTTTATTTGTAAAAAACGTGATTTTTGGGTAACTTAATTTGTTTATGTTGGGGGAATACTGTATTTCCTGTAATAGAACCCATGCTCTATTAACTTGGAAGCGATTTTTCAATTGACTTTTCTTTTTATGGAAAAATTTAGTTATTCAATAATAAAACTTTCTATTCTGTCATTTTTTGGCAGGAAAAAAGCTCAAAATTGTCAAAAAAAAATTGCAAATTTGTTCACTTTTTCTGAAAAATATAGGTTGAACAATAGAGCCCCCATGGGCGCTATTACAGGATATACGGTAGGTGCATCTAAAAATTTAATTATCAGCAATATTTTTTAATTTTCTTTTTATTACGCTTTGTTTATTTGACTGTTTTTTACAGATACTGCCGATTTGTTTGTCTCTTCTGTCCTCGATTTCCTTCCGATTGTTGGGTTTTGTAATTCCGACGGCAAAATTGAAGCAACCGGCGGCAAAATTGAAGCAAACTTTGGGCCAAACTTTAAATACAAAGGCCCCGGACAGTGAAAAATGATAAAATTTATTACTTTTTCCTTCTTTGAAGGGATATGACCATGGTTTTATTATTTTTGCACCGATCAAAACATTATTTTCTCTCTTTATTCTTTGTTTTTGGATAAATTTTCTTGTCCGCTCATGCGAAGTTTGTCAAAGTTATGACATTTTGAGCAAATTAATGAGAAAATGGGGCACGGGGAAGGACTCGCAGAAAATGGAAGTAAAAATGCCGTTTATTTTTAGAATATCTTTTTTATGTGCACTAACACGCGGGGATCCAACTACAAAATGGGTGCGTTCGTTTTGTGCCATGGGACGGACGGAGTTTTTAATTGAAAAGAGAAAGCATTTTAGGGAAAACGATGGAATTGTTGCGAGGAATTCTGAATCCGATCGAAGCTGGCCATAAAGTGGGACTATTAAACATTTAAAAGTATTAAATTTCGAAAATGAGCAAATTTTGTTTAAATTTGTACCAAAGATTCGAACATTTTTCGAAAAAATTGCTTAAGAAAAATGCAATAAAACCCAAAAATGCACCCCCCAAAAATCGACTTTTTTTGGTACCCCCCCCCAGCAAAATCCTAAATACGACCCTGGGTTGGGGGGGGGGGGTCAAAAATTTCGGTTTTAGGGATTGTTTTATTTCATGTACATATGTACTTCGTTACCCTGATTTAATTAAGATGCACATTCCTCTCCACCGGGACAGAATTTACTGTCTGGACAATGAAGCGTTTGAGCATTTGTGTCTCATCAAAAAGGCCAACGTTCAATACTCCCAGAAAGAGATGGCCGACTTTTCAAAGAGTTGGACTTGGGCAGAACAGAAACTTCAGCGAATGTTGAAGAACGTGTCCATGTTGAAGCCCCACCGTACATGGGGAACCTTGTCGCTCAACGAGGCCCGTCGGATCATCGTCGACTTGACTACCGCATTGGCAGACATGTCACAGGCCATTCAAGTGCATAATGCCAAAATATTTTGTTAGAAACCATCAGGCGTGCTCACGGATATCCGGATATCCGCGGATATATCCGGATATGGACGGATAACGGATATGGTTTTTCGGATATATCCGGATACGGACGGATAACGGATATGGGAACGTCACGGATACGGACGGATGACGGATATGACCCTAATATCCGCGGATATCCGTCGCATCCGTTGTTTTTTTACTGCTGAAGTAAAATTTATTAAAACGATTTCTTAAATTGGTTTTCAAGGACATTTACAAGTTTGAACATGGCCTAGTGGTTAAATTTATAGGGTCAGGCTACTTTGGGTCGAGGGTTCCATACCCTTTCACGATATCATTTTTATTTTATACTTTAACTCTTTCTTAGTATTCTTACAACTTGTTGAAAAAAAAAATCATACAAAAAATAAATTTTAAGCATTTGCATAAAATTAGTTCATTTTAGAACTCAATTACCTAAAAATTGGACGATTTTTCTTAGCATAAGTCTTTAAATAACCAATTTTTTCTCTCGGCGGCGCCTATCGGCACCGCCGACCTCCCCAGCCCCCCCCCCCTCCAGCCCCTCCAGCAAAAAAGCAGAATTCGAAATTTGGAGAAAACTTTAGTGATTTTTAAATAATGCGGATATCCGCGGACATCCGCGGACGGATATCCGGATATGGAATTTTGGAACGTCACGGATACGGACGGATAACGGATATGAGATTTTGAGGACGGACGGATACGGACGGATAACGGAAATGGGCTTTTGAGGACGGACGGATACGGATACGAAAATCCGTATCCGTGAGCACGCCTGGAAACCATTCTCACCAGGACAACTTCATCAATGAGCGGAAGATGTTTGGTGACAAATGTTCATTGAACACATTGGCAAAGGACAAACAGCAGATGCTGCACGAGCGAACGCTGATTTATTCTAAGGCATCATTTGAGGATTTGAATTTAGTCTAATTGGTCACGCATTTGTTAATCAACATTCAGGCAGCTTCGTTCTGTTGCTTCCTGATAAAATGGGCGCTGAAGTCGTACAACGACAGCGCGGAGCCGTACATCCAGTCGTTCATCCAGCTTGAGAAACAAATGACTGAGCAAAGCAAAGGGGCAGCCGATCATGAATTCCATACGAAGAAGTTGAAAGGGCTCGAAGTCAGTTTGATGGGATATAAGAAAAGCCCAAACTTAAACGCCAATCGAGATTACTGAGATCTTGGAAAAAAGCTCGGCGAGATCGACCGGTCCGGGCTCTACATTTGCTCTTTCTGACATAATATTGACCAGTGTTGGGGAAAGCTCCGAAGCTGTGTTTTTAAAAAGCTGAAGCCCGAAACTCCAATTTACTAGCACTGTTTTCCTGAGACTGAGTCGTCTCGACTGACCCCCGGGGGAAAAAACTTCTGCTGGGGGCGGGGAGGTGGGAGTCAGGGCTGTGTCGAAAGTAAAAAAAAAGTCGAAATCGAAAATCGAAACTGAAAAGTTCGAAATCGAAAATCGAAAGGAAAAAAACGTCGAAAATCGAAATTCGAAAATCGAAATTTCGACACAGCCCTGGTGACTATGAGATAAGGTCAACAATTGAGGCTTAAAAAAGAAATGAGCATGGGTTAGGTAATCACAATTTTCCGGACGGCGCCTATTAGCACCGCCGACTCCCTCCTCCTACTCCTAAAAAACTTAATTTAAAAAACGAACCAAAAAAATCCTCAGAAAAATGTTTTTTTTTCTTTAAAATTTCTATGAATTTTTGCTAAACTGTTCCAAAAATGTTAAGGAATCGCTCCGTCTCTACAGAGAGCAAAAGGAGCTTATTGAAAATGCAAAATCCGACGCCAGCACAGAAACGGCAGAAAGCACGTGAACATCACCAGAAAGCGTGTACTGAGGAGCAAGCGGTCGGCATTGGGTTTATGCCGAAGCCGAGCAAAAATGGAACGAGTAAGTTGAGGACGGAATTGGACGTCGTCATTTTTTTAAACATTTTTAAACGGCTCTGATCCTGATCTAATCGTACACATAAAATCTGAATACCTAATTCAATAATCAATGATTAAGACAGTCAAGATTAGTCCATGGCAAAAACATCCGGCGTTCCCGATGAGTTAAGTTATTCCATTGTTTTGCATTATAATAATCAAATTTCCAATCCAACTTAAGCGCAACCTTCGTCGTCACGTCACGAGTCTTTCTCCTCGCCCGACCAACAAATTTCGGTAAAAAGACGTGCGGTCTTTACATGCTTTTTAATCTTTTAAACGACTTTTCAAACAAAAAATTTTTATTTGAAAATAGAATCCACGAGTTTTGTACGATTTTTTGAGAGGTTTAATGTCATTTTTATTAAAGGGAACGAATCGGGGTAGGGGTATCATTCGAAAGCATGCAATGGGAAGAAGCTTTCAAACGCAAAAGCTAAGCTATTGGACAATCCCTTAAAAAGTTATGGCCGATTGTGGCCAAAAAAAGCGTTTCTGGTCATAACTTTTTTGAGAATTGTCCAATATTCGTGCCGAAACAATCGTTACAATAACAGAGTGCCGCCGCCGCCGCCGATGGACAAACAGCGTCGCTAAGATCGAATTGATGGAAGAGTTGAAGAACGTAAAGAGGCGGACAAAATTTTGTCCCCTGTTTTTTGACGATTTTTTCGACATTATCACTCAAAAATTTCCATTATTTTATCATTTTCTCAGAATTCTGCCACTTTGATTAGTTTTCCACTCTGTTTTGACCAATTTTGAATCCCGAACTATGAATTCGAACCTTTGGTTGAAATTCAAAATATTTGATTGAAACTCAAATCAAAATTGTTGCCCTAAAAACCGCTAAATATGCGCATATAAATACACCAAAAGGTCAAATCGCGCGAAAAACAAGAAACCGGAGAGTTTGGCACCGGCTCGGCTTTTGGCGCGAACTTATTAATTAGAAAAGCAAAAGAAACATTTCTTTTTTACATTTGGTGATGAAATATTAAATGGAAGAAGGAATTGCCAAAATATGTTTTTTGTGATTTGTCCGTTAGGTCAAGGGGGGGGGGGGGGGGGGAAATGACCAATAAACAATTGGGGGGGGGGGGGGGGGGGGATATTTTGACGGACATTTGTTTTTGTTATTCATTTATTGCTCATTCTGTTGACCCCCCCCCCCCCCTCCCCCCAATTCATTCATTCATCCCAATGTTTGTGTGCCGCCTAAGCCTTCCTTAACATATTTGTCACCATCAAAATCCCGATCCGGCCAACTCTACTTATGTCTAGGGCCGAGATTTTCAGATTTTAACCTATTTTTTTGTAGAATAGGGGATCATAAGAGAAGCTCAAAAATAGCATTCATTTTTAAAATTTTAGAATTAGTGCGATTTTTTAGTCAATATAATGGCATTTTTCCTGAAAAATGCAATTTTTAGGCATTTTTCCGAAATTCTTGAAGAAATCCAATATTTTAGGCACTTTTCCCCAAAATTTCATAAGAAATTTCTGCAATTTAAAAGGAAAAATGCACCCCTAAAAAATGATTTTTTCTTTGACCAAAAATCCACCCAAACATCGACATTTTCCCTAAAATTTTTTGATTTGAATTCATCATTCGGTTGGTGTGCAGTTAGCCCCATGAGGCTATGGAAAACACCATGTTTTCGAGCAATAAAATTGGGAATAAATCCGGCGGCATTCTCACGATAGAGTCAAAGATCTCGACCGAGATTTTCGAGTCCTTTCTCTAGTTTCAAATATCAGCTTCTCCTTCCTTCCTTGGGGGGTGTTTTAAATATCAGCGCCCGGGGGGATTATTTCAAATATCAGCTTTTCCTTTCTTCCCAGGAGGATGTTTCAAATATCAGCTTTTCCTTTCTTCCCCAGAGGGATTATTTCAAATATCAGCTTTTCATTTCTTCCCGGAGGGATTATTTCAAATATCAGCTTTTCATTTCTTCCCCGGAGGGATTATTTCAAATATCAGCTTTTCATTTCTTCCCCGGAGGGATTATTTCAAATATCAGCTTTTCCTTTCTTCCCCAGAGGGATTATTTCAAATATCAGCTTTTCATTTCTTCCCGGAGGAATTATTTCAAATATCAGCTTTTCCTTTCTTCCCAGGAGGATGTTTCAAATATCAGCTTTTCCTTTCTTCCCAGGAGGATGTTTCAAATATCAGCTTTTCCTTTCTTCCCAGGAGGATGTTTCAAATATCAGCTTTTCCTTTCTTCCCCAGAGGGATTATTTCAAATATCAGCTTTTCATTTCTTCCCAGGAGGATGCTTCAAATATCAGCTTTTCCTTTCTTCCCCAGAGGGATTATTTCAAATATCAGCTTTTCATTTCTTCCCAGGAGGATGCTTCAAATATCAGCTTTTCCTTTCTTCCCAGGAGGATGTTTCAAATATCAGCTTTTCCTTTCTTCCCAGGAGGATGTTTCAAATATCAGCTTTTCCTTTCTTCCCCAGAGGGATTATTTCAAATATCAGCTTTTCCTTTCTTCCCAGGAGGATGTTTCAAATATCAGCTTTTCCTTTCTTCCCAGGAGGATGTTTCAAATATCAGCTTTTCCTTTCTTCCCCAGAGGGATTATTTCAAATATCAGCTTTTCCTTTCTTCCCAGGAGGATGCTTCAAATATCAGCTTTTCCTTTCTTCCCCAGAGGAATTATTTCAAATATCAGCTTTTCCTTTCTTCCCAGGAGGATGCTTCAAATATCAGCTTTTCCTTTCTTCCCCAGAGGGATTATTTCAAATTTATCAGCTTTTCCTTTCTTCCCAGGAGGATGTTTCAAATATCAGCTTTTCCTTTCTTCCCCAGAGGGATTATTTCAAATATCAGCTTTTCCTTTCTTCCCAGGAGGATGTTTCAAATATCAGCTTTTCCTTTCTTCCCAGGAGGATGTTTCAAATATCAGCTTTTAAACATTTTGGTTGCAAATCTCAACAAATTTTCGGAAATTTTCTTTTTTTTTAAATCTTCCTCCGCCCTCCGTCTCGCCCCACTACTTGCTCCGTCGGTTACCCGACATTTGCACCCCAGACATTTGCGGCCCCAGCCAAAATATGACATTTGCGGCTCGACATTTCGCCGATTTCCAATATTTTTAAATAACCAAATCAACTAAAGTCAAACGTATGCATTTACGTGTCAAGTAGATACCGGAATTTTGAAATGACCAGTGAAAAGTAACTACTTGCTCCGTCATCGCATGCTCGCTGTTGGCGGGCCGTTACACGGCCTTTCATTATTATATCCGGCTTTTGTTACTTAAAATTCGTTTTTTCCTTAATTTTCTCATTTTTCCTTAATTTTCAAAATTTAAACCGGTTCAAAAACGCATTTTAATTCTCATTTTGATTTCATTAACAAATCCCTAATTTTTGAAAGCCTATATGAGTGATTTTTCCCTTTTTTTATCAGTGACAACTGAGTCCCCAGTCAAAAGACACTTCAGTCCCGGGTCTGTAACTCCGGCTCCTAGAAGTCGGTTGCACTTCTCCCATGCCTAGATCGATTTGTCTCATCGAGACTATTCAACGACATATCATTTGTCGGAATTGGTTCAGGAACAAAAAAGCCGCTATACTTCACAATATCCGTCGAGGATTTCTTAGGGGCGTACTTTTTCCTTTTTATTGCTTTTTTGTTAAGCAATTTTTCTCGGTTTCTGGGGGTGCATTTTCTGTTTTACTCCATTTTTTGGGCGGCTCGGCGGTGCCGATAAACGCCGCCGAGAAAATTTTTGTGATTTTGATGAAATTTGTATAAAAGTGAAAAAAAAAAGTGCTATATTCCACCTTATCTAACTTTTCTCTTATCTGCCTATGATGTTTAAAAAAGTTGCTTTTTCCTTAATTTTAAAAATTTTAAACCGGTTTAAAAACCCGTTTTAAATTCTCAATTTAGATTTTATATCGACAGACAGTAATTTTTAATGCCTATGTATATGAGTGATTTTACCCATTTTTTAATATTTGGACAACTGAGTCCCCAGTCAAAAAGACACTTCAGTCCCGGGCTCATAACTTGCTTCAAAGTGGTTTCCGCCAAAAAATTTTTACGGATTCGTGCGTTAGGCTTAGCGAGGAGTCGATTGATATATAATTCGTCCAATTTGGCGAGGTACCCATATACTGCAATTTTTCCCCTTTTTTTGTAACGATTTTGATTGCCTTTATTTCCCCATTCCCACTCTATCGCTTATCCCTCCCGAATTTGTCCTCTACAAAATGCGGAAAATTAATTTCAAAATTTGATTCTTTACATTTTTATGCATGTTCAATTTTAACAGGTTCTTTACTCGCATTTAACATCCAACAATAATGGCTCTTTTGAATACTCCAAATCCTCGAAAAGAAGGCGAATTTGTGACGGAGAAACGCTGTTCGTGCCCAACCTCGCAACTTTATGCCATCAAATTCAACAAGGTCAGGTCAAGTCGAGTGCGACGTCTTCAAATTTATTATTTTTGTTTGTTTTTTAGGTCCAATGCAAAGTAATGAGTCAGTGCAACAAAAATTGCGAGATTTTCTGTTATGCGTTTTTGGTGAGTTTTGATGGGAAAGGGAATAATTTTTTATAATTTTAGTATTTCATCATATTATTCGGGCCTCTTGCCTTGTTGATTGCAACCCACGGCTCGGGTCTGACGATAATATACATCAGTTTCGCCCTCTACAATGGTACTCTTATCATCATTGTGACGATGGCGTATGCAGCTCAGGCTGGTAGCGAAAAAATGATGAAAAAAGATGTTTAATACACAAATTGGGCCCTATTTTTGTTGCAGAATTTACGCACACCGCGCTGGAGGTGCTGTACAAATGTCGCTCGTGTGGCCACGAAATGCACGTCACTTACGAAGTCTTACGTAGGCCTTTTTTCACTGAAAAATGATTTATCGCTATTTAGGCAACGCCCGTAGGCGGTCAGGTGGAGACATTTTCAACGCGTATGGACGTTACACCCGGACGTGCCAGGAACCGGAGCCGCTCTCCTTGAAAACCACGGCCTTTGATGACGTTGAACGCGCCTATCGCACCATGCGTCCACACTACGACCACTACCACAACAGCTTATATTGGACGAGACAAATGATCAAACGCCTGCGTTGAGCCGATGTGAGGAAAAGGCTCATTTTGTCACATTTTATATTTTTTCATCAATTTTAGCGAGCAATGCACTCCAAGGGTGCCATGCCAATGCCATTATCGAATAGGGCTTTAAACGGATGTGCCTTATATTAAAAATGAATGTATGTATGTATTTATGTGTGATACGATGACCGATGAGCATAACATATTAATATCATACTGCCATAAATATGTAAGATTTGTCATTTCAATGGAAAAAGGGCATTTTTATTTTTTTACTCTCAATTGAAAATCTACATGATTTAAAATTTCACCAAATCAAAAAAAAAGTATAATCGGCCCGTTGTTTTTGCGAAAGAACATGTAAAAGAATTATTAAATTCTTATTGTGTACAAATTTAAGATGGGGGGGGGGGGGGGGGAACAATCAAACAAACACTTCCAGAGTGCAGCCTGAGCCTTCCTTAACATATTTGTCCCCATCAATTTCGGTCATTTATTTTTAGGGACGGGTGCCGGACCGGAGTCTGGCAGGATGTTTTCGGATTTGGGTCCGGAATCCGTGTTTTTGATCATTTCGGATTTATCCGGATAATCTCTCCAGTAAATTTTCAAAATTGAAAATCCGGTTCCGGAAATTTGATTTCACCGGGCCTATTTATTTTGTTTTCTTGTTGTTTTGAGTCCTGCTGACTGCAATTAATTTCTGCTTATGATGGGCACTTAAGAGAAAAAAACATAAAACATTATCCCATTTTTTGATCAAATTTTCTTTAAGAAAAGCGTAGTTTTAGAAGAAATTCTTTGATTTTAATATTTTCAGATTTTATTTTGGACCATTTTGAAGCTTTTTAGGAATGAAAAGGCTTCGTGAAAATAATTTGTGGATTTTTAACGTTTGTTAAAATAATAGCTCCAAAATTAAGATTTCTCATACCGGTTTTCGGACATTTTATTGGCGTCCGGCCAATTCGTCCCAATGTTTGTGTGTGCCGGCTGTACTTTCACTGGACACGCCATGTCTCACACAACCATCGATTTTATCTTATTTAAAAAGAATCATCTTTCCCCTCAGGGTTTGAACCAGGCATGGACACGGTTACCCGTAACCGCGGTTATCCGCGAACGGTTATGGAATTTAAAAGGTCACGGTTACGGGCGGTTAACGGTTATGAGATTTTGAGGACGGGCGGTTACGGTCGGTTAACGGTTATGGAATTTAAAAGGTCACGGTTACGGGCGGTTAACGGTTATGACCTCTAAAACCGCGGTTAACCGTCGTATCCGTTATTTTTTGGCTGCTGAGGCTTGAGATGATTTGCCTTATAATTTCTTTGACTTTTATTCACATTTCACCAAATTACTTTATCGATCCAGTGGCTTAGTGGTGAAACTCTTCTACTGATTTTATTTGTTCTAGGTTCTAGCCCCATCCGCTGTAATCATTTTATTTATATTTTAATATCCCTCCTTTTTTTAGTATTCTTACAATTTTTACAAAAATTTTAGCTATAAAAAGTAAAATTCTAAGTGTTTACATAAATAATTAGTGCATTTTTAAACGTCCAATCACCTAAATTTGACAATTTTTCTTAGCATAAGTCGGTAAATATTCAATTTTTTTCTCTCGGCGGCGCCTATCGGCACCGCCGAACCCCCAATCCCACTCTTAAAAATATTTTAGGAAACTAATGCGTAAAAAACAGAAAATATTACTCTAATCGGTCGCGCTTTGTTAGATTTTAATCATGAAAGTGTTAGAAAGAGATTTAAAAATTTTATTCATTGACAAAATCTGATAAAAATCACTTGTTAAGTTCAATTCACATCAATTTTGATTTAATTTTAGAAGGACGCCACATCACGATCGGAAAAAAATAGTTTTAAAAATCGATTCTTCAAAATCTGGAAAACTTTATTGATTTTTAAATAATGCGGTTAACCGCGGATAACCGCGGGCGGTTAACGGTTATGAGATTTTGAGGACGGGCGGTTAACGGTTATGAGATTTTTAAGACGGGCGGTTACGGTTAAGGAAATTCATAACCGTGTCCATGCCTGGTTTGAACAAGGTCTTGGCCAAAATTCATTAAATTGTTCAAATTCCTCCGGTCGCGCCGTCTAATGCTTTTTGTAGACATTTTTAAATGTTAGTGTTCGACTTAACGAAATTTCCTCCGTTCCCCAGGGACACGTTGGCTCCTCTACCCTCACCCCACTTCCATTTCCCACCCATTCCCCTAGTGGCAGGATGACATTTCATACACGCAACATTTCATACACTAAGCAAAAAAACGACACTTCATACACGCGACATTTCATACACGCGACACTTCATACACTAATTTGTAAGCAAAAAAACGACACTTCATACATTAACCCAAAATACGACATCTCATACACGCGACATTTCATACACGCGACACTTCATACACTAATTTGTAAGCAAAAAAACGACACTTCATACATTAACCCAAAATACGACATCTCATACTTTCATTTCTTCCCCGGAGGGATATTTCAAATATCAGCTTTTCATTTCTTCCCGGAGGAATTATTTCAAATATCAGCTTTTCCTTTCTTTCCCGGAGGGATTATTTCAAATATCAGTTTTTCCTTTCTTCCCCGGAGGGATTATTTCAAATATCAATCGCCAAATATGCGCATATATATGCTCCAAAAAAAGGCCAAAATATGCCAAAAATGCCGAAATATGCACCGAAAAATGGCACTTTTACTGCACTAAATTGCTTAATACTTAATTTTTTCTTCTTTTAACGTATAAATAAGTAGATTTAAAGCCTTTTCGCGTATTATTTGGTATTTTTGGGAAGTTGAACAAATTTGAAAAAAGTTTCGAAATTTTAACCGCTAGGCCAGCTCATCGCCTTTGGCCATTTCAGCGCCAGACAGCCATTTCAGTGCCGACATTTTTTATATATTTTTTTGGCTAAAGTGTCGTTAAGGTACCTCGCTCGAAATTTGACAAGTCATATATCAATCGACTCCACTCTAAGCCTAACGCACGAATCTTCAAAAATTTTTGCGCGGAAACCACTTTGAAGAAAGTTATGGCCCTTCAAAGTTGGCCAAAAACCATAGTGGGGACCCTTTTGGTCAACATTTTTGAAAATATTTTTTGTTCTAAAAATGGTCTGCAAATATGTTATTTTATGCCCTGATTACGAATTTGTCAATAAAAACATAAAATTGAGAATTTAAAACGGTTTTTGAATTGGTTTAAAATTTGAAAATTAAGGAAAAAGCGACTTTTGAGTAACAGAAGCCGGATAAAATAATGAAAGGCCGTGTAACGGCCCGCCAACAGCGAGCATGCGATGACGGAGCAAGTAGTGGGGCGAGACGGAGGGCGGAGGAAGAAGTCTGACGAGCGCCACTGGGGGGCGAGCGCGCGGGGACCCGCGGAGCGGTCGCGCGCGAGACCCCGCCGGGGGGGGGGGGGGTGACGCGCGGACTTCTTCCGGAGCCCGGAGTCTCGCCCCACCTACTGGCCGCCGTAGTCGAGTGTGCGGTACTTTGGCTGCTATTTTCCACTTACTGTCTAATTTTTCCCCTATCGGGCTTTGGTTTAATTACCTTTTTATTTTAATTTTCAAATTTTTAAACCGGTTCAAAAACTCTTTAAATTCTCAATTTTATGTTTTTATTGACAAATTCGTAATCAGGGCATAAAATAACATATTTGCAGACCATTTTTAGAACAAAAAATATTTTCAAAAATGTTGACCAAAAGGGTCCTCCCTATGGTTTTTGGCCAACTTTGAAGGGCCATAACTTTCTTCAAAGTGGTTTCCGCGCAAAAATTTTTGCAGATTCGTGCGTTTTGTAATTTCGTCCAACCAAAAATGGAAATTCCAAAAATTTGTAAAAAGCCGCCCAAAAACTTTAAAAATCATAAAAATTTAATAAATTGTTTCCTCAATACAAATCCTCATCAAAAGACATAAAAAACCAATTTGCATCAGTCGGGGGTTGAACCCATTGAACCCACACCCACAACACTTCCGACATACATCAATACCAACTAGACCAGACGATATTCTAGTTCTCCTCAAAAATTCCATGCTTATTACTCCGCTTGTGTAATTTGTGAGCATCGAGTCTTTTTAAATTGAAGATTTGGCAAAACGTCAATAATTTTGAATAAACTAGCATTATTCACTAACAATTTTCAATCCCGCAAATCCCGCACCTAAATTGCGGATCCCGCTGCGTGATTGCAATTCAAAATCGCGTGCGGGATTGGATTTGCGGGATAAATCCCGCAAATCGCAAAAAATGCGGGATTGCGGCGCGGGATCCCGCAAAATCCCGCGCGGGATCAATCCCGCGCCGCACTCTAGTCTCTACTGATCACGATTCTTAGGACAAACTAGACTATTACCTAATTGCCCAGCTTTCATTGCTTCGGTTTAATGTTAAAAATTTATTGGTTTTTTTGGCAATTTTGTCTGAACAAATGCTTCATTGTCTTTTCATTTTAAATTACAATTTTTATGTTACCCTTTTGTTTCATTTATTATTCAAAATGTTTTCAATCGGCGCTTTTTAGCATTTAGAAATTAACGAAATCGCTCAAAATGATCGCCCGATTCATTCGCAGTTTTCTGAACGGCCAACAACACATTCACAAGGTTTGCAAATCTTTTTTTATTATTTGAGTTGGATTTTGTTTTGGCCACGGGCAGTTATTTTGAAAAATTGTAAAAACAAAGGAAAATATGGATCATACGGGCCAGATTCCAAATCGAACAAAATATATATCATTCGATGCCTCTCGGTCTGCAATATAAGAATCCGAAAAAAAAATTTTCGGCAACCATTCCCTAAAGAGTTACAGACCTGGGACTGAAGTGTCTTTTGACTGGGGACTCAGTTGTCCAATGATTAAAAAATGGGCCAAATCACTCATATTGGCTTTCAAAATTAGAAATTAGTGGATGAAAATTAAAAACGACCCGTTTTTGAAAGTCGGCCGGCATCCAAATGGCGTCTGATCGTGTCCCATCATATCTAGATGGATTTGTCTCGTCGAGAGCTTTCGAATGATACTAAATTTTGTGTAATTTTGCTATACATTTTGAGTAAATCGTTTGATTTTGCTTTTCGAGAAATTGTCGGGACAAAAGCAAGCATTTTTGTTTAGATTTTGCGCTTTATTAGTAAAAACGCACACGAAAATGCTCTAAGAGTTAGAGGGGTTCGGTTTTTTTAAAAAGCGATGGTCGAAAATAAGTATTTTATGCTTTTAGGCTTAGGCTTAGCCTCCTCATTCGTACGCAAATATTTTTTAGATTCGACAAGTTCAAACTGTTCGCCTGACGTTTTTGCATCAATACATCAAAAACGAGTGCCCGCCGGCCGCCGTTCTTTCATGCGCCGCTCGCGCGGCGTCCTCGTCGTCGTCCAGTAAATTTTCGAAATTTTAAGCCCGCAAGAAAATTAATCCACAAATAAATAATTTTTTCTTGAACCAGTTCGGGGTTCTTTTTTCAGTTTTCGTATATTTTAGACCGGCCCAGCCAGCGTTCCAAGCTGTTGAACGATTTCCACAACAAACGTACAGCCAACCTCCAACTCAACGATTTGGGTAAACACGTCGTGGAGTTTGCGCTGGACCCGCAAGGTTCAAGGTGGGAAGAATTGCTGGGGGGGGGGAGACCAAGTTTTGGTGAACGATTTGAACAGCCTGGACTTCCCATGACGTCTAATTTTTTTTGAATCAGACAAATTTAATATCACTCAAAAGCTCGATGAATTTTCATAAGCTGAGCGATTGAACAAAATACTAAATAGTCATAGCATGAAACGGCCGTTTTTTTTTTCATTTTTCTTGTTATAGGTGGCTTTAAGAAACTGACCAATCGATGTGCCCAGCCATAAAGGCATTAGTGTTGAGTAGAGTAGGCCGGGACCGGGATTGAGAAAATTAAAAACCCGGGATTTTATAAGGGGGAAATTCAGTCCCAAGATTGGAGACTTCAGTACCAGTCCCGGTCTCGGCCTAATCCCTGTGGCCAAAAAACTCAAATCGTTTATTTCCTAAGCTCGGGGTCGGTAATTTCCCAAACTCGGGTCGACGAATAAGCCAAATGAACGGAAAAAGATGGAAACAATGAAATGCTTTATTGGAAACGTCGAGTCAGAAACGATCGGTGCGGTTATGGAAAATGTTGAGTCAAAAGGGTGGTTCCGATTGGTGGTTTAGGGAAAAGGTTGAGTCAGAAAGTGGTTCGGTTCGGTGGTTTGTTGAGAGTCGTTTTTGCCGTTGCAAATGTGGAAAAAGTGAGAGAGGGTCCTTGGCACATCCTTTCTTTTATACGGGCTTGGGCGGGGCAGGGGCCCTGGGCAGGGCAACAGACGGGCCGGTGGAGGGGAGGACCCCATTCGATGGGCGGAGGAGAGTCGTGGCATTGGCAAAACATCCCTCGATTAGATCAGCACACCATATCGTCGAGACGAGCACTTTCTGTGGGATTAAGGAAAAAAAAAGGGAAACGGGGAAGTGGGACGAGCCCAGATTAATGAATTGTATATGAGAAATAAGACATTATTCCCGTGCCATTAATTTCCAATGGTCCTAATCCTAAAACCCCTTGGTGTTTATTTTGCTTAGAAGAAGGCAAATTGGTGAAATAATAATGAAAAGCAATTTAAGACAATTTTGTCGAAGACAGCCTACTCTAGTGTTGAGTAAGGCTGTCGGTTTCAAACCGAGGCATTTTTTGGTTTGCTTAAACGAATAATGTTGGTTCAGTTACCGGTTTTGGTTTGGTTTGGTTATCGGTTCGGAATTAACCAATGTTTATTTTTTGCCTTGCCGAATATTGGCGTTGACCCCAAAGAAAAGTTGCAGGTTTTGGATCCCCTCAATTTGCGACTGATTGGTTTCGTCAAAACAAATTGCTCACTTCCCAAGAAATCTTTCAATCCAAAACTGTCAATCATTTTTATCAAATTGTACCATTTTAGTACAAAAAAACAAATCTATTGATTGATTGATTATATTGTATAATTTGCATTAATCATTTTGCCAGGTTCATCCAGCAAAAGTTGGGGCGTGCCAGTCCGACGGAGAAGACTCAGCTGGTGGACGAATTGTGTGGCCACGTGGTGACATTGGCCCAGCACATGAACGGCTCTCACGTGATCCAAAAGGCGTTGAAATCGGTGGACAAAACGTCACAAATTGAGGCAAAATCATTAATTTTAAATCGTTTTGTTTAAGCCGGTTTTTAGACCTTGGTACTAAAGTGCCCCTTTTACCTAGGGACTCAAATGCTTGACTATTTATGTAAAAGTAATTGTTTTAGATAATCAATGAGATATTGGCGCAAGTGATTCCCCTGTCCCTCCATGAATACGGTAATTTGGTGATTCGATGTGTGCTTGAACACTGCACGGAGCAGCAAAAGCGTCCCGTGCTGGAACAACTGCACGAGAATGTGTCCACTTTGGTCACTGATAAGTACGGCAGCTTCGTGATCCGACACGTGATTGAGCATGGACTTCCCGAAGACCGGGAGCCTATTGTGCACATTCTGCAAGAGAATGTGTCCACTTTGGTCACGGATCAGTATGGCAACTACGTGATCCAACACGTGATTGAGCATGGACTGCCCAAAGACCGGGAGCCTATTGTGCACATTCTGAAGGACGACATTATGAAGTGTGCACAGCACAAGTTCGCCTCCAACGTCATCTTGAAGTGTTTGATCTGCGGGACGGCGGAGCAGAAAAAGGCGCTGTTCGACAACGTCTGTGGGGGGTGAGTTGCTTTTTGCATTAAATGTGTAAGGGACGTTTTATTTTTAAAGAGGGCTGCAGACGCTTCAAAATGTTCGACAATTGATGGCTGACGAATTTGGCAGTCATGTGATTCAGGTCCTTGAAAATTCATTGTGACAAATTAATTAGTTGAAAAGAGGCAAAAAACTATTTTTGCTCTCTCTTCAAATTTGTCAATTCTTTCCATTTTTAGCCGCAAAACATAATTTAATTACTAAGTAGAAGCCCCTAAAATAGCCCAAAAAATTGAATGAATAAAAGGGAAATTACCTATTTAGGAAAAAAAATTCAGAAATTTTTCGAATACGGCACGGACGATCAGAAAGCTCAGCTGGTGGACGCATTGCGTGGCCACGTGTTGACATTGTCCCTGCAAATATACGGCGGTCCTGTGATCCAAACGGCGTTGAAATCGGTGGACAAAGCGTCACAAATTGAGGCAAAATCATTTTATTTTATTTTTGCTTTTTGGTGGCAATAAATAATGTTTTAAAGATAATCGAAGAATTGACGCCGCGTGCGTGTGTGATTAAGTGCATCAAAGATCATTATGGAAGCCATGTCATTAACACGGTGAATAACACCAATATACAACAATTATATAAATGTGTTGTTTGAGTCTTAACCGGAGCTCCCGGGTGTGGGGGGTTAGCTTCATTGGAAACTGTTAAAGATTCTTTGCAGTTATTTGAATTCATCGAACCACAACGGCTTCAGTTTGTCGTTGATGCCATACTGTACAGTCCATCGGATTCTGTACGTTTTTATCAGACTTTGTTGTTTGTTATCAAACAATATTGGACTATTAGAAAGCTTTAATCGAGTAGAAGATATGTTTCAACTAGGGTTGCAGCCGGGGGGGGAGGGATCCCCGGTCAAACCGGGGACGGGGATACCGGGGACAGACAAACCGGGGATCCCCGTTTTCGGGGATAAGCAAACCGGGGAACGGGGATCCCCGTACGGGGATGGGAAAAATCCATTTTTAGGGGTGGATTTTTGAAAAATTGCAATTTTTTGGGGGACTTTTTTTAAAAATCGAAATTTCTTCAAATTAAAGTGCACTCCAAGAAAAGGCTTTTCTTATGGCAAATATGCACTACAAAGATTTAATTTTTTGGTGAGGAGAGCCCGACGGTGCCGACAGGCGCCGTCGGGAAAAATTTTTGGATTTTGGTTAAGAAATTTCACCAAAATTTTGGCAAAATTAAGAATTTTGCTTCGAAATTTCAGAAAAAAAAGGGAAGACAAACCAATAGGCCACCCATTCACTTGAGTAGACTCACCTAAAAGTAGGGTTGGACAAGACCGGATATTATCCGGGTCCCCCGGATAGCGGTTCCACCGGTTCCTTGACACCCGGATACCGGTACCGGATAGTAATTTATGCCCGGATACCCGTCCGGATACCGGATAATTTTCGTTTTTTGAAAATAATAATTAAAATTTTATAAAAAATCAAATTTTAAGCAATTTTTTCCAAAAAGTAAATAAACGCATAAAATAAATTAATAAAATCAAATACAATTAAGTGGATAGTTAATTTCATTTGTCAATAACTCTTCTATATCTGAAACAGGCTACGGTCAAACCATACCCAGGAATTTTTGAGGGGAGGTGGCTGATTCAAAAAAAAAAAATTCGATTTTAAGTGTGCATTTTTTTGCTTTTTATTGCATTTTTGTTAAGCAGTTTTTGAGAAAAATGTTCGATTTTGTAGTGGTGAATTTTTGGTATTTATTACATTTTTCTTAAACTTTTTTTTTTGAAAATTTAGATTTTGGTAAATTTTTTAGAATTTTTATAAAGATTTGTATTAAAATTCGATATTTGCCGTCTCGAATTTTTTTTGAGAATTCTGTTTTATTTTTGGGAGGAAGGGTCGGCGGTGCCGATAGGCGCCGCCGAGAAAATTTTGAATTTTTGACTCAATTTTTTAAAAGATTTGCAACCATACATTTTAAAAATATGGCAATTTTTTGAAGCTTTTAAGAATGGGAGGGGTCGGCGGTTTCAATTTAGACAAACTCGAAATTAGCGCAATTATAATTTTTAAAGAAAATTTGAGCAATTTGTTGAGAAAGCCAAATTTTTGTGAAATTAACTAATTATAAAAACTAATTAGTATTACAAAGCCCGTATCTCTCTATTTAATTTTAATAGAAAATGGCAAATTGTCGCGCAAAATTCAAAAATTTTACTAGCGCTAACACCATCAAAAAAAAATCTCTTCGAAAAAATACCACCATTAGGGGTGCTTAACCCGCCCGGATCCAACCCCCGGATACCGGGTATCCCGGATCCTGGACACCCGGATACCGGTCCCGGATAATTTGTCCAAAACACCCGGATACCGGTCCCGGTTCCGGATACCCGTTCTTGTCCAACCCTACCTAAAAGTATTGAAATCTTTTGTAAAAAAGCACATCTCAAACAAAATTCAAACAGTAAATCAATATAATTATTAAAATTCCTGATGTGATGGCCATCTTTAGGGGTGCAATCCCCGCCCCCCCCCCCGGGATGAGGACCGGGGATCCCCGTTTTCGGGGATGGACAAACCGGGGAACGGAGACGGGGATGAGAATGGCCGGGGATCCCCGGTTTTCCCCGCCCCCCCCCGGCTGCAACCCTAGTTTCAACATGTTTAAGCGGTTTAAAGCAATTCCATGGGCGGAATGTCCAGTGTGTGTAAGGTCGTCAGGCCTTGCGAAACTGCCAAAATTAGAATTTTTAGTTTAAACTTTTCTATGTATAATTCATTCTTAATTTTCTCCAAAAACTTAGTCTATGTTTACATATAGATTATATTAAGAGCTTTTTTAATGGTATTAATATTGCTTTAATTTAACAAGAGCTATAGAACTCCAAACTTTGTAATGGCTGAGTTGGGTTGACCCTTTAGAAATTTAAATTAGTTTTTGAAACAAACAAACAAAATCTGATAAAACAACAGGTTGCCTCTCTGTCCCTCCATGAGTACGGTAGGCGGGTGATCGAATGTGTGCTTGAACACTGCACGGAACAGCAAAAGCGTCCCGTGTTGGAACAACTTGATGGCAATGTGTCCAAGCTGTTCAACGATTACAGCAACGCCCGTGCAGACAATCTTCAGCTCACCGATTTGGGCAAACACATCGTGGAGTTTGCGCAGAACCGGCGCTGTTCAATGTAGGAATTGCTGGGGGGGGGGGAGGGGGGAGAATTGACAAGTTTCGCGGTGAACGAGTTGAACAGCCCGGTCTGTCTCAAAACTAAGCGATTGAACACTAAAAAAGTGAATTTTGCCATTTTTCAAAAATTCCTTAACAAAAATGCACTAAAAACGAAAAATACACCCCTAAGGATCGATTTTTCAAATTTTTCAAAAAATACACCCCTGAGAATCGACTGTAAATGCCTTTAATTTGCATATAAAAATTTTTATTTCTCTTATTACTTCTTGCCCATTTTTGCTATATTTGAAAAAAATTTTCTCATATTTTGTCCATATTTTGCACTTTTTTGTCCATATTTTGCGATTTTTCATCCATATTTTAGGCCATATTTCGAGATTTTTTATCCATATAAATCGCCGCCCTACTAATAACCCACAAGTCCAAGAAAGTTTGGAAGAACGTAAACCCGCAATAAGGCTCCCTTTATATACATACGCCGCTTACCCTTCCATAAAGAGAGCGAAAAGGCCGCAGCGCGCGATGAAGTTTGTCAATATGATTCATTCCACTTTGTCCCAAATAGAATTTGTTAAGATGTCAAAAACGTATCGCGGAAGAAAATTCAAAAACAATTAGTTTTGCGACAGCATTTGGGGAATGCCCCCCCCCCTCCATTTGCAAGCGATGGATTTCTTTGAATTAGTTTTTTAGAATTCGCATTAACATTTTGCCAGGTTCATCCAGCAAAAGTTGGAGCATGCCAGTCCGACGGAGACGACTCAGCTAATGGACGCATTGCGCGGCCATGTGGTGACATTGGCCCTGCACAAATCCGGCTCTCACGTGATCCGAACGGCGTTGAAATCGGTGGACAAAACGTCACAAATTGAGGCAAAAACATTTAATTTATTATTTTGCTTTGGCGCTGAAACAAATATTGAATAAAAAACAACTTTGTCGTTCTTTTAATTCGATTTTTAGACTTTTTTGATGGAATATTCGTTTTCCGTGCCTAAGATTCGGCTGCTTTTGACTTAGGGAATTACGAAAACGATGCGATTTTACTTTTCTGTTTTTGACCCCCCCCCCCCCCTCTACTACTAGACTGATTAAATAAATGTAAAAGTAATTGTTTAAGATAATCAATGAGTTATCGACGCAAGTCCTTCTTCTGTCCCTCCATGAATATGGTTGTTGGGCGATTCAATGTCTTCTTGAACACTGCACGGAGCAGCAAAAGCGTCACGTGCTGGAACAACTTCATGGCAATGTGCTCTCTTTGGTCACTGATAAGTACGGCAGCTTCGTGATCCAACACGTGATTGAGCATGGACTTCCCGAAGACCGGGAGCCTATTGTGCGCAGTCTGCAAGAGAATGTGTCCACTTTGGTCACTGATAAGTACGGCAGCTTCGTAATCCAACACGTGATTGAGCATGGACTTCCCAAAGACCGGGATCCTATTGTGCGCAGTCTGCAGGACGACATTATGAAGTATGCACAGGACAAGTTCGGCAGCCTCGTCGTCTTGAAGCGTTTGATCTGCGGGACGACAAAGCAGAAAAAGGCGCTGTTCGACAACGTTTGTGTGGGGTGAGTAGCTTTTTGCATTAAATGAGTAAGTGACGTCACTTTTGGGACATAAATTGTTGAACGGTTTGCGACGTCGGTGCCGATAGGCGCCGCCGAGAAATTTAGGGATTTTTTTCAATTTGTTAAGAAAAATTGGTCCTTATTACATTGCGATGTTATTTCTCTCTTTACTTTTTCTACGCTAAGAAACAATTAATTTTTTTTTTCAAAATTTTGGAATTTTGGTGCGAGGTTGTTATAGTGGGGAGTGTCCGAGTGCGGCGATGGGGGGGGGGGGTCTGACCCCCCCCCCCTTGCGCATGTATGGTTTTATTTTTAAAGAGGGCCGCAGACGCTTCAAAATGCTCGACAATTGATGGCTGCCGTATTTGGCAGTCATGTGATTCAGGTCCTTCAAATATTCATTGTGTTAGACTCGAGAAATCGCGTTAATTTACCTAAATTACATCTCGTTACCGTATAGAAAAAATTATTTGCCATATTTATTTCAATTAGAAACGAGAGCATTAGGGTTGCACAGTACCGGTTAAAAACCGATTCGTTTAACCGGGTGAGACCCGGTTTTCGTAACCGGTTTAGAACATGACCGGTTAACCGACCGGTTTTTTCGGCTTATGACCACTGTTTTCCTTTTCCATCTTTTTTGGATTTGTTTCAAAAACGTTTGAAAATATTTTTCATTAAAAATAATAAAGATATTTTAATTTTCATTAATTTGCTAAGTAATTTTCTAAATTTTCAACAATAAAATATTTTGAGCAGTGGAATCGAGACTTAATTTTGAGTGAGAGTCACGTTTAAGGATTTGGAACCGAGTCCGTGACTGAGAACTTTTTAAAACCCCGTATTTTCAAGTTTTTTTAATGCACCGAGACTCGAGAAGCAAGACCGATAAATGACCTTGAGAATCGAGATCTTGACCCAAAAACAGGGAAATTCTCGACTCGAGGCCGAGACTTTTTCAAGAATTTTAATTTAGGTTCAAAATCGGGAAATTAAAAAAATTTTGCAATTTTTATTATTAGTTTTTGGAGTGACCAGCGGTGCCGCCCGCCAGACGCCGCCGGACAAAACAAAATTTGTTTTTAAACAGTTGAATTTTATGAGTGTCTTTTTGGTTTGCATTTATTTGTAAAGCAAATTGGCCAGCAGGAATACACGGGTTTTTGTGAATTTTGCTTTACTTTTTTGGGGGGTTGGGTAGTGCCGATAGGCGCCGCCGAGAACATTTGTTAAAAGATTTGCAACCAAATATTAAAAATACCGCAATTTTTTGAAGCTTTTTAGGAATGGGAGAGTACGCGCCTGGTCATCGTATTATCAAAGGGTCGACCCCCCCCCCCCCCCCGGAACCCGATTAATTCCCATTTTTTTTTTGTTGTTTCAAATTTTTTTTTTGGAGTTTAGAGGTCGTAGAATCCGAATCTGATTTTCTTTCCGGCCGAATGTGATTTATTCAAAATTCCGATCAAAAATGACAAAAAAAAATTCAGAAATTTTTCGAATACGGTACGGACGATCAGAAGGCTCAGCTGGTGGACGCATTGCGCGGCCACGTGGTGACATTGGCCCTGCACAAGTGCGGTTGTCACGTGATCCAAAAGGCGTTGAAATCGGTGGACAAAACGTCACAAATTGAGGCAAAATCATTTAATTTATTATTTTGCTTTTAATTCGTGTAACGATTGGACCCCCCTCCTCCATTTTCTTTGGCGCTGAAACAAATATTGAATAAAAAACAACTTTGTCGCTCTTTTTAATCCGATTTTTAGATTTAATAAAAAGAATTTATTTAGATACCTAACTAAGGCTCGGATTATATGCATTTTGCATATTTTTAGTCCAATTAAGTTTCGATGTAATTAGCTCAAAAAAAGATGTGTTGCGTTGGTCTTTTTCTTTTTTGACCATTTTGAAATTGCATGTTTTGCATATTTTGGCACTTTTTTGACTCAAAATTCTTTAACAAAAATGCAACCAAAAAACGAAATTTTGCATATTTTGAGGATTTTGTAGCATATTTTGGCAAAAAAATGTTAAAAATGCATGTTTTGGCCATTTTTGGTGCATATAAATCCGAGCCCTATAGATAACCAATGAGCTATCGGCGCAAGTCCTTCTTCTGTCCCTCCATGAATATGGTTGTTGGGTGATTCAATGTCTTCTTGAACACTGCACGGAGCAGCAAAAGCGTCACGTGCTGGAACAACTTCATGGCAATGTGCTCTCTTTGGTCACTGATAAGTACGGCAGCTTCGTGATCCAACACGTGATTGAGCATGGACTTCCCGAAGACCGGGAGCCTATTGTGCGCAGTCTGCAGGGGGACATTCTGAATAACGCACATCTCTACTCCATCTGCAGCGTAATCGAGAAGTGTGTGGTTTTTGGGACGACGGAGCAGAGAAATGCGCTGATTGACCAAGTTTGCGCGGAGTGAGTTTTTACCGGTAACCCCAAGAACTAAATTTTTACTATTTTTCTGTTCAGCAACGGCTCTGGCAAGCCGCCCTTGTTGGAAATGATGAAGTATCCAATCGGCAACAAAGTTGTGCAAAAAATGCTGAACGTTGCGGACTCTGCGCGTCGTCAGAAATTGATGTTGGCCATCAAATCTGCTCCGATTAAAAACACGGCAAATCGATCATCAAAGTGAGTTTTGTGAGTAGCTTTTCTGCGCTTTTTGCATTTCTTCATCAAGCTTTCATGGTTATCGATTTTGCTCACGGAATTATTTGAATGTTTTTTGAGGTTTAGATCGCTTAAGCAAAAGGGCGCGGGCGGCGCAGTCGCCGACAAAAAAGGAAGAAGCCGAATAACGGATAATGACGGCGTCCCTTTGATGATTGATTGAATAATTTATTTATTTATTTTTTGCTCGTAAATTGAATTGCAGTGATAAAAAGTTTCAGAAAAATGTGTACTCAATCTCCATCATAATTTAATGACCAGTTTGTCCCCCTCCCCCCCCCCCCCCCTTTCATGCGGTAATCGCGTAGACTTTACTGGTCATACAAAAAAAAAAGATTTAAGATGGTTTCACGCAATTTTGAGAGGTATTCGTGGGTTTTCGAGGTCGCTGGTCACGAATATGACATTGACTAATCTATGATTTTAATATCTAAGCTTTTTTGAAAAAAATACAATTTTTTCGAAGTCGCTATAATGTTTTTTTTACTAAAAATTTCAGAAAATATGTTCTTTGATGCACTGATTACGAATTCGCCAATAGAAAACAAAAAAATTTCCTACAATTCTTGACTAAAAGGGCCCCCCCTATGGTTTTTGGCCAACTTCGAGGGGCTATAACTTTCTTCATAGTTGCGTCCGCGCTTTTGAATTTCTAAAACCAAGGTAAAATGGTTGTTTATGTACATTAACAATTTATTCACTTAAATGATTTTGAATTGAATTTTTGTTGCTTCCAAATAAATGCTGACCATTTTTGTTGCCCTTGCCACCAATCCTTCCGTTTCGAGAAGCAACCCAAAACAAAATAAGCAAAATTTTGAATTAATCCGAATGCGGCCCGAAACTTCCGGCCCAAACTATGCGGCCCTAATTAAAGCAAACAACAAAAAAACAATCAATGAAAAAATCAACTTTTAACATTTTCATAATGTATACATGAAAATGCAAGTGAAAAGTTACGTAATATAGTAGCTCATATTGTCTGAACTAGTCGTTCCACTGATCAAAATTGTTTCCAGCGAGTCGGTACTGTACCACCCGCAAATGCATTATTAGCTGATCATCGTTCGGATTTACATTCCGATCAAAAGTCTCGACCAGATTTTTCAAGGCTAAATACATTGTTTATGTATTTTTGGGCTCGTGGCCTAGTCGAAACGCCCCGTGTCGGGTCCAATTCGTAAACACGAATTCAATCCTGCATGAAGCGTTCCTTATTTTTAGGAATTTTAACTGGGTTGATTACCGTCTAAAATATTGAAAAATTAGTTGTGTGGTTTAAAACGGGGCGCTCTAGAGAAAAACTTGAAAAAACAAAAATCAGAAATTACATTTCATTATCAAACTTGGTATAAACATTATCCCATCTTTTGATCAAATTCCGATTCATTCATTCATGCATCCCAATATCCCCCCCCCCCCCCCAGCAGAAGTAAGCAGAATTTTCCAAAAAAAATTCCTTTTTTGAAAATTCATTTTCTCATCAGCACCGTTGGATCCTAAATGTTGTGTATTTAACAGCTTATATTTAGAATAAAAGAATAAAGGAACAAAAAGATCCGTTGAACCGGCTTCCGTTGACGTGTCGAACGTCGGACCTCTTGTTGTTCCTCCGGTTCGTGTCTGCGCGGCAAATTGTTCTCGAAGCGCACTCTTTTTCGGAGTTGCCTGTTGTTGGGGTGGTTCTTCCTGAATTGGTGATGGTTGGCGCTCCGGTGAAGGCGTTCGTGGGATTTGTTGTTGTTCGGGCCTTTCCTGGTAAGGGATGGGCTGTGAAATCCGCATTTGGTTTGAGTGGCGCGTCACGGTGGCTCGCAAATCCCGAGCCCAAACTTTCCAAACCACACCGGAACCTCCGACAACTTCACCCGGCAGCCACATTCGCTTGTTCTGCCGGTAGTTCAGGAAGAGCACCCGGTCCCCAATGTTGAAGGCCGCTGGTGCGTGCCGTGACGTCGGTCAAATTGTCGGCACATTCGGTCGCGGTCCTGATGAAATTTGTCGCCCTTTTGTACCCCACTACCTGGCTTGACCAGTGACAAAACGGTGCGAATGGGTCGCACCAGGAAGAGTTCGGCGGGAGTTCTCCCTCGGAGGACTTCGCTTGGCGTACTCCGGTAGGCCAAAAGCGAAT
This sequence comes from Globodera rostochiensis, assembly GCA_018350325.1. Lineage (NCBI taxonomy): Eukaryota > Metazoa > Nematoda > Chromadorea > Rhabditida > Heteroderidae > Globodera > Globodera rostochiensis. The sequence goes on from JAEVLN010000025.1 coordinate 319,836, forward strand.
TTTGCACCCACTCCTTGTCGTCCCGGGCACATTTCCTCATCTGCCGCTTTAGAATGTCGACGAAGCGTTAAGCTTGGCCGTTGCTCTGTGGGTGGAATGGCGGAGCGAATGTTTGCTTGATGCCTTTGCTTCTGCAGAATTGGGACAGTTCACTGGATTTGAAAGGGGGACCATTATCCGAAACGATTTCTTTTGGAAATCCGTATCGCGAAAAGAGCCACGTGAGCTGTGTGATCAGGAATGGCGCTGAAGTGGCGTTGATCTTGATCACTTCGGGCCATTTGCTGTGTGCGTCCACGACCACCAAATATTTGAATCCGCCGCTGCAGGGGCCTGCGAAGTCCATGTGCAGTCGTTCGTAGATTGCTCCTGCCGATGGCCACGGGCGAAGAGGGACTTTTGGCGGCGCTTTCGCTGCAAACGCACAGTCGGGACAGTTTCGCACCCACCGTACTATGTCGGTGGTGATTCGGGGCCAGTAGACGAACTGGCGTGCGAGACTTTTCATGCGCACCATGCCTGGATGGGTGAAGTGCAGGGCCTTGAGGATCCGTTGTCGCAACTCCGCTGGGATGATGACTCGGTCGCCGAACAACAGACATCCTTGCACTTCGGAGAGTTTGCTGCGGTGGACGAAGAAAGCGGAAAGCGGCGATGACGCGGCTTCCTTTGGCCAATGTGTTCGGCAGTGTTGCAGAACCTGGCAGAGCGTTTCGTCGTTTGCTGTGCATGCTGCAATTTCGTCCGCGACGACAAGCAGCTGGTCGATGTTTGCCTGAAAAACGTAGGCGGCAGCACTGAGGTCGGGCTCTGTCCGAAATTTTTGGTTGAAATGTACTTTATTTTGAAATCGTAATTCATCAAAATAAGTGCCCACCTCTGAAGACGTGAGGCTGTATAGATGGGAATCCCCGTTTTTGACCCAAAAATTGAAATTAGGAGTTTGTGATCCGTGAGCAGGGTGAATGAGCGGCCGTACAGCATGCGATGGAATTTCTGTACTGCAAACACGAGGCCTAACGCCTCTTTTTCGATTTGGGAATAATTTATCTCGGCCGGAGTTAACGACCGGGAGGCATGCTCCACTACCTTTTCACTTGAACGTGTGGGAAATGGTTGCACCAATTCCGTCTTTGCTCGCATCTGCTGCGACTGTGATTGGCTTGTCCGGATCGTAGTGTGTCAAAAGGAGCTCTGATTGGAGTATCTGCTTTGCTGTGTCGAAGGCGTGTTGTTGAGCGGGTCCCCAATGCCACGAAACGTCCTTTTTGAGGAGTTCGTCCAATGGGGTTCGAATCTCCCGCATCTGTTTTACGAAACGGGAATAATAATTGATCGCACCCAAAAAGGAGCGAAGAGTCTGCGCGTTTGTTGGGGCGGGCATTGATTCGATCGCCGCTGAACGTGCTGGGTCCGGGCGTATGCCGTCCGCTGAGACGATGTGCCCCAGGAATTTGAGCTGTTCGCACATGAACTTGCATTTGCTCAGCCTGACCCGGAGACCCCACTCTTGCAGTCTGCTGAAGAATGTGCGCAGAGTGCTGCAATGGTCCTGGTGGTTGGCTGAGGCGACCACAAAGTCGTCTAAATAAACGAAAACGCCGGGGAGACCGGCAATTAACTCGTCCATTAACTTCTGAAAAATTGATGGTGCCGATTTGACCCCGAATGGTAATCGTTGATACTGGAACAGACCCCGATGGGTATTCAAACCGACCAGGTGTTTTGACCTTTCGTCCAACTCCACCTGAAGATAGGCATCCTTGAAGTCGATTTTGCTGAAAATGGACGCTCTGTGGATGGCATTGAATATGTCTTCGGGCCTCGGCAAAGGGTGCCGGTTCAACTCCAGCCGGTCGTTCAGCCCAGTTGAAAAGTCGATGCAGACGCGAATTGCGCCTGATTTCTTCTTCACGGCGACGATCGGTGCCGCCCATTGACTGTAATCGATTTGTTTTATTGCCCCTATCTCCAACAACCGTTCCAATTCCGCGTCAACCGCCTCACGGGCGCCGTGTGGTACGGGACGTGCCCTGCAGAATACCGGCTGTGCGCCACTCTGTAGGTAGAGATGGGCCTTCATTTTGTTGCAGTGGCCTAAACCGGGGCTGAAAGCGATTGGAAATTCACGTTTCAGCAGCGCGGTGAGCTCGTCCGCTGATGTGGGCGCTGAACATGTGGCCAAGACTGGTGGCGCCGTTGCGAAATCCAGTGTTGTTGCGATCGGTTGTTGCACTTTGGATTCGAACGCGCGGATCCATGGAAGTCCGAAGAGGTTGAGGACTCCATCAGGTGAAACGTAGCACTGGAGTTTGATGTAACGCCGGCGTAAGTCACATCGCAGTTGAATGAACCTGTCAACTCGAATTTGTGACCTGAATATGATTTGCCATGGGACTTCCCTGTGCTGAGAGGGGGTTTGCCTATCTTTTCCCAAAGTTGTGTTTGGATTATGGTAATCCGTGACCCGGTATCAATTGTGAGTGAAACCGGCCTGGCGTTAATCAAACAGTCCAATGTCAACCATGAATCCGTGTTGCCGTCCACACTAAGCACGGACATTGAACCGCGCTTTTGAATGTTGTTGTCGCCTTTGGCGTAGTTGTTGACGACCCGGCCGTGTTTTTCGACGTGTTCCCGGCGATTCCATTTGGCACCTGGAGGGCGCTTGCTGCACTCGCTCATCCAGTGCATTTGGTTGCACCACCTGCAAGGAGATGGTGGAGTCGGCCGGTTGCCTTGGTGTGTGCGCGACTGAGTGTTGTTGGAGCGCGTTGGGCTGCGGCTGTTGTAAGCTTTCGAATGATAATGAAAATGTTTGATTTGGTTAGATTTGGAAGAAGTTATAATGAAAAACTTTTGAAAGAGAACGAATCGGACCACAAAAACCATTCTTTTGCCAAAAAAAAAACAATTTTTTATCTTTTTAATAAGACTTTTGGAGATATAAGAAAACTCAGATTAATTAATTAATTATTGGGGCAATTTTGTTTTTAATATTCACTATATTACTCACGTTTAACCAAGGCGCACGCCAATAATTCACAACCCACTACCACAACTAAAGGAGCACAGAAGAAAGAGCAGCAGCACTTCCAATGACGGCAGTCTGGGCATATCTGAAATGTTTAAGAAAGCATAACTAAAGCCAGGGTTCAGATGTATGAATGCCTAAAATATGGATTTATTATGAAAAATCTCAAAAAATCTCTTAATTGTAAAATTTTTCAAAATGAATGCAACTTCCGGGCTTCTCTTATGATCCCATATTCTGCAAAAAAAAAACCTGAAAATCCGCTCTTTAGTGATAAGATGGGGTAGAGCTGGCTACCGGTCCGAAGCCCACTCTAAGTGCCGATTCAGTCCCAGATTAAGCCTAGCTCAAAAGCCTAATGCACCCTGGCTTGGGGTTTGCCAGGCTGGTGCCTCACTTTTGCAAGGATTCTACGCCCCCGAATACCCCTAAAATCAACTCCGTCCCGCCAACTCCGTCCCGCCAACTCCGCCCCAGCCAACTCCGTCCCGCCAACTCCGTCCCGCCAACTCCGTCCCGAGCCAACTCCGTCCCGTCCCAACTCCGTCCCAGCCAACTCCGTCCCAGTTACAAAAAAGTAACTCCTCAGAAAAACAAAAATTTTCACAAAGATTTTTTCAAAGTTAAACAAATGAAGTAATGTAAACAAAATAAATAAATTCAAGTGTTCATTCGGTAATTGCCCGAAATTCCGCTAAGCCTTCAATAATCAAATGGGGATTGATCTGGTTTATTTGTAAGCCGCTCTAGCTTGGGGTTAGTTAGGCTTAGGCGTAAGCCACCCTAGGTTGGGGTTCGTTAGGCTTAGGCCTAAGCCAATCCGGCTTTGGAGTTACTTAGAAGTCGTTTTTTCCGTAATTTTCAAAAATTTCAACCCATTCAAAACCGTTTTAAATTCTCATTTTTAATTTTATTGACGAATTCGTAGTCAGTGCTAGGGTTCGGATAATCGGGTTGGGGCCGGGCGGGCTTTTTTCCGGGCAACCCGAAAGTGGCCGGGCGGGCTTTTCCGGGCGAATATTTTTGGGGTTTTCATCCGGGCGGGCTTTGCCGGGCGGGCTTTTTTTGATTTTTTGTCCGGGCGGGCTTTGCCGGGCGAATATTTTTGGGTTTTTCCTCCGGGCGGGCTTTTTTATTAAATAACTTTTCTACAAATTCTCCCATTGTTTAGCAAATAAGCTAGCATTTATTTGAATAATGCTAGTATTCAAATAATCCGCCGACACACATAAATAATTTTTAAAAAAAAGAAGATAAATTTTCGCTTTTTTTCTCTGCCAGCTTTCCAATATGGACCATTGCCATCGGTGCGGTTATGTGCTTCGTTGGATCGTGTTTGATCATGCGTTTGTTTAATCACCTCGGCTGGGACCTTAAGCGGCCGAAACTGATCAAATTGCATTATCGATACTTTCGCAGTGTCTCCGTTTTTTACTTTAGCATTTTGGTGCTTTTGTACCTTTTCCACGTGACCACCTTTTTTGTACCGTTTATCGCTGTATTCTTCGCTTATTTATACCTGTGTGTCTTTTGTCTTTTTTCTGGGGAATCCATTGAGGAAGAATATAAATAGGGATGCATCTTTTTTATTTGTCACAAATTTTGTAAGCAAAATATTCGTTGCCGAATTGTATTCTTTTTTAATCTAACCTATTTACTATATTATATCTGTCATATTCAGCTTCTGATCAAAAGTGTTGAAGTCAATTTGTAAGGACAAAACATTTTCAGCCAAAAAAGTGCTGTTTTCGGAGCTTTTTTCCGTCATTTTTTTGAACTTTGACCCTAACCGTACAAGCTACAACTTAATTATAGCTTCATCTTATCGAAACTTTCACTTGGTATACTGTTGTGATGTTCGACCAAATAAAAGTTATCAGTCATACGGCCGTCATATTTTCTCCCATTTATTTTTTAAATGTGTTTTTTGCTTTTACTATTCTATTATTAAATGAGATGGCTTTTGATATGAACTTTTGATGCCTAAATATTCTTAAAATACCCGTAACTAGAGCCCGGCGGATCGAAAAAAATTATAAAAAGTCAAGTATTTGAGATTTTGAAATTTCCTTGCATTACATGGGTAAAAACTGTAAAAATCCGTTAAAAATAAAATACATATTCCCGTAATAATTTTGTATACAATTTTTATTTGATTTCCAAAATTTATTTATTTTTATTCTTTGCAATTTGTCGTATGGACAAACCGGCATTAGTTTTGGCATTGGATGTGGGCAAAACTATGAAACGCATTCATTGCCTTTTTTGAAAATCAACCGAATTTTAATGAGGAGAAGCATTTGGTCAGACGCAGTTAGCAAAAATTAACTTTATTAAGTTTTGGATGCACGCAAAAACATTAGGAACTAGGATTGAAGTGATTTTAATAATAAAAACAATTTTATTATTAAAATTTATCGGCGCCAAAATGTCCAAATTACCAGCGGCGCCGAACTGGTCGCGCCGAACTGGCCGGCGCCAAAACGGGACGGCGCCGAAAAAACCGCGCCGAACCGGCCGCGCCGAGCCGAACCGGCTTCGCCGAACTGACCGGACCCGGGAAAAAAAGGTGTTTAATTCGAAAAAAACGATATATATTTATGCATGAATCGATGCCCAGCGTTGAATTGGCGGCCAACCAAACGGTGCTTGTATTTAAATCAAAATTTTTTTATTGGAGCGGTAGGCATTTTAAGAAAAAGCATAAGTAGGCTAACGCTTAGATTAATTTGCAAAAGGATTTGCAATCCGTTAATCAGAATCACAGTTTCCTAGAATCAGCTTAGGTTTTCAGTTTTAAAAAAGAGAAAAAATCATTTGGTAATAAATTTAAGATTTCCATTTATTCATTTTCATTTAATTTCCTAGGAATTTGAAGCTTTTCTAAGGACAATGTTAAAAAACTGGATTTGAACTAATTTTTTTAAATCAAAATTTCGGACCAACAAAAGCTTTACAATGTGTGGGAAAGCAAGACTTTCAATATTTAATCCATTTCTAAGTTTGAATTTCCATCCTTTAAATTCTGTTCGCGGCTCATTCACTTTTTGCTCACTCGGCACTTTCGCTTGCGTTGCCTTCGTTTGAGTCGTCTGATAATTAAAATGAAAAAAATATTTTTTATTTAAAGAGACAGTAAAAAGACTTTTTGTCTTGCCGTTCACCGATGTCCCAGTCGTGGAAGTAAATGGAGAGCAGATTCCACTGCCAACGCCAATTCAGCGCCTCCTGCTCCCACTCGGCCCATTTTTCTCCGTCGCGCTCAATTGAGCAACGGACCAAAAGCCATCCGTTTCCTTTAATGTGCCGACACACTAATGGCTCCCCCATCAAATTGGTTTTCAGCTCAAATGGCGCATTGATAACAAAAGGCCAACAATCACGAAGATTGATGATGAAATTGACCGGTTCAAACGAATTGACAAATGCCTAAAAGGGAAAAATTAATTACCGATAAGCAAAAAGTCGCAATGAAAGAGATGACCGACCATTTTGAGTCCGTCCAAATGTGCTAATCTGTGCTATAAGAGAAATTTTATTTTAAGTCATAGAATAAATTTTCTCGCCCAAATTTAACGAAATTAATTTGAATAATGCCATGATAGTCTCAAGCCGCGTTCCTTCAGCGTCACAGTGCAACAAGTGCGCGAGTTGCAATGGCATTTGGTCTTGGCATCCTTGCAGTAGCAAATGCCGTCCAACTGCAGCTGCTTCTTGCACTTGTCGCAGAGTAATTCAGCTGCACAATATTTATTTTATTTTTATTTACAAATTTCAGCAAAATTACGTTTTCATCTTTGCCAGCAACGAAGAAATTGTTGCCAAATGGAGCCATAAAGCAATCCAATCTTTCTGTTTCTATTTTAAGAAAAACGACCAAAAAATATACGAAGCCAACGGCTTATTGCTGTTTTATGCATTTATGTGAAAACTTTATCCCTGGTTAGTTCAAAATTTAAATGCTAAAATATAATTTCCATAAAATCCCGTTAGAAAATAGAAATAAGACCAAACATTTTTTGTTTGTCAAATTAAATTGAATCCCATCAACAATTAAGGCGCCGCCGTTCCCTTTTGATGTGTGTCGCCGGCCATAAGATCAGCGGCCGCTTGTCAAGGCCTTGATCTTGCGATTGTTGCATTTGCTAAAAAGAAAATAAATTGAAATTAAATTTACGGCATATTTAAACCCTAAAGAAATGACTGGAGTGACCTAACGAGAATTTTAAAAAGAATTTCACCGGCTGATATCATTAGAGATCACTGAAATAACTCAAAATACCTCGACCGACGAGAATCTTTCCCCCCGAAATGGTCGGCCGGGAAGCTTTTATCAAAAAAAACGGACAAAAAATATCCCCAATAAATAAATTTTTGTTTTACTTGGTGCAATGGCATCTTCCAGCGGAACTCGGGCAGTAGCAGAGTTCGTCGATGTGCCCGATTTGCTTACCGCAACAACGACAAATCTTTTTCTCCCTGTATTAATTAGGCAGCTTTTAACACAAACTTTTTAGCTAGTTTGAATTAGCATGAATTCGATCATTAAATTTTCGAAGACTTTCTAACACAATTTTTAAAACTTTTGACCCAAAGTTTATATATACTAAACGCATAAACTTACGCAACACATTGTTTGAATGCGCGCGTAATGTGGTCCAAACCCAGATCGCTGAGCATCTCCCCGATGTGTTCAATGGCTTTCACTCTCTTAAAAACCATTTATGAATAATTTATTAACTTAGAAGCATGGCAAACATTCATTCTTCCACAGTTCACCTGGTATTTCAAGCAGTTATTTAGTTGGTCAAGCAGTTCTGGACACCCGTTTTTGGCCAACACGTATGAGATGGGCGGGAACAGAATGTCCTGCGAAGACGGCAACGCACGTGCCGACGACGACGAGCTTAAGAAACCCCTACCGCCATGCTAATCAAATTGTCATTTTATTAATTTTAGTTTTGCTATAAATGAGATTTTTTATGGCGATTTGGTGAAAACCTAATAATAACACCCAATCGAGATGAATATGTAGACCTGGGGCTTCTAAATTTCCCATTTTGCGGTAGTATTTATATTGGGTAGGGCATGGACTGGTTAATGGAAGATGTACCCAAAACCCAACGTTATTTATAAAGCGTTTGCTGCTGCAAATTATTGCCGCAATTTGCAATGGAATAAATGCAAATGATGAAAGAGAGCACAAAAGTTTGCGGCTTAAATAAAGCCCAGCCCCTCGGGGGACAAAGATATTTGTTGGAAGAAACAACGGGCAAATCCAAGGTTGGGGGGATTGCAAAAGTTGGTTGGTCGTCGCCTCTTTGTCCATAAGAATTTTGAAAAATGGTATTATGGCGGAAACAAATGTTTTGTACTTAAAAATCTTGCGCCCGTTTCCTTTTAAAAAATTTGATTTGCTCTATTAAATTTCAAATTTCAACACCTCCCCTTACCCGTCCCCGATGTCACTGTCTTGGAAGTTAATTGAGATGCAATTCCGCTCAGGGTACTGTGCCCACAAAATTGCCTCCTCCTCCCATTTGGCCCATTTGTCCTCTTCTCGCCCAATCGGACAACGCACCAACAGTCACAAGCCTTGGTTGGAGCGTCGCAATGTCAATTGCTCTCCCGTCAAATTGTTCGTCAGCTCAAATGGCTCAAAGCCAGCAACAGAAATCAGCAGACTGATAAATGATTCATTGCTATAAAACGGTAAAGGCAGAGAAATGATGAAATTGGTCGGCTCCGAAGCATTGACAAAGGCCTAAAACGACGAAGGGAATAAAATTACACCAGGCATCATCACATCCGCGGATTATCCGGATAATGGATGGATACGGATACAAAAGGCACGGATAATCCGGACACGGATTTAAAAAAAATTGTATCCATGATCATGCCTGAATTACATACAAATTGATTATAAAAATGAAATGACCATTTTGAGTGCTTCCATTCCTCCCGAATAACACCAACAATGAAGCATCTTCGGAAGGCCATCGCCCCGGGGGGTGAGCAACCATTTGGCCACGGCTTGGCCGGAAGAAGCTTCGGCGTTGTCTTCGGCCGGAAATTCGGCGAAAATCTCCAAGGTATTAATCGATCGGAGCTTTGCGCAATTGCGAAGAATTGCCGGAAGGATTCGTCGCAAACGGTCGAATTGGTAGGGGAAGTATAAAAGAAAGCCGCAAATGTTGTCATTGACCAAAGGCCAAATTTTCTGCCGAATAATTTCCCAACTGCGGCCTTGGTTTTCGAGGGTAGTAATACAAACAGTGGCCTCGGAAGAGTCGAAAAGTCGGCGGATGCGTTGAAGGAATTGAATGACGCTTTGATCGACATAACTGTTCAAAAATTTAAATTTCTTTAAGTTTTAAAAAATGAAAACGACCTGATTTCAATGTGTTTGAAGCCGATGGCTTTGCCTGGAGGCGGTTCCTGAGGAATTGGCAGCCATTCATCAGAGCGGGCGTTGACAATTTGTGCGCCATTTCCATCATCCGCGCGACAAATTCGCAGCAAACCCAACGACCATTCCCTCGACTTGAAATGGACGTCCACCAAAACGTCCAATCGATCACTGATCAACGCCATTTTTAGTCCGAGCTCAAAAAGACAAAGAAAGGCGAAAACTTCGTACCAAATGTCGGCACAAATTAAACTAAAATTTGGAATTAATGGCTTTTGATTTGACTCTTCTGGAAACAAACTCACATTTTCTCCATTTGCTGTTGTTGCTTTTCAGTCGCTTACGTTGTCCGACATTTTTAAAATATTTTTTAGCGTTCCTGTAAAGCAATACTAAACCCAATAGTTATTTTTGCTGGACCCCCGACTCGCTACTTTTGTCCCGACTCGCTACTATCATTCAGAAACAAGCGAGTTGGGATCCGGCAAAATGATCCGTCGCAAATTTGTTTTGTGATGTGTCGGGGAATTAATGATATTTGGGCAATTGGAGAACTTTTATAGACGGGAGGCGGATTTGATGTGTGTGGCGTTAAGCTCAGCCACCGTGTACACAAATAAGCAGCTCCTTTGAGTATAACAGATACAGCGGCTCCCATTTTTGTTGATTTATTGATGAATGGTGTCTTTGAATTTGCTTTAATGTCAAAATTTTGAACATTTTTCACCCCAAGAAATTGGAACTGTTTCACAAAAAAGAGGAACTCATTATAATGGCATGCCCACGCATTGGCGCTCTATTAAAATCTTTTCAAACGGAAATTCAGCATTTTGTGCGGATGTCGACGGCTGAAATTGGAATAAGAAATCAAAGTGAACTGATAGAGGATGGCCACTTCTCCAGCTTTTTATACATAATCTCATCTTCGTGTTTACAGATGTGGGGCAGTGACAACACCAAACACCCCCCCCCCCCCAGCAGAATCTTTCCAAACCAAAGAGCGCACATTTTTGCTCATAAATGCTCCCCCCCCCCCCCTCTGGCAAAGTGATCCGATGATCTGCTGAGCAGTCGTCAACAACAACGCGATGTTTTGCACACAACGGGGTCGGAGCCTGAAAAATGGACGAGTGCATAAACATCCCCGGAGGGTTTTATTATTTAGAGCCCCCGGGGCAAGCGACTGCTGCTGTTGGGGGGGGGGGAGAGTTGTTGGCCGGTCAATCGGCCGACCAACAAAAAATGATGAAAGCAGTGGGGGTGGGGGGGGGGGCGCCATGTTGAATGAAAACACTGCCGAAAGAGTGTTTACCCAAACAGTCCCAATTTGTAAAGGGTAAATGACGTGCTAATTTAGTAAATAATAAAATATTTTGAAACAATACGGTATCTTATAAAATAGAGTCTGGCTGAAGGACAACGGGTTGCGCAGTTGTTGAGGAGTGAGAATATTTTTATTTTATCAATAAAACTTAATCCAGGCCTGGATTCACCCCAGGTCGGGCTCTAAAGCTTACGAAACAATGTTAAAAAATGTTTTACAAAGTTTGGTATTTGAAAACTTTCAGAAATAAATTTTGAAATCATTTAAAAAAATGTTTTTAAACAAATTTACCTGCCAATGTTGAGTGATGGCCTTGGGACATCAACTATTGCTGGTAGTATTATTGTATGGGCGCATTGATGCCATCGCTGACAAAGCCTAAAATTATGAATTACTAGTTTTATAAGCAATTATTTAAATGAAAAATTAATGCCAATGTTGTTGTTGTTGTTGTCGCCGTTGGCGTTCACCGGGGTCGGCCGGCCTCCATTTGTGCAAACCTTATCAAAATCTTTTAGTTTATCAACTAATCGCACATTCAAATCAAAATCATTTTATCAAAACGTGCCAAAAAGTGTCGGCAAATTGATCACTCAATTTGGCGATTTTGCTATGGGCAAATTATGTCATTCTGTCGCGGTATCCTTTTATGTAAATTAAATTACTTTATAAATTTTCAATCGAAAGAAAAACTCGTACTCTAATTAATGATTAAGGCGGTCAAAAACCTGGTGAAAATCCCGTGGTGACAACCAAAAAGCAAAGTGAATCATGGACGTCCACCAAAACGTCCAATCGATCACTGATCAACGCCATTTTCAGTCCGACGTCAAAAGGGTCAAGAAAAGCAAAGACTTCGTACAAAACGTCGGCACAATAAAACTGAAATTTGGGTGATTTATGGCCTCGGATGATTTGAGCATTAGAGTAAAGCTTCGACGAGGATCCCCGGACTCGTCCCCGCCCGGGGACGGGGATGAAAATGCACCCTTAAAGGTCTCGGGTTTTTAGTCTTTTTTTTTGCTACTGGTAAAGATGGCATTTTTGGTGCGAACTCATTAAAAAATTCTAATGATTTAAAAAATACATAATGACAAATTTTAGAAATCCTTAATTAAGTACTTTTGCACAAAGTCCTCGCCCAGTGCCCGTATGGCCCGTATCGTAATTTTTGAGGCCCCAGATTCGGGAGGGGGGTCGGCGGTGCCGATAGGCGCCGTCGAGAAATTTTTGAATTTTTTACTCAATTTGTTAAGAGATTTTCATCCAAAATTTAAAAATATGGTACCTTTTTTTTGAAGTTTTTACGAATGCGAGGGCCCGGCGGTGCCGATAGGCGCCGTCGGGGAAATTTTTTTGATTTTTGATGACAATTTGTAAAGAAAATTGGTCCAAAAATTACGAATTTTGCAAAGCAAAGGGGTTCCCTACTTGCAAAAATGACAAAAAATATTCGGAAAATATTCGGTTTTTTGGGGCCGGGCAGGCTTTGCCGGGTGGGCTTTTTTTGATTTTTTGTCCGGGCGGGCTTTGCCGGGCGAATACCGGGCTTTAACCCGGATCGAATATTTCCTAGTCGGGCGCCCGCCCGGCCGAATGCCCGCCGTTGCCCGCCCGACCCGGGCGCCCGTCCGAACCCTTATTTACACACCCTAATAATGACACAAAAATGGAATAAACCAAAATGCCACACAAACATAAATTTGTGTGTTGGATTGAATTTTGATTGGCTGTTTTAAAATTTAAATCACTCCGACAGTTCACCCCGACGAATTGTAAAATTGAATTTAAAACTATGACTAATCGATAGTGATGCTTGAAAACCACGGGTTTTTGGGATCTCGTCCGGTCTCGGGTTTCTACCTTCGGGAAACGAGACATTTTTACACACACCTAAAGATGCCATTTTCGGGATAATTCGTTTCCATAATTCTGAGCTTAAAAGAAGATTTGATATTTGTCGAGACTCTTTAGTTTTGATCTTAGAGTTTAGACCTTCCTGGGTAATCCGAACCCCAGGGAACCCGAATACTGAGATTGCTGTGTAAACCCGAACGAAGCGGAATATAGCGTTTTATTTCTCCCGTTTGAGAGGAGAAATGTCCCGATGAGCGGATCGATTTGATTTATCAGTTGAACGGAATGAAACAGTCAGAAGTGACTTTTTAGGCCGGTGAATGGTGTTTAAGTAGGCGCTTCCTTCCTCTCGAATTGACATTCCAAATTTCATCGATTTGCTTCTCCTCCTCCTCCGTTCTTTCCCCTTTGGTCTTTGCTCTCGTCGCCTCTGCCTTTCAGCGGCGACACTCCCCGGCGCCGAAGTTGCCGCCGTCCCCTTCGTCGAGCGCCTGAGCGAGTAGGGACGAATAGAACATCTCCAGACTGAGCAGTGCGAGCGACAAGGCGGGATTCCGTCGCGCAATGTGGAGAGCAAATCCGTACGCGTGCTCTCTCTCTTGACTCAAGCGGCGAATGAACTGTCTGCGCATGGCGGCTGGAATTTGTAAGGGGGGGGCGCCTTGGGGCATTCGGAGTCGGGGTGGATTGGTCTGGACGTCCGTCGCCTCTTCTCGCGGCTGCTCGTGCTGGCGGCTGCGGATGGGACGAAGTCGTGCCCCATAGCGTTCAGGTCGTTCGTATGGCCAAGCTACTTCGCCTCTAACGTTCTGCCGTCCCTGCGGGTGCCGTGTGCGACCGTCCCACCGCGCCCGTTCTCCTCCAGTGTGCTGTTCGTCTCCCATTCCCGAACTCGAGGGTCCGTCTTCCCGTATCCCCGCCGTGGACGTCGACGGTTGTTGCTCCAATGGGATGACCACTGCTGTCCGCATGCCCTGGGGACCGGGAAAAAGGATGGTGGGGGGAGGTATGCTTTTATGGACTTCGGCCCAGTTTGCGTCCAGGCGAAAACCCATGGTCGCACTGCTCAGTTGGTTCGCCACCGCCCTCGCCACTATCCCGGGCTCGCAGGTGCGAACGGTCGTCTCCTGACCCGTTGTTGAGCCAATCAAACCTCGTCCCTGGGGTACTGCTCCAGCTCCTTGCCCTGGCACATTTCCGGTTCCATTCTCGAGTCTCTCCACCGGCCCTTGGCCTTCCTCCATGTTTTCCACCCTTTCCGGATGGTTGGTCAAATCACCACTCAACTCACTCTCCCACTGTTGGAGTTCGAAATCAAATTCTTCCTCCGAACTGACATTCCCGGCTTTTACCCTTGGTTGGTTCATAGCTTGTGCCATGTTCGCCGCCATCCAGAAAATGCCCAAAAGCGTGAGACACCCCTTAAATGTCCCTTTTCCTTTCACTTTAATTGAGATTTGACCCGAGGGACCAATTTGCCCACTGAACTCGTGTCCCTTTCCGTTTTCTGAACATTTGGCACTCAATTTTGTCGGCCCCATCTCCACTTCGAAATCCACACTTTGACCCGTCCCTTCCCTAACACTTCCGACGCCTCCCCGGACCTCATACGCGTTCACTTGTGCCTGGCCTTCCCATTCTTCTACCCATTTCGTAAATTCTCCAAAATCATCATATTCATCCCGAAAGTTTGTAAACTCTAGTCCTCCCAAAGGGTAGAACCGGTCTCCTGTCATCACCATCGGGCCTAGACAACTCCCCGGAGTCCTTCGGAGTCTTAAGACTTGTAGCGCGAATCGTCGGTGGGAAACAGCGGGTCTCACTCTTCAGAATGGGCGATCCTCCACGACCACAAGTTTGTTTCCGTTGAGTTGTTCGAACTGCTTGTCGTCGAGTTCGTATCGTAGGGTCGCTCCTCGGTTAAGCGTATTGTTGATCGCCCTTTCCACACGTCGTTGGTTTGTCGCGAATTGCAGGGGGGCGCCGACCTCTTTAGGACCACAATTTAATATTTCGGAGGCAAAATTGATCAGTTTTTTGTGGTTGGACATTTTTAAATTGGGAATGAATTGTTTGTGTGAGAAGGACGCCTCTTTTACACCTTCATTTCGGTCCCGACATTTTGCATCTTTCTCGATGCTGCTACTCCTCAGTAGCATCCCTCCCGCCGCCCCTGACTCGTGTGTCATCCTCTCCAAAATCACTATTCCGAGAATGAATCTATACCCCATAAAAAATGGTGTGAGTCGCCAGAAGAAGTATATGACACAAAATAACAAAAATAGTGTACCACTGGTGATTGCGATGTTTTGCCATTCTCGAAATGGATTAAAAAGATTTTTCCAATCGATTTCCCATAAATCTTCGAATTTTAACCCAAATCCTTCTTCTGTTACTAACTCTTCTGAATATCTCGTCTTATATTCTCTTTCTTTTACCGGGATGTACATCAGTCCCCCTCAATTTTGAGTTTTGATTTTCCCCCAGGGCAAATCACTTCGCATGTTGTGTCAATTCTCGATTTGTCAAAGGGTAAAATGTCCACTTGGTTTTCTCCTTCTTTTTTACACTTTGCCAAAAATATCAAATTTTTTGGGCAATGGATTTCGGCTATGGCCTCGCCCCAGTCGGTCCAGCAAGTATAGTTTAGTTGACCGCCGGTAGCGCAGTCGTAACACCCTTTTAATTTCCCCAACATTTTTGCTTTACACTTGTTCCCCTCAATTTCGGCCACAATTTTTAAGTTTTCTATTCTAATCAGCAATTCGACCGGGGTATATTTTGTTTCACTCAATATCCTTCCCTTTTCGACCCTCATGTTCAACTTGTCAGTTGTAAATGGTAACTTGGGTTCGAGCTTATCTGGTATGAAATCGGCGCATTCGCAATTGATTAACTCTTCTTCGTGTCCTGTCCCGTTAATCCAACATTCTTTGCATGCTTCTGTTCCCAATTCGCATTCAAATTTTGCTGCTCTTTTCTCGTCTTTGCATTTTAATTGTGTTTTTACTTCTTTTCCTGCAAAAATCGCTTCTCTGTCTGAAGTGATGAAATAATCGTCTAAAACTGGAGCAATTGGCACTGTTATTGCCGTAGGTGTAAGTGACACTTCTCCCCAGTTTTCTGTTATTCCCGGGTATAAGATTAATTCGGTTTTTTCCGACTCATTGCCCATTTTTAGCACGACTTCCGTTTTTATTTCGTAGTCTCAGCCTGTGCATCTTATCTGTTTCCACGTTGTGAGTGTGACCGGTACCGCTATAATTTTATAAAAGAAGCATTCATTGATCCCAACCGATGGTAAACCACATTTTGACCCCCAAATTGACTCGCCTTCCATACAGTATGATTTGCTCGGATAGTCCCAGAACCCTTCAAGTTCTTTGACCTTTTCGCTTGGTCTAATGTTTGCGCATCTTCCTTTTTTGCATGTTCCCATTGTTGGACACCTTCTTGCTGATTTAACTCTTATCTGGTATGATCTCAACCAGGCGATTGTTTCCTGATTGCAATGCAATGTGAGTGCCTTCATCCGTAAAGTTAGAGACCCTGCCGTCTGCCCATTTTTGTTTTTTAATGCCATTGAAATTTCTTGACCGGCTGGCAAAATTGTGACTTGAGCTGCTCCTCTGATGTGACTAACTGTCCCATTTGATTCTTGAATGCAATCTTCTGACGTTGCCTGTATTACGGCTACTTCCGCCCCTGAATGAACTTTTCCCGTTTGCAGCAAAATTATCAGACTAAGTATTAAACTGTTTACTCGTGTGCCCAAACTCAATTTTTCCAATCTCCTGTTTCTTTTTCTTTTTTGCAATTCCTTTTCCTGTGATGACTTCTCTTGTCTTTCTTCCAATAGGTTCAGCTCCATTTCTTCGTGTTTTGGTGTTTTGCCCTTGCCAGAAATAATTTTGCAAAATTTGATCGGTAGCCAAATGCATGACCCAATACACTGAATTATCTTCCCAAACGATCTTAAACACGAAAAAACGCAGATAATTACAAACAGACTCCCCAAAATTATTGACCCATATATTATATCCATCCATTTTGTCCAACATTCTGGGTTTAAAATCATGTCCCAACTCAGTATATCGATTAATTCGCACTTTCCTACTGGCGGACAAATTATTTTGTTTTGGTATAGTGTTTTTCTTCGTGACGAATAAGTAATAATACAGTCGTGGCCTACTACCAAATTTTCTTTTGGCAGCTGAAATTGGAGTCTGCCGGCGAAGCGGTGTGTGAAGCAGCTTCCCATGCAGCAAATTTCCATTTTCTCCATTCGTTCTGGCGTTTTCATTATTATTCCAAGGGGGTCGCATTTTATTTCGCAATCCACGCAACCTTTTAGTTTTTCAAAGTTTTCCCTTTCACTGCAGTTCACAAATTTCATGAACATCCCGATTAATATTAGGTTAACTAAACTTATTATGCCTTTTTGAGCTCGGGTTCGCGCTCTTGTCATCATCGGGTGCTGGTTTTCATCCCTTTTCTTATCGATTCCCTTTTCCTGCTCGCCTCCCTTCATTTCAATTTTTCCCATCCCTTTATTTTCTATCGATCCCTTTTGGCTCGCTTCCAGTGGGTAGAGTTTATTCACTGGTCTGTCCACTATTCTTCCCGAAAGCATTTTTACTTTCACACTTCTGATGGCTCCCGGATTGCCATTTAATTTTATAATCCTTCCCATCGGCCAAACATTTCTTGGCCTGAGCTCTTCTTCAACCATCACAACTTCCCCAATTCTTGGTTCTCCCGTTTCTTTAGATCTCGGGCCTTTGTGTGCCCACTGGTTTCTGTTACGAAGTATTATTAAATATTCCCGGTTCCATCGTTCCCAAAAGATATTCAGAACTTTATTTGTTCGTTTCCATCTCTCTTTTAATTTCTCTTCTAAGGAAATTTGACCCATTCTGTAGTCTTTATCATTGTCGTCTTCCCCGGTATCCGGCACTGGAATCCCGAGTTCTGCTCCCGGGTTGATGAAGTCTATTGGCCTTAACGCTCTTTCTCCATCCGGCTCTGTTGAAATGTGGGTGATAGGTCGAGAATTCAGAATTGATTCAACTTCGGCGGTAAATGTTCGTAATTCTTCCGGTGTCAAAATGATTCGACCCAATGCCGATTTAAATGCATCTTTGCATATTTTCACAAGTCTTTCTGCGCACCCGTTTTCCCATGGCGACAGTGCCGGTATAAATTTCCAACCGATTTTTCCCTTAGTCAAATATTCTTCTAACTTCCGGTCTCCTTTTCCGAATTTTTCCTTTGCATCGAACATTTCCCCTACTTTCGCCGCTAATTTGAATGTTTGGGCGTTGTCCGATATTATGCATTTGGGTTTTCCTCGTCGGCTTGCAAAGCGTCTCAAAACATGTAAGAATGATTCCGCCGTTAGGTCGAACACTGGTTCTAAATACACCCCTCTTGTTGTCAAACATGTTATGAGTACAATCCAATATTTCCCTGTTTTTCCTCCATTTTTTGTTTCTTTAATAATTGATGGACCCAAATAATCCAATGCGGTATACTCGAATGGAAGGGATCGTTTTACCCTTTCTTCCGGGTGGGAAGGCATTTCCGGTAGAGCATACGGTGGGCCATGATTTTTGCGGCAATTCACACATTGTTTTAAAACTTTTTTCACCAGGTTTCTCACTCCTGGGGCCCAAAATTCGCCTAAAAAATTGTTTAAAGTTGCATCAACCCTTTCATGCATCACCTTTTCATGTGCTTTAAATATGAGAATTTCTAAAATCGGAGCTCCCTTTGGAAACGCGATTGGCGCATGGAATAATTTGGGGGTATCACTTTTCCCAATTCTCGTTTTTAATCTTATCAACCCGTCCTCGTCTTTTTCCCATTTGATTTGATTGTTTTTCTTTGCATAACATTCCCATCTGATTTGACCAATCCTCAATGTTAGTTTTTCGGCAAGTTCAAAGTCATCTGGAGTGATATTTTTTCCCTTTGAGATTTTCTTTACATCGCTTTCCGGTTCTATGTTAATTTTTCTCATCCAAATTTGTGCGCCTTTCATTACTCTTGACATTATTTTTACCAGTTTGTCCCATTTTTTAAATTTTTCAAACTCTATCCACTCTTTTTGTATCTCCTCTGTATTTGCGACCACTGCGATTTCCGATTCCCTACCCTCCTCTGATTGTTGAGTTATTTTGTAACTCATTTCGTCTGGCCAACTGTTTTTTGAGTCTTTTAACCACCTTGGACCTGTCCACCACAATTTATGGGTTTTCAACTCTTCTGGGGTGCACCCTCGGCTTGCCACGTCTGCTGGGTTATCTTCTGTTGGTATGTACCTCAACTCTAATCCCGTCTTTTTCCTTATTTCCTCCAACCTGTTCATCACAAATCTCGGTTGGTCTTCCTTGGATCTGACCCAACTAAGTACTGGTTTTGAGTCACACCACAGAATTTTCTCGTTGACCTCTATTCCCAGTTCATCCTCGACAAATTTGATTGCCCTTGACCCAATTAAAACTCCCAGTAATTCCATTCTTGGAATGGAAATGTTTAATTTTTTCGGTTTGAGCCGACTTCTTGAATATAAGAGACAAATTTTAATCTCTTTCCCTTTAATCCTGAGTTATACACACGTCGCGTATGCATATTTTGACGCATCAACAAACACGTGGAGTTGTATCTCCTCCATTTCATCGAATGTTATTCTTCTTTTGAGTTGAAACGAGACTGATTTCCAGCCTTCAGTGATTCTGTTCCACTCTTCGCATTGTTTCTCGTCCAATTTGTCGTCCCACTTCTTATCTGAATCCCATAAATTCTGAAAAAATAGCTTTGCTGGGAGAAGGCATGGTGCTGCCCATCCGCAAGGGTCAAACATCGAATTCAAATCTTTCAAAACTTTCCTTTTGGTTATTTTGGTGATCTCCACTTGTGGAAATTCCAATGAATACTCGTCCAATATGGTGTCCCATCTGATGCCCATGACTTTTGGCTTTTCTTTCCCCAATCTATCCGCTTCGGGGATTTGATTATTCACCCCTTCCGAATTTGAAATAAATTCCCTTAAATTCATTCTTGCCTCTGTAAACAATTTTATTTCTCCATTGCTTCTTTTTCGCTTTTACTTCCCACGAATACATTGTCCACAAATATGTTTCTTTCGACCTCTTCAGCGAGATCAGACCGTTCTTGTTTCAAATGGTGTTTTACTGTGGCCCCTAACAGAAAAGGTGACGAAATTACCCCAAAGGGCACTCTTCTGAACCTGAGTACCAACAAGTTTTGTTGGGTTATCGGCTTATTCACATCTCGTACCCATAAGAATTTCACATAATTTCTGTCCTCTTCCTTGAGTTCTAAAGTCCAAAATGCCCTTTGGATGTCCCCCCATAGTACTATTCTTGGGACACGTGATCTTATTATTAACCCTGGTAATTGTGGCATTTCGATTGGCCCTCTGAAAAGCATGTCGTTTAGACATTTTCCCCCTCTCACTTTGGCTGACCCATCATAAACGACCCTTGGCTTTTTTCCTGGAGCAAACACACAGTGGTGTGGTAGGAAATGTTCTGCATACCCTTTAATTTCTGACTCTTCCACGATTTTCTCACTTATGTTCTCTTTGAACAACACATCCAACGAATTTAATTGATTGGGGGCAATTCTCACTTTCTCCAATAAACTCACCAATCTCCTATAGGCAAGTGAGAAGTTTGTCGGTAATTCTTCTTTTGGGCTTCGCCACGGCCAACTTACCACATACCGGCCCTCCCTTCTTTGTACAGAATCGTTAAACATTTTTTGCGCGACCTCGTCATCCTTTTCTTCAGGATTATCCCGAACTCCAATTGTCTCCAAACTCCAGAATTGGTTAGACCCTTCTTCCTGTGTTTCTTTTACTGCTGCTGCTGTGAATACATCGATTGGTGACCCTCCCAAACTTCTCTCGAGTTGCCCACAAATAATCGGTCCCACCGTCGTGTCCACTTGGAATAAATTTTCTGTCACTGGTGAAACCTTTTTAAAGAATTTCCAGAATTCAGCCATCCCTATCAAAATGTCCGGTTTTTCTGCAAGGAGTTGCGTTTCGCCTGAGTTGATGTCTACTCTTTTAATATTTCCCGTAACATGATCGATTCTATTGACGATCAACCCTTCCTTTTCCCCGGTGTTTAACTCCAGTTTTACAAAATATTTCGGCGAGTTAATCCTTGTTGGTTCTTTCTGTCTAACCGCGAGTAGATCCAAATACCCTTCCCCTACTCTGGGTGGGCTCAACTTTTTGATCAGCTCATCCGTGATGAATGAGGTTTGACTTCCACAGTCGAATACCAATGCTGTTGTGCTTCTTTGGGAACTGAGGCCAGCAAACACCTTTACTTTGGTTGACATTAGTAGAACCTCTTTTCTTTGGACACCTTGTATTCCGGTAACAACCATTGAAATGCCTCTGTTTATCTCTGTATTTGTTTTTGCCTGTCTTATTTGAATTCGGTTCCCTAATTCCGTCATGTTTGCTCCCGTTCTGGGCGGATTTTGACCCCTTAGGCAGATAGCTTTATGGTGGTCTTGATTGCATATCATACACCCTTTTCCCGAACACTGGTCTTTGGTATGCCCTTTTCTTAAACATTTATGGCACCTTCCTTGCTCATTTATTATTCTCAGTCTGCTTTCTCTCCCTACCACCTGTCGGCAATTTGCCGCCCAATGCACTTTACCACATAAAAAACATTTTGGTACTGGCCCCGTTCTATTGTTACTTTCCCTTCTCCCTTTTTCTTGTATGCTGAAAACTCTTCGGACTTCGCCACTGTATTTGTTGAATCCGGGTTTAATTCCATTATTTCTGTAATTACTCTCCGGTCTCCGTTGAACAAAGGGGTTGGTCCCCAAACTCAAACTTCTCGTACATCTGACCGCTTCTTCTCTCAGTGTGATTAATTCATTCAAATTCTCTCTCCATTCTCTCAGACTCCATTTATCTCTTAGTTCCCTTTCTTTTTTCAACATCTTTAACACCACTGCACGGGGAAATTTATTTTTCACGGTCAACTTTTATGTCGCCGAATTGGCGTTTTAATGTGTTCAGTATCAGTAGGTAATTTTCTCCCGTTGCTAAATACCCTTTTACTGCCCTTTCAGCTTTCCCTTTCAAACTCATCAATAAATATGAGCATTTTTGGACGTCTGGTATGTCCTTGTCCTCTACGTTGGCCCTAAATTGTTGCCAGAACCCCGGCCATAACAATGGATCGCCATCAAAGTGTGGCCACGGGGTTTTGGGGAAGTTTACCCCTTCATTTCCCCTTCCTCTCATCTCCCGGATGCCCCTGACCCCTTCACTTCTTTGGTTGACTCCCCTGTTCTCCTGTTTTTCTTCTTCTTTAACTCCCAAATCTATCACTTTCACGCTTTCTGCCAAGCTCTCGTTGTCTTCATTTGCCAATTTTATGTTGATCCGGTTTATCATTTCTCGTCCTTCCTCTACCCACTCGTAAAAATGCCTATTCTGATGGCGGAACAGTGTGTATGCCTCACTCTCTTCATTGCGTGCTTCCTCCCCGACCCCCCTGATGTAATCATCCCATTCTTTATTCTTTCCCTCTATCCGTTCCAAACTTCCACTTATAAATACTTTTTCTTCCCTTATTTTGCTTAACCCTTCCTCCGTACGTTGGTCGGCTTCCACAATCGGTCGAACCTCCCTCAAGTGCCGTATTAATCCCTCCACCATGGCGCCGATTGCCATTTTAATCGGAGCTGACATCTCCTCGCTCAGTTGATTTCCCTTTTTTCAGACTTTTTTCAACCCTTTGCTTGCCCGGATTTGGCGATCCGGCCGTTGCACCACTTTGTCGAGACTCTTTAGTTTTGATCTTAGAGTTTAGACCTTCCTGGGTAATCCGAACCCCAGGGAACCCGAATACTGAGATTGCTGTGTAAACCCGAACGAAGCGGAATATAGCGTTTTATTTCTCCCGTTTGAGAGGAGAAATGTCCCGATGAGCGGATCGATTTGATTTATCAGTTGAACGGAATGAAACAGTCAGAAGTGACTTTTTAGGCCGGTGAATGGTGTTTAAGTAGGCGCTTCCTTCCTCTCGAATTGACATTCCAAATTTCATCGATTTGCTTCTCCTCCTCCTCCGTTCTTTCCCCTTTGGTCTTTGTATGCGCTTTGTCTGTTCCCTGCCCGTCCGTTTTAAACCAAATCCGGGCTAAAGCCCGGTATTCGCCCTGGCAAAGCCCGCCCGGACAAAAAATCAAAAAAAGCCCGCCCGGCCACTTTCGGGTTGCCCGGAAAAAAGTCCGCCCGGCCACTTTCGGGTTGCCCGGAAAAAAGCCCGCCCGGCCCCAACGATTATCCGAACCCTAGTGTAAATGCACATTAAAGTAGGGTTGCACGGGACCGGGACTTTTATTAAAGGACAAATCTTTAAAAAAAAGGCATTTGGCACCCCTGTAATAAATACATTTTTGCGAGTGGAAAGCCGCAGGGTTATAATCCCAAAATTTTTAAAAGCATCATATTTCTGGATACAAAACAATCGATTTGACACAATGGTTTATATCCGTCGATGAGTCATTCTTCCCCGGCACATCACAAACATTTGCTACGGATAATTTTGCCGTCCTTTGGAATCCATTTTTTGTGATTTCTTGGACATACCATTTAAATCTAAAATTGCATGATTTTAGAATTAATTGCTTTATCGGAACGCTATAATAAATTTCTTAAAATGTCGGGTTTTCTAAGTGATGTTTTTTGACTAAGAATCCGTACAAAAAAAGTATTATTAAATTAAAAGAATAAAATGTATTTTCTCTCGGGTAGCAGAACCCCGATAAATTAGTTAGAGCCTGAGCCATACGGGCACTGGGCGAGGACTTTGTGCAAAAGTACTTAATTAAGGATTTCTAAAATTTGTCATTATGTATTTTTTAAATCATTCAAACTCAGAATTTTTTAATGAGTTCGCACCAAAAATGCCATCTTTACCAGTAGCAAAAAAAAAAGACTAAAAACCCGAGACCTTTAAGGGTGCATTTTCATCCCCGTCCCCGGGCGGGGACGAGTCCGGGGATCCTCGTCGAAGCTTTACTCTAATGCTCAAATCATCCGAGGCCATAAATCACCCAAATTTCAGTTTTATTGTGCCGACGTTTTGTACGAAGTCTTTGCTTTTCTTGACCCTTTTGACGTCGGACTGAAAATGGCGTTGATCAGTGATCGATTGGACGTTTTGGTGGACGTCCATTTCAAGTCGAGGGAATGGTCGTTGGGTTCGATGGAAATTCGTCGCGCAATCGTCAAACCGCGGGAATTGTCGTTGAGTAATTGGCTGAGAATTCGTCGCGCAACTGACGGAAATGGCGCACAAATTGTCAACGCCCGCTCTGGTGAACGGCTGCCAATTCCTCAGGAACCGCCTCCAGGCAAAGTGATGGGCTTCAAACACATTCTGATCGGGTCGCTTCCTCCTCAAAATTTACAAAATTAAAGTTTTTTGAACTTTCAGTTACGTCGACCAAAGCGTCATCGAATTTCTTCAACGCATTCGCCGACTTTTCGATTCTTTCGGGACAAATGTTTTTATTGGAACCTTAAACAACCAAAGCCGCAGCTGGGAAAATATTTGGCAAAATATTTGGCCTTTGGTCAATGACAACATTTGCGGCCTTTCTTTGGACTCCTCTCAGCTCGACCGTTTGCGACGATTCTCTCCGATGATTCTTCGCAATTGCCCAAATCTCCGTTCGATCCATTCCTGTTGGCTTTTCCCCGAATTCCCGGCTTTGGACAACTCCGATGCTTCTTCCCACCAAACCGTGGCCAAATGGTTAATCACTCCCCGCGGGGATGGTCTTCCGAAGACGTTTTATTGCGGTTTTTATATGGGAGGAATGGAAGGACTCAAAAGGGTAATTTTCTCATTTAACTGTCTTCCTCGTTCTCTTCAACTTTAATTGCATCATATCAATTTATTTTGAATTTTTGACAGTATGTTAAAAGATATGCAACTAAAATTCGGTTTTTTTAATGCTTTTTAGGGATGGGAGAGGTCTGCGGGAAATGTTTTTTGAAGATATAACGATATTTGCTAAGAAATTGGTCGAGATTTTTTTTGTAAAAAAAGCGTAAAGATAAGGCCTAGAAAATGTTCGAAACCGCAACACAACAACAACCTAATGTGAGGCATCTTTAGGGGGTGTTTTCATCGGATGAAAACCAGGGATCCAGATTTTCGGGATAGGCAAACCGGGGAACGGGGATGAGAATGGCCGGGGATCCCCGGTTCTTCCCGTCTCCGCTCGGCTCCAACCCTAATTTTAATTAAAAATGGGACCGAAAACTATTTTTTAAAAAAATCGGTACCTAAAAACTCGGGAAATCCGGTCTCGATCCCGTGCTATCCTAATCAAAAGGTCCTTATGCTTGGTTCAGTTTTGTCAATGCTTTGGAGCCGGTTAAGTCTTATGCGTTCATCGAAACATCGGCGGTGGGTAAGGGAAAACCGAAGACCGGCTTTTTTGGGGCTTTTTTTGGCCCAAAAACCCTTAAACCGGGGGTCGTAAAAGGCCTAACCGAAAACCGGTACCTCCGGTTTTTCGGTTGGAAAAATAAAAAAATCCAACCCGAATGATGGCGTTTTTGTGGGAATTTATTGAGAAAATTAAAAATTGTATAATCATTTTGCCAAAAAATCTTTCTTTAATTTATAGATGAAGTTTGCTCAAAATTATTTCTTTGCTTTTTTACATAAAAATTGTGAGAAAAAGTAATTAAGAAGAAATTATGCTTTTTTGAAGTGATCAGAATCTTTTCTTATTTCAGGATGGTTGAGGCAAACGAAGGTCCGAGTGACCAGCCCACCGATGAATGAACGGAGGGAATTTTATTGAGGAAATTTAAACAGAAATTCGATAAAACGACACAAATTGTTGGCTTCTTCTGTTGCTTTGCCGTGAATGTTTGAAAAAGCCTGTTTTTATTTGATGTCAGAGCTTTTTGAATTTTTTTAATTCGTCTATAGAAAATAAAAATAGAGAAATTAAAGCTTTTTTTGAATCTTTTTGAACTTAATATAATAAGTTGGTGTATTGAAATAGAGCCCGGACTTGAAGACCGATCGAGATTTCGGTCGAGAATCTCGAAAAAAATCTCGTCGAGATTTTCCGAAATTTCAATCGAGATTCTCGATCGTCCAATTAATGTTGTGACTCATGCAGACACATATGGCTTCCGATCAAAAAAATATAGTCAGATTCATGATAGAGACGAGATTTCCGCAATTGCCGATCCGCAATTGTCGTAACACCGCTCGCTCCACACCGGGGGCTCTAAATAATAAAACCCTCCGGGGATGTTTATGCACTCGTCCATTTTTCAGGCTCCGACCCCGTTGTGTGCAAAACATCGCGTTGTTGTTGACGACTGCTCAGCAGATCATCGGATCACTTTGCCAGAGGGGGGGGGGGAGCATTTATGAGCAAAAATGTGCGCTCTTTGGTTTGGAAAGATTCTGCTGGGGGGAGATGTTTGGTGCTGTCACTCTTCTAGGCCCTTTTTAACATTAGTCCCTAAAAATCTCGTCTCTATCATGAATCTGACTATATTTTTTTGATCGGAAGCCATATGTGTCTGCATGAGTCACAACATTAATTGGACGATCGAGAATCTCGATTGAAATTTCGGAAAATCTCGACGAGATTTTTTTCGAGATTCTCGACCGAAATCTCGATCGGTCTTCAAGTCCGGGCTCTATTTCAATACACCAACTTATTATATTAAGTTCAAAAAGATTCAAAAAAAGCTTTAATTTCTCTATTTTTATTTTCTATAGACGAATTAAAAAAATTCAAAAAGCTCTGACATCAAATAAAAACAGGCTTTTTCAAACATTCACGGCAAAGCAACAGAAGAAGCCAACAATTTGTGTCGTTTTATCGAATTTCTGTTTAAATTTCCTCAATAAAATTCCCTCCGTTCATTCATCGGTGGGCTGGTCACTCGGACCTTCGTTTGCCTCAACCTTAAATTTTGTCCAAGTGTGCCAACTTTTTATTTTTATCCAAAAGTTTTGCGAGACAATCATTTTAATGAGTTTAAAGCAAAAAATGCTCTTACAGTACTGTTTTTAATTTTATTTCTTTTTGTTTAATATTAAATTGAAAACTAAAATGTGCAAATGTGGTGTGCCAATTAAAGCTGTTCACCCCAGTGATGCCCCGGTTCCGGAACCGCGAAGAGCTTGGAACCGCTTTGGAACCGGTTCCAATATATGTAGTTTTAAATCTTCCCGTCCCATTCCTAAAAGCTTCTACCTCATTTTTAAAAGAAATTCCATTCCAATTCCAAATAATCATTTTTCCCCCATCACAAAACTATAAGCATGATTTTTAGAATTAATTGCTTTATCGTAACGCTAAAAATAATTCTAAATGTCGGACAACGAAAGCGAAGAGGAGCAGCAACAGCAAATGGAGAAAATGTGAGTTTTTTTGTTTCCTAATTAATGTAAGAGGGCAAGAATTGGCTGTTGGAAATCCCTGAGAAGTACCGCCCCCGGGGAGAGCTAAAAAGATGGGATAATGTCCCATCATATATTTTAGTGCCTAGGCATCTTTTTTTTACCTTGAGGCTTTTTTGGTGCCTTTTTCGCGTTTTTAATGTCTACTAATAAATCAAATCAAAAACCCTAATTCTTAAATTTCAGTTTCATTTGTGTCGACGTTTGGCACGGAATCTTCGCTTTTCTTTGCCCTTTTGAGCTCGGACTCAAAATGGCGTTGATCAGTGATCGATTGGACGTTTTGGTGGACGTCCATTTCAAGTCGAGGAAATGGTCGTTCGGTTGGATGGAAATTCTTCGCGCAAACGGAGGGAATGGCGCAGAAATTGTCAACAAACGCTCTGGTGAACGGCTTCCGATCCCTCAAGGACCGATTCCAAGCAAAGTGATCGGCTTCAAACACATTGAAATTAGGTAGTTTCTTTGCTAAATTACAAAGTGTAAAAGCGAATGAATAATTTAGTTACGTTGACCAAACCGTCATCGAATTTCTTCAACGCATTTTCCGTTTTTTCGCCTCTTCCGGGACTAATGTTTATATTCAATCCTCCGACGACCAAAGCCGCAGCTGGGAAATCATTCGGCAAAATATTTGGCCTTTGGTCAATGACAACATTTGCGGCCTTTCTTTGGACTCCTCTCAGCTCGACCGCTTGCGACAAATCTCTCCGACGATTCTTCGCAATTGCCCAAATCTCCGATCGATCGATTCCTTTGATCTTTTCCCCGAATTAACGACCGAAGACAACGCCGACGCTTCTTCTGCCCAAGCCGTGGTCAAATGGTTGATCACTCCCCGCGCGGATTGTCTTCCGAAGATGTTTGATTGTGGTTGTTATTTGGCAGGAATTGAAGGACTCGAAAATGTAATTTCTCATTTTTATAATCAGTTTGAAAGTAATTATTCCCAAAGTCATTTGACAATGCTTCTGAGTCGGTCAATTTCATCATCCGTTTTCTGCATTCACCAATTTATGGCATTGAACCATTTGAGCTGAAGAACAATTTGACGGGGGAGCAATTGACATTGCGACAAATTGACGAAGACTATTGGCTGTTGGTGCGTTGTCCGATTGAGCGAGAAGAGGACAAATGGACTAATTGGGAGGAGGGGACAACTGAGTGGGAATGGTTTGTCCGTCAATGGAATCTCGTCATCGTCAGCTTCAACGACAGTGACATCGGCGATGGGTAGGGACTGATTGAATTATCCCAAAACTCTCCTCCCATCATTAAAATTTTTCTTATTGCCAGAATGGTTGAGGCAAACGAAGGTCCGAGTGAGCCCACCGAGTGAATGGACGGAGTGAATTTTGGAGGAACGGAAAAGCGACTAATGAGACAATTGTTGGCTTCTTCCGTTTGAATATTTGAAGCCGCCGATTTAATTTTGTAGTGCGGGGCATCAAGGTCGGGAGTGACAATGTGTCGGGAATACTTCGGGGATGGAAATGTCGATGCTGGGGTTCGGGGTGAACAAGTAGTCGGGGAATGAGCCAAAAAGTGTCGGGTCGGGTTTTTGAATCTTAACATCTGTCTGCGTTCGTTTCTTGCCATTGAACCACCATTGAGCTAAAGAACAATTGGACGGGGGATCGATTGACATTTCGACTCATCGGATGCTATGTGCTTTGAACTTTGCGGAAATTCTCATTTTTGAAGGAAAGAAGAAAATTTGTCGAAAATAGTGCTCCCTGATTCTTGCAAGTTATAAAATTGCTTTATTTGGCGTTCTTCGTTACAATATCGTTAAAAAAAATTTTAAACGATATTTGTGGTCCTTTTTTAAAATTTTTCATTAATTTTCCAAAAAACCACGAAAATCTGCACAAAGTTCACAAAGCCCCTGAAAACCCACAAAAAGCAGCATTTCAAAAAAAGCATCAATGGACTTTCAAAAAACCACAAAAAGCTACTAAAATACGCAATCTCAATTAGAATAGGGGATCATAAGAGAAGCCCAAAATAGCGGTCGGGGTCAGTTCGGCGCAGCCGGTTCGGCGCGGTTTTTTCGGCCCGTCCCGTTTTGGCGCGCCCAGTTCGGCGCCGCTGGTAATTTGGACATTTTAGCGAGCGACGTTATGCATTTTTTAATTGCAAAAGACTAAAAGAGCTTAGGCTTAGGCCTAAACCTGTGCGAAACGTCCGTTTTTTTACTAGTGTGCGAAATGCCCATGTGCCAAATATTCAGTGTGCGAAACGTTTCCCCCCCCCCCAGTGTGCGAAATGTCCGTTTTTCACTAGTGTGCGAAATGACCGTGTGCCAAATGTCCAATGTGCCAAATGTCCGGACATCTAAAAGTATGCGTAGAATACGAATCGCACTTTGGATTTAGCTAATATCGAACCCTGAACGCGAATTCAAACATTTGGTAGAACAAATCCCCCCACATCTAAAAATTTTTTTGAAAAAGAAGTTTAAAAGATATTTCTAAAAGTTTTCGGCGTCGTATATCCGAATCTGACTCCACCCCGACCCAATTTTTCAAACATCGGACCCAAATTCGAATAATTTTAGTACAAGGGTCGTATTCGTCCTTGGATGCCAAGGACAGTCCTTGAAAATGGGCCCTCGATTTTAAAAATTGAAAATGTCCTTATTTTCAAGATTGTCCTTGAAAATGAGCACTTGGCTGGAAGTTCAAATAGTTGTAATTTAAATTGCAACATATAGTAAATTTTTTGGCATTGTGTATTATAGAAAAAGGCCATTTTATCACGTCCTCAAAACATTGGATCTCTTGTTCATTTTTACGTTAATTTTGGAGAAAATTTCTTAACAGACATTGCTAAAATCTTCAAAAAAAATTTTCCCGGCGGCACCTATCGGCACCGCCGACCCCTCCCATTCTTAAAAAAAGGCTTCAAAAATACGGTTTTTTTTACTTTTTTGGTTTCAAATCCCTTAACAAATTTAGTCAAAAATTCAAAATTTCCTCGGTGGCTCCTATCTACGAGCTACGGATCATTTGCCGGGCCTTTGGAATTCATTTTTCTGATTTCTTGAGCATAAATTTCCATTTAAATCTAAGATTGAATGATTTTTAGAAACGGAAGGCTAAAAATAATTCTAAAAATGTCGTAAAACGAAAGCGACGAGGAGCAGCAACAGCAAATGGAGAAAATGTGAGTTTATTTCCTAATTTGTCCTCGAGGTCAGTCCGTCCCGAACATTCCCTCCCGCCCCCATTCCTCTCAGAGACATGCTCAGCCGGCTTTCGATTATCCGAACCGTAATTTTTCTTTATGCATCTGAAAATTTTTTGTGCCTATTAGGCATTTTTTCACACCGATTTTTATGAACCCGGTTCCCGAGGGAAGTCCGTCTTCCGTCCCGAACATCCCTCCACCCAAATGCAACCAAAATTTACAAATACGGTCATTTTTAAAACTTTAGGAATTGATGAGGTCCAGCGGTGCCGATAGGCACCTCCGGGAAATTTTTATTGAAGATTTGAATATTGTTAAGAAAGCGGTCAGGATTTGTTTAATTACAAAACAAACGAATTTCTTATGGGTGGGTTATACTGTATAGACAGTTTTAAACTTTATCAAAAATTAAATCAAAGCAGAATTCTCAAAAAAACATTTTTTAACGGGTGCGAGTTACGTCAGGCAACCTTTTGTGAAGGGTGTGAACAGGGATGCGGCTATGACCGGATGTGATTAGTGGTGATCGTGGGAACGTCGTTAAAGAAGGGGGGGGGGGGGGTGACGATGCGTCATTTCCCCATCAGCAGCAGCACTCGCTTAGCCCCCGCTCTAAATAAAAAACCCCGGGGATGTGTATGCACATTTCAGGATCCGACTCTCCCCCCCCCGTCTGCTGAAATAGTTGGAAACAATTTTTGTCCATTTGTTATTGACGACTTCTCAGCAGATCATCCGATCATTTTACCAGCAGATGGGGCAGTTATGAGCAAAAGAATATGTCTTTAATGGCCGGACAGATTTTGTTATGCCGTGGTTATACCCCCTTTCCTTTTATTATCTGTTGTAGCACATTCATTCATTTGTGGAATAGGAGAAAAAAGTTTGTGAGCATGCCATTACTTCGTTCCCCTCTTTTTGTGAAACATGATTCAAAAATTAAAGCAAATTCAGGGACAAATGTCTGCTTACTTGGTAAACAAAACAACCAACCACAGAAAGCGAAAAAAATCGGTTGCTTTTTCGGTTTCTATTTGAAACTTTTGACGACAGTTTAAAAATAGGGATTGAACGAATTTTAAGAATGCAAATGCAATTAAAGCTCAGCGCTTTGGATTTGAACTACATCAACGATGGGTTTGTGCAGGCGGCCAAGTGATTGAATTTAACAATTAAAATAATAAATTCAACAAAGTCAATAATTAAAACATATTAATTAATATGGCTCAAAGCCAGGTACGGCCACGGTCAGTGGGTCAGTTGCTGATGAACACAACAATGCGCATAATTTTTTTTTTGACGGGGTGGGATTTTCTGAAAGTTTGGTTGATTTTTGCAAATCATTTTCAAACACCGAAAGTGCGTTCTTGTGCAAGGAATACCTGCGTCAAAGCCAGGCGAGCGCGGCGCCGCACAAGCTCTTTGTGAGCCCTTTGCGCATTCTTTTTTTTTTAAAGAATGTGAGTTTGGTGACATGAATTCACCAATGGTCTACAAACTTTCATCGATATTTCGACTATATTAGTGAGAAAATGCGAGAAAAAACATTTTTCTGTAAATTGTCGAATTCGGGTTTGGAGCTCGAAGTCGGTCGGAATGGAGGTCAGATTGGGATTCTACGACCCAGAAAACACTATTTCGTTATTAAACAAAACTTTTTGTTGTTGTTGTTGACGCCAAGGGCGTAGCCAGGACAAGATTCACTTTCACTTTTACTTGAACCTATGGGGGTATCCCAGGGTCCTCATTTGTGGTTTTTGGAAAGGTTGATGAGGCTAAGTTTTAAAAAATAGATTTAGAGGCTTTTGTGATTGTAGGGGAAAATTAGCCTTTTTGGGGATTTTGGCCATTTTTTTCTTAGCAAATTTCGTTAACTCAATGAAGCAAGGAGTAACAACAAATCGAACATTTTTCAGAGAAATTAGTACATATTACTTATTACCATCTTTTGAAGCACTTTTCACAAAACTGATTGGGCAATATTAAAAATGCCAGTGTTGGCTACATGTGGCCATGGTAGTTATCAGTGCCGGCTTTGCCCCAACAATGGGCATTGTTGTCGTTGTTGCCACTATGCTCCTGAAGGACATATTTGTGCGGAGGAACGGGAACGTCGACAGGAACAGGAACGTCGACAGAGAGAAGAGGAAAAGGCGGTGAGTGAGGGTGCAAAATAAAAAATTGGTAATATTTAGGTTTGGCCCCCACCCACACGTCTTTTTTGTAAAAATTATTTTTTGGTTTTAAAGTCGATAAAAAGATGTTTTCTGCGGAGAGTTCGGTTATAGAAGAAAAATAATCTTACTCTTGGCCATCGACCCCGAAGTTTTTAATCGGCATTTAAAATAGTGGTGCAAAATTCAGGTTAAGTGCGCGAAAATTATGGCATAGTGCTTTCGAAAGCCGTGAATGTTTACGAATCTCATCCTGAAACAAATCCCGGATCCCGACCAAGACATTCGCTTTAATGAAATCAGTGATGACGAAGAGGATGTGAAGGAATGTGCCTGAGCACGTTCCTGGGAGAATTGGGAAGGGAATGTTCGGGACGGAAGACGGACTGCCCTCGGATGTGCCATGATCCCATCTTTTTTCACATCATTTCTTGGAATTAAAAAAATTCTAGGAAAAAACTGAGTTTTATTGAAATATCAAAAATGCTTGAAAACTTTTGAAGGGTATATTTTGTGCAAAAAAGTTCGATTTTATGGGGTGCATTTTTGGGCAATAACAAAAATTTCTTTGAAGGATCTTTACAAGAAAAATTTGAATTAAGAAATTTTTCGAAAAACTGTCGAATAGGCACAAAAGTAAAAAAAAACGCTTAAAAATGCCGAAATTTCCAACAGCCAATCCCTGCTCGTTTCTCTCTTACATTAGGAAATAAACTCACATTTTCTCCATTTGCTGTTGCTGCTCCTTTTCGCTTTCGTTGTCCGACATTTTTATAAATTAATTTTAGCGTTTCGATAAAACTAATTCTAAATTATGCAATTTTAGAATATATTCCGAAAGTCTCGAATGATCCGTAGCAAATGTTTGTGATGTGTCGGGGAAGAATATTTTCCATTGGGGGGGGGCAATCCAAATGAAAAAGTGATCGATTGGGGCGCCAGGGATGGACGGGGTAATCTATAACCGAAAAAAATAAATTTTTTAAAGTGAGTTTAATGTTTGAAATATTCACTTTTAAATTTTTTAAAGGTATTATCACTGAGATTTTGGTCGAAAATCTCGAAACAAAAAAACTCATCTGCGGATTTTTCCTCATTCTGTGGTTTTTGGAAAGGTCAATGAGTCATTTGTGACAGGAAATTGCTCAAATCAATTGTCGTGACACTCAAAATAATTTCAATTATACATCGAAACGATTTGTCTGTAATTTTCAGACAAATCAGATCCGAGCATCAAAAATCATTTCCAGGATCACTCTGCGATCAATCCACCCCTTCTCTCCGGCGATTCTTCGCAATTGCGCAAATCTTCGATCGATCAATTCCTATGGACTTTTCCCCGAGTTCCCGGCCGCCGACAACGCCGGCGCTTGGTCTGCCGAAGCTTTGGCTAAATGGTTGCTTAGGCAATGCTTCTGAGTCGATCAATTTCATCATCCGTTTTCTGCATTCACCAATTTATGGCATTGAACCATTTGAGCTGAAGAACAATTTGACGGGGGAGCAATTGACATTGCGACAAATTGACGAAGACTATTGGCTGTTGGTGCGTTGTCCAATTGGGCGAGAAGAGGACAAATGGACTAATGGGAATGGCACCGTCAACGGAATTGCACCTTCGTTAACTTCGAAGACAGGGACATCGGCGACGGGTAAGGGAATAAAATTGTCTCAAACTTTCCCCTCCCATCATTAAAATCTTTTTTTCAGGATGATTGAGGCGGCAAAGGCTGGGCAAAGTGAGTGCAAAAAGTGAAGGACACGGAGGGATTTGATGAAGGAAATTTAAACGGAAAATTGATTAAATGGCACAATAATTTTGGTGTCTCCACCTTTGCCGTAATAAATGTTTGAAGCCAAAATTCTTCTGGGGTGGATTGATCGCAGAGTGATCCTGGAAATGATTTTTGATGCTCGGATCTGATTTGTCTGAAAATTACAGACAAATCGTTTCGATGTATAATTGAAATTATTTTGAGTGTCACGACAATTGATTTGAGCAATTTCCTGTCACAAATGACTCATTGACCTTTCCAAAAACCACAGAATGAGGAAAAATCCGCAGATGAGTTTTTTTGTTTCGAGATTTTCGACCAAAATCTCAGTGATAATACCTTTAAAAAATTTAAAAGTGAATCCACACCTTTTGCTTAAAAGTATTGCCCAATTGCTGGACATTCAAGTCAAGAAAGGTTTGTGTCTTTTGCGCTTCCTGCACAGCTTCATGCCCCTGGCAACAACGGCTTCTCGCTCCTGGGCATCCCGTTTTCGTTGTTGATGTGCTTGCAATGCAAGCCGCTGTCGCGCCCTTTCTGCAAGGTTAAGAGAAATTCATTACTTTTTTGGACGCCGTTCTTTCTCTTGTTCCTTTTGTCGTTTACGTTCCTGGACAAAAAATGTAATAAATCGAATTTTTGCCTCGATAAAATTTAAATTTATTTTTAAAATCAAAATCGTAAATCTGGGGAGCAGCTCATTTCAGCGCCGGAGCGCTGAAGGCTAGCTTTTTGCAAACTCAACAAAAAACAAGATTAATTTGGTACCATTGGAAAGCTCTGGATGTTTTAAACAATTTACTAAGCAAAACTAAGCAATCCGAGCTTTCTCAAAAAAGTTATGAATTGATAAAACAAAAATTTCGGGGTTTTGCGACACACTTTCGAGCCGCAGTTATAACTTTTTCAATAAGTTCGAATCGCCTAGATTTTGTTTAATGAATTGTTAAACATTCACGGCTTTCGAAAGCACTATGCCATAATTTTCGCGCACTTAACCTGAATTTTGCACCACTATTTTAAATGCCGATTAAAAACTTCGGGGTCGATGGCCAAGAGTAAGATTATTTTTCTTCTATAACCGAACTCTCCCCAGAAAACATCTTTTTATCGACTTTAAAACCAAAAAATAATTTTTACAAAAAAGACGTGTGGGTGGGGGCCAAACCTAAATATTACCAATTTTTTATTTTGCACCCTCACTCACCGCCTTTTCCTCTTCTCTCTGTCGACGTTCCTGTTCCTGTCGACGTTCCCGTTCCTCCGCACAAATATGTCCTTCAGGAGCATAGTGGCAACAACGACAACAATGCCCATTGTTGGGGCAAAGCCGGCACTGATAACTACCATGGCCACATGTAGCCAACACTGGCATTTTTAATATTGCCCAATCAGTTTTGTGAAAAGTGCTTCAAAAGATGGTAATAAGTAATATGTACTAATTTCTCTGAAAAATGTTCGATTTGTTGTTACTCCTTGCTTCATTGAGTTAACGAAATTTGCTAAGAAAAAAATGGCCAAAATCCCCAAAAAGGCTAATTTTCCCCTACAATCACAAAAGCCTCTAAATCTATTTTTTAAAACTTAGCCTCATCAACCTTTCCAAAAACCACAAATGAGGACCCTGGGATACCCCCATAGGTTCAAGTAAAAGTGAAAGTGAATCTTGTCCTGGCTACGCCCTTGGCGTCAACAACAACAACAAAAAGTTTTGTTTAATAACGAAATAGTGTTTTCTGGGTCGTAGAATCCCAATCTGACCTCCATTCCGACCGACTTCGAGCTCCAAACCCGAATTCGACAATTTACAGAAAAATGTTTTTTCTCGCATTTTCTCACTAATATAGTCGAAATATCGATGAAAGTTTGTAGACCATTGGTGAATTCATGTCACCAAACTCACATTCTTTAAAAAAAAAAGAATGCGCAAAGGGCTCACAAAGAGCTTGTGCGGCGCCGCGCTCGCCTGGCTTTGACGCAGGTATTCCTTGCACAAGAACGCACTTTCGGTGTTTGAAAATGATTTGCAAAAATCAACCAAACTTTCAGAAAATCCCACCCCGTCAAAAAAAAAATTATGCGCATTGTTGTGTTCATCAGCAACTGACCCACTGACCGTGGCCGTACCTGGCTTTGAGCCATATTAATTAATATGTTTTAATTATTGACTTTGTTGAATTTATTATTTTAATTGTTAAATTCAATCACTTGGCCGCCTGCACAAACCCATCGTTGATGTAGTTCAAATCCAAAGCGCTGAGCTTTAATTGCATTTGCATTCTTAAAATTCGTTCAATCCCTATTTTTAAACTGTCGTCAAAAGTTTCAAATAGAAACCGAAAAAGCAACCGATTTTTTTCGCTTTCTGTGGTTGGTTGTTTTGTTTACCAAGTAAGCAGACATTTGTCCCTGAATTTGCTTTAATTTTTGAATCATGTTTCACAAAAAGAGGGGAACGAAGTAATGGCATGCTCACAAACTTTTTTCTCCTATTCCACAAATGAATGAATGTGCTACAACAGATAATAAAAGGAAAGGGGGTATAACCACGGCATAACAAAATCTGT
This sequence comes from Globodera rostochiensis, assembly GCA_018350325.1. Lineage (NCBI taxonomy): Eukaryota > Metazoa > Nematoda > Chromadorea > Rhabditida > Heteroderidae > Globodera > Globodera rostochiensis. The sequence goes on from JAEVLN010000025.1 coordinate 356,690, forward strand.
CCGGCCATTAAAGACATATTCTTTTGCTCATAACTGCCCCATCTGCTGGTAAAATGATCGGATGATCTGCTGAGAAGTCGTCAATAACAAATGGACAAAAATTGTTTCCAACTATTTCAGCAGACGGGGGGGGGGGGGAGAGTCGGATCCTGAAATGTGCATACACATCCCCGGGGTTTTTTATTTAGAGCGGGGGCTAAGCGAGTGCTGCTGCTGATGGGGAAATGACGCATCGTCACCCCCCCCCCCCTTCTTTAACGACGTTCCCACGATCACCACTAATCACATCCGGTCATAGCCGCATCCCTGTTCACACCCTTCACAAAAGGTTGCCTGACGTAACTCGCACCCGTTAAAAAATGTTTTTTTGAGAATTCTGCTTTGATTTAATTTTTGATAAAGTTTAAAACTGTCTATACAGTATAACCCACCCATAAGAAATTCGTTTGTTTTGTAATTAAACAAATCCTGACCGCTTTCTTAACAATACTAGCGGTTTAGGTGCGCCTAACGGCGCACCAACCGCTAGAAGTACGGATATGTTATGAACAGATTTGATGAAATACTTCAAAGCTTTTTATCCTTGGAATTTTCTTCTTTTGACATTTTTCCGCTTTTGACACTTTTTCCTCTTGGCGTTTTAACCTTTTGACATTTTCCAACTTTTGGCTTTACCCACGTTTGGCACATTCCCCCACCTCACTTTTCTGCTTTTGGCACTTTCCCCCCTTTGGCATTTTCTCGGCTTTTGGCTTTTCCCCCGTGGCATTTCACGTTTTGGCAGTTTTCCCTCTTGGCACTATTCCTCTTGGCATTTTCTACCTTTTTACCTTTTCCCCTTTGGCACTTTTCCTTTTTGGCATTATACCTTTTGGCACTTTTGCCGCTTGGCACTTTTTCCTCTTGGCATTTTCATCTTGTGGCACTTTTCCCCGCTTTTGGCTTTTCCCCGTGGCATTTCACCTTTTGGCACTTTTTTCTTTAGGCATCTTCATCTTATCGCATTTTCCCCTCTTGATTTTCCTTTTTGACACTGTTGCCTCTTGTGCCGCTTGGCACTTTTTTCTCTTGGCATTTTCTCTCTTTTCCCCCGCGCCTTTTGGCACTTTATCCTTTAGGCATCTTCATCTTATGGCATTTTTCCCTTTTGGCACTGTTGCCTCTTGGCATTTTCTCCCTTTTTACCGTTTCCCCTTTGGGTACTTTGCCCTTTTGGCATTTTACTTTTGGACTTTGCCGCTTGGCACTTTTTCCTCTTGGCACTATTCTTCTTGGCATTTTCTCTTTTTTTCCCTTTTGGCACTTTTCCCTCTTGGCACTATTCCTCTTGACATTTTCTCTCTTTTTCCCTTTTGTCACATTCTCGATTGGCACTTTTCCCCGCTTTTGGCTTTTCCCCCGTGGCATTTCACCTTTTGGCACTTTTTCCTTTTGGCATTTTCATCTTGTGGCACTTTTCCCCGCTTTTGGCTTTTCCCCGTGGATTTCACCTTTTGGCACTTTTTCCTTTTGGCATTTTCATCTTGTGGCACTTTTCCCTCTTGATTTTAGCTTTTTCCCCTTTTGGCACCGTTCCCTCTTGGCATTTTGCCTTTTAGCACTTTTCCATTTTGACATTTTCCCTTTTGGCACGTTGTTTCTTGGCAAGGCACTTTATTTCTGGCATTTTCTTTTAGGGCACTTTCTTTATTGGCATTTTCCCTTTGGCACTTTACCCTCTTGGCATTTTCATCTTATGGCATTTTTACCCGCTCTGCACTTTTCCCTTCTGGCATTTTTCCCTCTTGGCATTTCATCTTATGGCACTTGCATCTCTTAATTTTCCCGTCTGGCTTTCACCTTTTGGCACTTTTTTCTTTTGATTTTTATCTTATGGCACTTTTCTCCCAAGGCATTTTTCACGCTTTTGGCTTTTCTCCTTGGCAGTTTTACTTTTTTCCCCCTTGGCGTTTTTCCCAATTTTAGCTTTTCCACTTGGCATTTACCCAGCTTGGCTTTTCCCTTTGGCATTTTGACTTTCTCCCTTTTCCCGCTTTTGGCTTTTCTCCTTGGCAGTTTTACTTTTTAGCACTTTCTTTTTGGCATTTTCACTGCTGGCATTTGCACTTGTTGGCACGTTTCTTTCTTGATTTTCCCTTCTGGCACTTTTCCCCCTTGGCGTTTTTCCCAATTTTAGCTTTTCCCCTTGGCATTTTCCCGGGTTTTGGCTTTTCCCTTTGGCATTTTGACTTTCTCCCTTTGTTTAAAGGTTTTAACAAAAATCATTTGCCTTTAAAAATTTATTATTTGTTTTTTTAATAAAAAAAGCTATTAAAAAATTTTTAGTTTAATATTAAATAATTGAAAAAATTGTTTTAATGTTCCGGAATTGAACCCACACATTAAACAGTGCAGGATAACGCGCTCATCCACCACACTACGGACTCGACTGGTTGTATCACTTATTTTTTCTTTACCAATCCCCAATCTCCCCCCATCGTCTCATTCCTCTCTTTCTCCGGCAAAAGTCTCTTCACTTGCCAGACTGTTTCTTTGAAATCTTTCGTCTGCCCTTCTTCACTTCTTTAGTACTGAAATTCAAACAATAATTTTTACGCGAAATTTCCCCGCTAATTCAAATCCCCAACCACGTCAGGACAAACATCCAAACACACATTCAACTTTATAATATAGGAATTCAAATCTTCAATAAAAATTTCCCGGAGGTGCCTATCGGCACCGCTGGACCTTATAAATTAGGCTTTTTTTCTAATTCTTGCAATAAATCAAAAAAGAATTTATTTTCAATTCCTAAAGTTTTAAAAATGACCGTATTTGTAAATTGGCATTGGATGTGGGCAAAACTATGAAACGCATTAATTGCCTTCCTTACGCCTATTTGGCGTTTCGGGAGGAAAAAAAGGTGTTTAATTCGAAAAAAACGATATATATTTTTATTTATTATAAATTAATTTGTTGCGAAAGGCTCATTTTATCAACATTTTTTGGAGCAATTTTATTTATTTAATTTTTTAATTTAAAACTTTTTTGTTTAGGCTTTGTCTTTCGCCGAACGTTTTAATGGCTATGTGTTCGTCGACAAAAATGTATTTAAGGCGCATACCCGCCGTTTGGATTTGGATTTGGATTCGGGGGGGGGGGGCGAGGGGCTAACTCCAAATGTCAATTTTAGAGACTTTTTTGGAAAAGCCGTAATCTTTATGACTGATTTAAATTTTATACATCGAATCGATGCCCATCGTCGAATTGGCGGCCAACCAAACGGTGCTTGTATTTAAATAACAAAAAAATTTTGTTGGAGCGGTAGGCATTTTAGGAAAAAGCATAAGTAGGCTAACGCGTAATTAATTTGCAAAAGGATTTGCAAATAACGTTAATCAGAATCCACAATTTCCTAGAATCAGCTTAGGTTCATTTTTAAAATAGAGCAAAAATCAATTGGTAATAAATTTAAGATTTCCATTATTCGTTTTGAAGCTTTTCTAAGGACAATGTTAACAAAATTTCGGACCAACAAAAGCTTTACAATGTGTTGGGGAAAGCAAGACTTTCCAATATTTAGTCCATTTCTAAGTTTGAATTTCCATCCTTTAAATTCTGTTCGGCTCATTCACTTTTTGCTCACTCGGCACTTTCGCTTGCGTTGCCTTCGTTTGAGTCGTCTGATAATTAAAATGAAACAAATATAATTTATTTAAAGGACAGTAAAAAGACTTTTTGTCTTGCCGTTCACCGATGTCCCAGTCGTGGAAGTAAATGGAGAGCAGATTCCACTGCCAACGCCAATTCAGCGCCTCCTGCTCCCACTCGGCCCATTTTTCTCCGTCGCGCTCAATTGAGCAACGGACCAAAAGCCATCCGTTTCCTTTAATGTGCCGACACACTAATGGCTCCCCCATCAAATTGGTTTTCAGCTCAAATGGCGCATTGATAACAAAAGGCCAACAATCACGAAGATTGATGATGAAATTGACCGGTTCAAACGAATTGACAAATGCCTAAAAGGGAAATTATAAGCAAAAAGCCGCAATGAAAGAGTTGCCGACCATTTTGAGTCCGGCCACTTTTGCCAACAAACAAATGCATTGCAACACTTTCGGAAGGCCATCCCCGCGGGGCGTGTGTAACCATTTGGCCACTGCTTGTTCAGAAGAAGCGCCGGCACTGTCATCGGCCGGGAACTCGAGAAAAGAACAAACGGAAGGGAAAATTCGGAGTTTTGGGCAATTGCGAAGAATGGCCGGAGAGAATTGGCGCAAACGGTCGAGTCCGGAAGGGGACAACGCAAATGCACAAATGTTGCCTTTGATCAAAGGCCAAATCCGGTGCCAAATGATTCCCCAACTGGGGTGTTGGTCTTCGTCCGTTCTGATCAAAAGATTGAGCTCGTTGGAGTCGAAAAGTCGGCGAATGCGTCGAAGAAATTCGAGGACACTTCGGTCGTAAAAGTTTATGGGAAAAATCTAAAATTCAAATTCTGAGAAATGACCATATTCGAAGTCTTTCGAATCCGATCACTTTCTCAGGAAGTAATTTTTGCGGAATTGACAGCCGACGCTCGACTTTATAGCTTCTGTCAAAGCGTTTGACAATTTGAGCGCCATTCACTTTCTTTACGCGACGAATGTCCAAATCACCCAAGGCCCATTCTTTCGTTGTGAAATGTTTGTCCACCAAACGGTCAAATCGATCGCTGATCAGTGCCACTTTCAGTCCGAGCATAAAAGGGTCACAAAATGCGAACACTTCGAACAAAACGTCGGCACAAATAAACCTGAAATCGATTAAAGCATAATTTGATAGATAATAGACAGGCTCCAATATCTGCGGATTTTTCCGCATTCTGTGGTTTTTGGAAAGGCTAATGAGGATTTTTTTGAAATGCGGATTTTGTGAGATGTAAAAATGCAATAAAAACGGGAAATACATCTCCCTAAAAAATTTTTCAAAAAGCATCTGTGACGATGCGGATTTTAAAAATTTTGAGATCGGAGCCCTGACAATAGAAGGCTATCATCGGGAATTGGGGTCTCGACAAAAAATTATTTTAATATTTTAAATATTAAAATTTTAAATGCATGATTTCTAGGGTGGAAGTCACGAATCCGAGCTCAGAACCCGAATTCGAACATTTTCGAAACTTCAAATTCAACTTTTTTTTTTTGGTTTGACAAATTTATTATATTGCACATTTCTACCCCGTTAACAATTGAAATGTTTTGTTTTCTTATTATTGCAACCATTTCCCCGTTCATTTTGAAGATTTTAACTAGAGCGAGGACGATCGAGATTTTTTCTAAATTTTTTTGAGATTCTCCATCGAAATTTCGATTCGACAGTTCTTGGAGATTCTCGATCGAAAAGTTTCGAGAATCTCGATCAAAAAAGTACCGAGATTCACGATCTCGGTTCAATTTTACTATGTATTTTTTTTAAATAAAGCATTTTTTAAATTAAATTTGTGCTTAAAAAATGTCCAAAGTGTAACAATATTTGCTCATTTTTAACCAAGTTTCTAAAATTTTAGAGCAATTTCTTAATAAACATTGTCCAAAAAACGTTCCCTAGAAATAAATGAAAACTCACATTTCTTTTAATTGTTTCTGCGCTTCGCTCGGATTTTCCGACATTTATTGATTGTGTTGAAAATCCAAATAATTTAAAATGAACCTTTAATTCCTAATATAACCAACAAAACAAAGAAAGTAAAATTCTGTTCGAATGATTGTGACAAAATCGTCAAATGCAGGGCAAACGAAAGAAGAGAGACTGAAACACTAATTTTTGTGAAATTTGCGCAAAAATATCGAAAATTTCCCCATGATTTAAGAACATTTTTGGACCGTCCCCTGAATTAAGGTTGATTGTGAGCAAATGTGGGGGGGGGGGGGAAGGGGCAGCAATTCGACTTTATGAGCGATGGGTCGGTGAGGGTAGACACAAAAATCGATAAATGCTTTTGCCTGATGATGAGGCAGAGAAGTGAAAACTATTTTGACTAACGTTCACATTTGTTTTGGGAAACCCCCGGGGACACAACATATCTTTTAATGCCAAAAAGTGCTAAAACTTCCAAAAATTTGTTGCTGAAAATACAAACCAATTAAGTGCTAATTTGGGGAGGGGGATAAAAATGCGATTCCGAACCCTCCCCAGTTCTGAGTAAAGGCGGCATTTCGAAATATCCCGAGGCTTGAGAAAGAAACGAGGGCGGATCTCCGGCGGGACCAAAGTCTAGAGATAGGTAAAATAAAAATTGCGGGACGGGATCCCCGCACGGGATTCCCGCAAAATGATTTTCAACAATCTTTAACCCAAATTTATGATTGAAAAAGACGCATATTTAAATTTTTGTTGATTTATTTGCTGACAGTTTTAAATCAATGTGCCCTCAAAGAAGAAAAACGGACAAAAGATCCCCTAACGGAAGACCGGACAAAATGTCCCCTAATGGAAAGCCGGACAAAATGTCCCCTAATGGAAAGTCGGACAAAATGTTGACTTAAGGATTAAACTTTTAAAGCTTTTGTTTTTGCATATAAAATTGGAAACAAAAGTATGAACAACAAACACAATCCATCCAACTACAGATCGAACCGATCGAAATCTCGGGGGTTTGGCCCAAAGATTCTCGATCATCTCGAACGGTCCTCTCAAACCTTAAAATACCAGGGACAGGAAGGAAGCAGTTAATTTGTTGTTGGTGTAAATAAGCCATCCAATGCAATTGCGACAAATTATTATTGAATTAATAATTAATTCTTCATTTCTAATGCCCAAAAAAGGTCAGTAAAGAAATGGATATTTCTGCTCGGCGGAACAGCGGCCTCGAAGAAAGCATTTTTAATGGCAATATTATAACGACAGAATTTTGAAATTCGAGTGATCGGAAGTATCGGTATTAACGCTTATCGGGATAGGGAATGACTTTTTCAGAATCTAAAATTGTAGAGGCCGGGATTTTGATTGGAGCTAAAAATTTTATATTTTCAGAGGAAGTGCCCATTCTAAACCGATTTTTTTGGCAAAAATTAGTAATTAATAAAACTGAATGATTGCTTTTATATTAAACAAAAAAGATCAATTTTCATTAACCATTTATTTAAAAATCCATTCCGCCCGTTATGTGTATTTTTTTACCTATTGGGGCCTAAAACTTAGATTTTCGATTCAAAAAACACAGTCTTTGGCTATGGGTTTGATGTTACTTAGGTTGCCCACTAAGTTCTGTCGGCCTTCGATTTTTATGAAAAATTTATTTTTAGAAATTCAACAAAATACAATCAAGATTCAAAATAATTTCCATTATGATCGATAAAATGTTGCCTTTTTTCTGGATATATTTTTGTCCACAATCATTAGAATGGAACTGAGCTATGAGCTAAAACCCAAATTTTGCTTTTTTTGAACCTGGTCTGTTTGGGACTCAATTTTTCTTTTACAATCAAATATTAGCGGTAAATCAAGTTTTGGATAGTGATAACATAGACGGGAGAAGCTTCAGGCAAAATTTGAGGTTTATTGCTTCACCCATTAATTTTTTATGAAACTCCAAAGTTTGCTCTAGCAGAAATTTTGGGGCAAAAATGGCCTTTTTTAGGGATAATTTTTGGCAATACAATTCAAAATGTCTTAGAAAATTTTTAGCTCAACCAAAATTCTTTAATTTTTGCAGACTTGATAAGCATTGTTTAAGCTTCCAAAAAGCATAAAACTGGGCCTGATCAGCCTAAAATTCCCCGAGATAGGAGTCCTTAAAAGCGGGCAACGGCCTCCCGGGCCGCAGGTGATCTTTGAGGTTCTCATGGCCAAACGGAATTTTGCCCACCTTTGCTTTACCGTGCGGGGCGAGACAACTCTCGGGCCCTTCGATTCACTAAGGTTTTGCAGAGCCTGGTTTGGTTTTCGGTCAAACGAAAATTCGTGGAAAAGTAGTGCGCGAATGCCCGTTTTGGGCATAGTCGGGAATAGACGCTTAAAATATTGATTGAGCAAAAATAAAACGTTAAATTAGTATGAAATGATAGAGAAACCAATGACGAACAAAAGAAAAAAATAATCATTTAAATACATGCAGAAATGATTGCGTTACAATTTTTCAAATTTCAAAAAATTGAAGGCCGACAGAACTTAGTGGGCAACCTAAGTAGATAAACGTATTATTTAAGTGTCATTCAAATTAAGTCAAATTTTACAGAATATTGCAATCTAATTTGATTTGCAATAAATTGAAAAGATTGAAAGAAAGTTTTAACCTAAACCTGTTCAAAATGCTTAAGGAATTTTTATTATAACCCATCTTACCGAAATCATTCCTTTGAAGTATCATTCGCCTGATTTTAAGCTTTTTCTCAATTTTCTTAACTATTTGATCATTTGAACTGCTCCCAAATTTGGCGGAATATTTTTCCTTAAGTTTATCAAATTCTGCAATCAGTTCACGTATTTCTTGCTCACTCAGTTTGCTTGGTTCTATTATCTTAAATATAATTTATTATTTTTAATTAATTTGTCCAATTAAATTACTCATGAAACCGTTTCTCCTTCTGACCATTTTTTGTTTTCTTACTCGAATTTTTTTCAACATTTAAACAATTAAATTACCAAATAAAAAGGACTTATTTTTAGAATTAAAAAAATTCACTAATTCCCCTTCATGAGATATTTTTCTTTTCCAAGATATGTCAAAAAAAAAATTTTTTAACCAAGGTAATCCAAGAACGAATAAATAAAAAAGTCTCTCAAAGGTAAATCTCAACAATACATAACAAATCTAGGAACGAAAAAAAAAAGATGCTCGAATTATTCTCGGGTATCCTTTCGAGGTCTATCAACGATAAAAATTCCTCGATAAGCTCCGTCTTTTCTCCTCATTTTTCTGTTCTTCCTCCGGTGTCTGTTCGTTTTTCACCACCACCTCATTCCCCGTTAATTGCGTGCCCCCATTCGCGTTCATTAAACTCTCTAAAAAACCTAAAAAAAAGATAAGAAATATCAATTAATAATACATAAATATGCACATATTTCGCACCAACATCGGTTTAGTATGAAAAAAAATTATTCAAATTTTTCAAAATAAAAAATGTTCATATACATGTAAAAGCATGCAATGGGTAGAAGCTTACAAAGGCAAAAGCTAAGCTATTGGACAATTCTCAAAAGAGTTATAGCCAATTGTGGCCGAAAAAGCGTTTTCTGGCCACATCTTTTTTAGGATTTGACCAATTGTTTAGCTTTTGCTTTTGAAAGCTTCTACTTGTTGTAAGCTTTCGAATGATAATGAAAATGTTTGATTTGGTTAGTTATAATGAATAACTTTTGAAAAGAGTACGAATTGGGGGTGAACGAATCGGTCGGGAACGAATCGTCTTTCTTACCGTTTGTTTCCCATAAAAACCATTCTTTTGCCAAAAAAAACAACAATTTTTATCTTTTTAATAAGACTTTTTGAGATATAAGAAAACTTATATTAATTTAATTACATTGTGGCATAATTTTGTTTGTAATATTCTCTATATTACTCACTTCCAGCCAAGACGCCCGTCACAAATTGACAAACGTATGCCGGAATTAAAGGGACACCAGCAGCAACAGCAGCAGCAGTTACTATTCCAATGGCGGCAGTCTGGCCAACTCTGAAATGTTTAAGAAAGTATAAACTAAAGCCCGGGTTCGGATATATGTACAGTATGTAAATTTTTAAACTCATTGTGTAGGGGGGGCACACCCTTTCCCTCCCCCGTTAGCTGTAAAGCGTGCCAACTGTTGTTGTTAATTTTTTGGAAAATATGTACCAATATGAATATGCGCAAAAACATGTTTTTAGCAATACAAATTTCTTCATTTAAACATTTTTAAGCTGTTTTTTCGAATCTGTTCAAAAATAAGCGCGCATTGGGTTTTTGTCCCGACAGTGAATCCCTCCCTATTTATAAACAAACATACCGTACGACTCCAATTTCCCCTCCTTTACGAACCGCAGCCATAAAACCTTCCTTTTCCCACGCTTCACCAACATTATTCAAATCAAAAAACACGCCAGCCGCATTCAGAACCCGCAGTCCATTCTTTACAAACTTGACCGTTGAAGCAAATGCCCTTTGACGGGGCTTCAAGCCGCGTTGGAATTCGTGTGGTAACTCTGTAGTTGCAGCTTCACGCTTAGTACCCCTAAAATAAGCAGAAAATTGTGAAATTTAATGAAAAAATTTCGGTCAAATTTAAAAGCACCCCCTCCTCCCGCCGCGCTTCCCCTGCTTTACTAAAAGGCTTTTTTCCTGGTTAAAATTAAAGAAAATGACACTTTTTTAATTTAGGAAATTTTATTCTTTAATTTTTTCGAATTCCGATCCCCGTTTCGAATCATCCCGAATGCACTTAAAAATTTTCATGTTGGCACTGACGAGGTTTCCTCTCCAAGAATTTAAAAAATTAGTCTTCTTAATTAAACCCCCAAAAAAATTTCCCGACAAGAAAAAATTCAAGACCTTAAATTTAAATCGACAAAAAAATCGTATTTTATCCTTTTTTGCACCGTGTGTCCAATTTTAGTTCTGGCGATTTCAACACATACCACTGGAACCACTTTGCGAAATCGTTCCATCCTTTTATCTGCTTGTTTGTAAAGCGGAATCTGTGGTTCCGGTTCTTGCTGAATGTACACTTGACTTCAACATGACAAGTAGACTTTCCATCAAGTCCAACCCTGACGTGCGTTTTTTTAATGATGAATTCGCTGTTCCGACCCTTGACGATCGTCTTGTCTTTAACATCACAAATAGACTTTCCACCACGTCCAACCGCTTTAACATCACGACGTCCAGTCACCCTGAGGTCTGGCCTATTGGTGCCACCGCCAAATCCCTTCTTCTCATGAATTCGAACTGTGTCTCCCCAAAACATTTTCTGAAGTCCTTTTGCCGCTTTGAATCGACCAAGCGCACCACCAATTCCATTTTGGTCAAGCTGAAAAAATGAAGCAAATGTTAAAAGAATGCATAAATGAAGGAAGGAAGGAAGGAAGGAAGGAAGGGAGGGAGGGGGGGTGTTCTTGCAGAGGTTGCAACCATAACACGGTAATAAAACCAATTCGTACTGGCCCAACAACTCGTATAATCCCGACTCGTACTGCCCTTTTGACCCGGGGTCCAACTCGTATATAATACGGTACGAGTTGGGGTTGTACGAGTTGGAACAGTACGAATCGATGCCGTCCTCACAACACCTCATCGTAAACTTTGTGAGCTAGGAAGGGCGTTATGATCCCCGAAAACGGGGATTCCCGGTTTGTCTGGATCCTCCCCCTCCCCGACTGCGAGCCTAGTTAAATGCAATTCTCCGACACATCCATTAAAATCACTTTTTTAACTAAATTTTATCAAGAAATAAGAAAAATGTGCCCGACACTTCTTCTAGCAGTTCACTTACTTGAGCCAGCCTTGTAAAATTAGCCCAAAGAAAAATATCAGCAGCGTTCGGAGGAAGGTAGAGCCAAATCGAAGGGCGCCAACTCGAAGGAAGGAAGAGCCCATTGATCCACTCCGACTTCTGAAAATGCATTGATAAATCAGCAAGAAGCCCCTGACTTTTCAAAGAAAATTGTTAAATTAAAAGTAATTAAAAAATATGCAAAGTTTACTTTGCTAGTTTTTTTATTCTTTTATTTGTTTTGTTGTCTTCACCAGCAAATCAGACATTTTTTATTTGAAAAAACATTCCAAAGACGGAGCTGACGACGACGATTCGTCATGTTTGCTGGTGTGACACTAACCAGAATGTTTTTATTAATTCTTGAAAGGGCTGGGGCTATTCAGGGGGTGGCCATGTCTCCGACAGAAGAAGCAAAAGGTGCAACCAATTTTTTGATCCAAAATCCTTCCCCCCCCCCCCCCGCCATCTTCGATAAATCCCCTGCCCAGCCCTACTTGTTCAACATCGCCGTGCTGATCATCCGACGCGTTCGTTCCCTGATGTCCGCTGCCGCCATCGCCCGTGCACTTAATGAGCCGTGCCTAAACTTTGATCCTCAAAACCCGCTGGATCCGCCCCCATTCCTTTTTGTATAAAACCCCTCGTATTTCCACTTTTACTATCCATTCACTGGACAAACTCTTATTTGTGCTCATCATTCTTTACAAAAGTGTTCTTTTTTTGGCTTGGCTTACATTTTTGCCTATTTCCCAGGTCTCCGGACCATTGTTGCTTAAAAGGCTTCTGAGCTGTCCTACCCCAAAGTCCTTTGGACTGCCCTCTCTCCCCCACTTTTCCTTCCCCATCAAAGGGGCAGTCGCAAGCAACGCCCTTTTTTGTTGTTGTAGCACTCCCTAAGTGTCCACGACAGGCCATCTCTAAACCCCAAAACAGGTTCAGCAGGGGAAAAAGGAATCAGAAATAGACCCCCCCCCCCCTCCCAATTTGGAAAAAAAAATCCTAGGGGGTTGAAAAACTTTTTCGGAAAAAACGAATAGGAATTCGGGAAGCACACAAAATTCACTATGGGTAAAACGGTGGTTCTAGAGCAGTTTATGAGTCCTATCGACTATTATGAGCCCAATCGATTTTTAATGAGTCCAATCGATTTTTATGTTATCCAATTACGCATTTCAGATTCACTTAAATCGACGTTTCTTTCCACAGTCAACCAAATTTAGTACCAATGTTTTTGTTGGGGTGCAAAAGATTTAGGTTTCGAACGAGACTACATTTGTCTAATTTGGTAGACTGTGAAACGATTACGTCGATTTAAGTGAATTCTGAAATGCGTGAGATCAAAATCAAAGGCTAATACAGTAATTTGTATGAAAAGCGTTCATTTCTACAGTAGTCAACATCAACCCAAGCATATCTCTCACGGTAAACCAAGCCAAATGTTTAGTTATTTTTATTTTATTCAAAAGTGGACTCACTCCCAATGGCGCTGATCCATCGGCTTCTTCCTTAGGCGATTGCTCGGCGTCTGGCGCTGATTCATCGGATTCTTCCTTAGGCGATTGCTCGGCGTCTGGCGCTGATTCCCCGGATTCTGCCTTAGGCGATTGCTTGGCGTTTGTCGGTGATCCAACGGATTGTGCCTTAGGCGATTGCTCGTTTGCCCTGTCCTTCTAAATTTCCTCCGCAATTTCATCTTCAAGCCTGAAGTGTGATAGAACAGCTAATTTTTGAACTGTGTGTGTGACAAATTAGCCTAACCAAAAGTAAGCCTAAGCCTAGACTTGAGCTAAGCCTAACCTAGGCTTAGGCTAAACCTAAGACAGACAGGGTTTTGTCGTGACTGTATTTTGTCGGGCCGACACACGTCAGTTCATTTGTAACCAACTTACTTCTTAAGGGCCTTCCCCAGTTCGTTGTGATCGGAGGCCGTTGGATGGATCAGTTCGTTGCAGGCTTGTTGCGCTTCCTCCGCTCTTTTTGCTTTTGATTCCTTTCCCACTTTTTTTGCTTCCTCTTCCTCCTCTTTTGCTCCATTTCTCTGTCCTTTTGCTCCCTTTTCCATCTCCCGCGCCCTCTTTTGCATCCTCGCCTTATCCTCCTTTTCCTTCCTTTTGCCTTTTTCTTTTCTTCTTTTACTCCACCATTCATCAAGTTTCTCTCCCATATGTGTGCATGCTTTATCGGCCAAGTTAACGGTAGCGTTGGGGATCAAATCCGATGTAATGACTGCTGACACGGTCTCCTAAATTCGCCATATTACACACGTTACCATTAATTTTTAAAAAAATAATTAATACATAAAAAAAATAGGAAAATTGTACTATTAATTATAAATAGAGGATAACAAAACTGTGACTCCTCTTTTTAACAGTGAAAATTTAGCAAAATAAAAAAATCCGAAGTTAAAAATTTTTAGCTTAAAATTCTGGATGTCGACAAACCTGTAATATGGATAAATTTTAAAGTTCTAAAAACAATGTCGCCAGCCAAATGACTAATCCGATTTGCCGGAATTTGGATTTTCGTTGTTCTAGGGACAATTTTCCAGGAGGCTCCGGAAAGATGTGTGCTCTTCTTTTGGGCTCAAAAACCGCTGGTAATTCAAGATCAACTGAATCATGGAAAAATCGTTCAAAGCCTCGGCCCCGGGGGGTTTTCCGAAAATTCGCGATCCCAACTTGGCCAATTAAAACATTTCAAGCAACATAAACTGTACAACACAAACTTCAAGAAGATGAGACCAGAAGTTGCCGTCGTTGTCGTCTTTTTTGGCGCGTTTTTTTGAGCACGATTCTCGAAACTTGTTAGCCACCACATTTTGTCCCATTTGACAGCCAAAGGCCGATGATTGCTTAAGCAGTTTTCTTCCGCACGATCGCTTAAGCTTTAGTTGTTCCGATTGCTTAAACTCTTTTGAGTAAGCAATATTTTTGGAGATTTTGGAATATTCTTTGTGGTCCACGATGATGTCCGTGACAAGACTGGCTCCCATTTGAATGTTTTGCGCAAAGTTTGGGTTCTCGTCGAGGAATTTGCAGAATTTATTGTTCTTGTCCAGCATCACGAGACCTTTTTCTTAAAAGCATTTGTACAAAAAAGAATGACAAGGATGGGGGTACCAAACTGTGTCCGGACGAGGATTTTTTGTTAATTTTTCCAAGCCTGCTTAAATCAGCCAAGTGACGGAATTTAAGAAACGACCTAAGCCCATTGGTCTCCTTATTAGGGGCCGGATTTTTTAAATTTAATTACACACAGCTCTGGTTGGTTGGTTGGTGCCCGAAACCTCAGCTCAAACAAAACACTTACGGGCAGTCTGGGGCAAGTCTTTGATGACGGTCGTTCTGAAGAGTTGCTTCTGCGCCTGCGATTTTGTTAATGCCGGTGCGTCGTCCACCGAATGGCCACAAAATTCGAAAAACTTTTTCACCGCAGGGAATTTTGACGCCAATGTTTTCGCCAACATGCCGAGCACAACTTTGCCATAGTGCACAACTTTTTGGGCAAGCCACTTGACCCATGAGAAGGCCTGTGCCATTTTTCCCTTCGGATCAATTACCATCGCAAAGCTCGTTTTGACGTCGTCCCATCCACTGGAAATGATGGTACGGTATACATACTGTGCCAGATTATTGTAATATATACTGTATAATGCACAGACAGATTAGTATTGTATGTATAAATTACTACGGAATAAAAATACGTTGAAATTATCTTTTGTGATTCCGTACATTAAAAACACGCCTGTTTTCATTTTTATCTGGCCACCTGTGTAAAACCGACGAAATCTTTAATTAAAAATAATAATGTCAATTCAACCAAAATAAGTCCCAGTTGGAGTGGTAGTACTCGAACGATGGAACTCGGTTGGTACGGCCCGGATTACTTACCCACTGATCAGAGACCAGCCCCATTTCGCAGCAGCACCGCCGGTGCCAAAAGCCAACACCGAGCCGAAGGCAATTTGTGCCAAGCCGACAATAAAGAGCAGGCCAATTGTCCACATTGACGGTACCGGCATCGCAATGTCCAGGTTGTAGAAGTGGGACAAACCCGCGTCCTTCATCGTCTCCAACGCGTCCGTAGGGATCGGAACGTCGTCATCACCATTACCATCTTCAGCTGCTGCTGAAAGAAAATTATGGCTTTTTCCCCGATCAAAAGGTCGCCCTAACCCGGTTCGTCTGGAGGCGGGTCGTCTGGGCCGGAAGGATTCGCTGTACGAGGAGGTTCGGTTGGCGCCGATTTCTGCTGCTTTTCCTGTGCCTGCTTTTTCTGCTGCTCTTCCGCCTTTTTGGCTTCCTCTTTGTCTTTTTTGTATTTGAGTGCGGCTTCGTCAATTTCTATACAGTCCTTGATTTTGGCAACCCCAACATTCTAAAATTGAAAATTTGTATTGTAATAGCAATTTCAGCGAACCAGTTTTAAAAATAAAGAAATAAAATTGGGAATTTTGTGTTTGTGGAACTATTTTTCACTACACTCATTAACATCTAGCTGGAGAAATGGCATAGTTTTGGATTGACCCCCTTTTAATGAGGATTCGCGATTTTTCGGCCTTCGTTTGTTGTGTCTTAAAAAAAGCTTGTGGCCCAGCTCAACGTGAGCCTTTGCCTCGTAGTAAAGCGTGATTGGACCAAATTCGTGGTCATTCGGGTCCACTTTCCTGAAAGTTTTAAATTAAATGTGGAATTTTGGATTTCAGTTGTCGGATTACTTGATCATTTCTTTTGCAATCTCCGGATGCTCGGAATTCAACATTAGGTGCGCCGTCTTGATCAAATATGCCGGGTTCTCGAGCAGCTCACTTTTGCTTGGGTTTGCAACAAAATCGTTCAGTTGGCCAATTTTGGACGCAATGAATTCATCAAATTGCCGGAAGAATCCATCTTTCGTAGGCTTATCCAAAACATCACTGAAATAAATGGGTGCCGAATGCCATTTTACTTATATAGTAATCATTTTAATTTTCTTAAATCAATTAAATCACAAATTTAAAAAACGATTTAATGAGTTTGAATATGAACATTTAGCGACACGCACGACGGCACTTTACGAAATCAGAGTGGTGGCACTCACAACCCAACAATATGCCATTATATAATAAACAAAATTGGCATAAAACATACGTCACCGTCTTCCCGGCCTTTTTGCCTTCCTCAATTAATGCCGCAATTTCATGGTCAAATCGGTTGATCCAAAAGCTCCACAGCTCTTGAATCTGAACTGCCGCGTACTGACAATAGTCCTCTTCTTCCTCACAAATTGACCGCCCAACACCCATTTTATCGCACATTCGCTTGTAAAGTTCGTCTGATAAAACAAAAGAAATAGTAATTAGAACAAAATGGGCATTAAATAATTAATTAGATAGTTAATTAGTTGTTTTATTGCCTTCCTCGGAAATTGAATTGGTACTCATCCTTTATGTGCCCGCACTAAATTTGCTCACTAGACATATTTAAATTTTTTTTCAAAAATTTTCCGCTGGTATTTATTTGTTCAGATAATCCGAAATCCAAAAAAATAAATAAAGTTGGCATAAAGTAGAAATCCGCTCAAAATCACTAAGGGATAATATGTAGTTCCTGCTGGCCCTACCCCCCGGTCTCCATTCCCAAATTTATTTATTTTTAATTGATAATAATAAAAATCATTTTGTGCAGCAACCGTACCGCGAAACGACAGTATCGGAATTCGATTCTGCAGGAACGATGTGAGCTGGTCGGCGACCAATGCCTCGCGTTTGTCGCGCCAATTTTCCCAGTCTCTGTCTGACCATTCTTCGTTTTGGCAGCCGCCGCCGTCGCTGATCAGCCGCTTTATGTCCGATTTGCGAATGATCAGACAGCCGGAGCCCGGCTGGCCCTTCCGCGCCACGCGGCCGGCCACCTGCTCCTCGACGCGGTTGTTCCGCGGTGGAAAGGCGGTGATATGTGCTAGGGCTGCTCGGGAATTGAAATTTACCGAGAATCGAGAACCGAGACCGAGACCGAGAAATGACACCGAGAACCGAGACCGAGACCGAGAAATGACCCCGAGACTCGAGACCGAGAACGAGACCCAAAAAAACCGAGAAATTTCTCGACTCGGGACCGAGAATCGAGAAATTTCAAATTTTTTTCGAAATTCACTAAAAAAATATTAATTTTAAGCTCCAAAAATTTTCAATAAATAATTTTACACTCAGGGCTGCCAACTGTCCTTATTTATAAGGTTTTTCCTTATTTTCGGGTTCGGGAAAGTTTTTCGAAGTTAGTTGAATAGGCTTGGTGTAATTTTTTCCGACTAAAAAGATGTTTTTCTTGCATATTCACCGAACAAGGCTGCAAAAAAATCTTACCAACCAATTTGCGACAAATTTTGAATTTCCATTTTTATTTCTGGAACAATTTTTGCCCGATTCCATTCCATCGTAACCGCCGGAGAAAAAAATTTAAAAAAGAGTTTAATTTAGGAGTGTATTTTCGTGGTTTTTAAAGCATTTTTTACGAAATTTTCAAAAAAAAAATGCAAATTTTTTGCAAATTCTGTTTTATTTAGGAGGGGGAGGGGGGGGGGGGGTCGGCGGTGCCGATAGGCGCCGTCGAGAAAATTTCGAATTTTTAACTCAATTTGTTAAGAGATTTGCAGCCAAAATTTTAAAAATGCGGTGATTTTTTCAGGCATTTTAGGAAAGGAAGGGGGGGGGGCGGGTGGCGCTCCGATAGGTGCCGCCGGGGAAAAATTAAAGTTTAGTGAATTCAATTAAATGTGCTTAAATTGCAAAAAAAACCATAATTTTTATAAGATTTTGTTAGAATCAATAAAAAGGAGTATTTATTAAATTAAAAGAATAAAATGGATTTTAATTAAAGGAATAGAACTCACGATCAATAAATTACCGGTCAGAATTTAACCACTGAGCCATACGACAACTGAGTACAAATGGTTTGCAAAAGATATATAATTAAAGATTTTTTAAAATTGATTTGTCCTTTATGCATTTTTTAAATCTTTCAAGCTCAGATTCTGTAATGAATTCCACAAAAAACCCAATCTTTACCAGTGTAAAAAAGTCTCGTTTTCCGAGACTAAAAACCCGAGACCGAGAACCGAGACCGAGACCCAAAAAAACCGAGAAATTTCTCGACTCGAGAACCGAGACCGAGAATCTCGAGCAGCCCTAATATGTGCCAAGCCTTTATTGCGCAACACCTGTTAAATAAAAGGCTTAAAATATGTACTTACATAATGTATAAGCATGAATTGGCCTTAACCCGATAAAGTAGGGTTGGTCCCCGTCCCCGACTTTTTTTAGTCGGAGTTTTCGTCACCGATCCCCGACTTTTTTGGCCGGGAACGAAAACCCCGACCCCGACTTTTCCCGCCCGAGTGGTCGGGGACCAACTCTACTTAAAGGCATGAATTGGACTTGGCCCGATGTGTTCTTTCACGTGCATTCCCACCAGGCCCCCGCCTATCCCACGGAAGTCCATTCGCTATAGCATTCCAATCTCCGATCGTGAGAAATGCTGACCCCCCCCCCCCACCCCGGAGTCTATAATACAATATAAACTAGAGCACGGACCGATCGAGATTCTCGATCGAAATCTCGAACGGTCCTCAAGTCCAGGCTCTAATATAAACCGAGGATCAATCAGTAAGCCTCAGAGTCAGTCAGTCAATCGACTGCCCTCTCCATCCCTCCCGATGACTAACCCTTCTCCTGCCTATTGAGGGCTTTGGTTGCGGCCACATAAAGGATAAGTACCGAGAAGTGTTACCTACTGGGGTCCCCGGCCCAGCACTTGCTTTTATAATTATAGGAAAGTGGTGTGGGTTTAAGACTGTAGAGATGGGGGTACTGTAAAGGTAATAAATAATAACTACGGTAGTAATCACAAAAAAATATTTCCCACATCATCGGCAGGGTTCATGTCGACACCGCGCGCAATGAGCATTGTGCCGATCAGAATGCCGCCTTGGCACATAATTTCAAAAAAAAAAGTTCTAAAGTCTCGATCACGGGTCTCGAACCGAGAAATTCCTCTGTTTTTTGGGTCTCGATCTTGATTCTCGGTGTTATTTCTCGATCTCGACACTCGGTAATTTTCAAGTCTCGAGCATCCCTAGTGTGGGGGTACCACCTTAATGAACGTCCGAATTCGCCGCTTTGATTGGCCAATCTGCGCCGCCAATGCATCTTTAATCGTGTTGGCATCTTCGATGGAGCCGGTGGTGATCAGAACCGCCCGTTTATCTGAGTAGTCCAATGCCTAAACACAATAATATAAAAATATTAAAATGTTACATTATTTTTATTTTAAATGACAAAGCACTCTTTGAAAAATTGGCCTAAGTTTTATATGGCATTATGTTTTGGAACATATGTTTCGGTCAAAATGTTCTTATAAAGGACTTTTTAGAAACGCCCCGGCACCAAAAAAATGTTTCTTCTTCTGCTGATCAGTGACCGATGGATGGTACCTTTTTAACAATGCTTTCTGTCCACTCGGCGTCATTTTCGCACAATTTATCATCGGCATCTTTTTTGTACTGACGGTCTTTGAAGCGCGGCACATTAATGGTCATTAGCTTAAAAATGTTGCCGACAAAGTCACGCTCATTGTTCGAGCCAGCAGTGCCGGTAATTGATGTCATGTTGGTGTATGGGCACAGAAAGCCAACGTTGTTTTTGTAAGCGGATTGCAGTGACAATGGAGTGATCTCCATTTGTTGGTCGATCTGGACAATCTGTTGCAGTCCCTTGTCCCATTGCGATTGTGACTCGATGATGCCGCTGTTCATGTTGTCCACCGGGATGATCCGCATCGGCGTCATCGTCGATGGCACGGTTGTGCCGTTGTTGTTCGTTGTGCCGTTGTTGTTCGTTGTGCCGTTGTTGTTCGTTGTGCCGTTGTTGCTCGTTGTGCCGTTGTTGTTCTCCGTCTCCATGATGTATTGCACCTTGTCGTTCAAGCCAAGCGCTTGTAAAGCCGAGCTGCACCATCCCTCTACTTTCAACTTGACAAAGTCGAGCAAATGTTTGGGAATCTTCGGTGCCATTTCAGCCAAATCTTTTCTTAAGCCGTTTTCTTCAGCTTCTTCTTTTTCATTGGCATTTGTTCGACGGGCAGTCGCCGGATTTTGTGGGCGGTGCCGTCGTTGACGAACGCTGGGAGGAATTTTCTGAAATTTAAGCAAATTCAGCAGAGAACTACGCACCAAAAGCCCGCTTTTCGTTTTCGAAAAATCTTTTTTAAAATCATAAAATTTCTTGCTACTTTTACATTATACATATTATGTACACACTTTTACTTCTTTGTTGTTAATCTCTTCAGCATCTTCAACAAATTGGTTGATAAATTTCACCTAAAAAAAAATATTTTTTTGCGGACTTTTTATTATATTACTTAACAGGATGGATTCTGTTCTGATTTTTTACTGATTTCGACCATTTTGGCAATTATAACAATTTAAAATTATCATCGTTTCATTTGGAAATACTTCTTTTGCATTATGTAAATATGCAGGGGAATTAGGCTTTTGAATTGATTTTGAATTTCCCTATCAAATATCATTTAAAATCTAAAATTTTCTCAATGTGCCTATTAACTGCTTTTAAAATTAAGTAAAAAATATTTTCTGATTTTTACTGATTTTGACATTTGCATCAGAATTCTGTTTCTGATTTTTTTGAAATGGCGATCAGAATCCATCCCTGTTACACTTATACAGGGCTGCGATCGAGTAACGACAATGACCAAGTACAAACTTGATTTCCAAGTACATAATGGTGGAATTTTATGAAATTACGCTCAATTCAATCTCACCCAAGCCAAAACTCCCGAATCTCCTGCACATCTTAGTCTAAGCCTAAGCTTGATCTAAGCTAAGCTTAGGCTTAGACTTAATCTTAGCTTCAGTACGGGACTGAATCGCACAAAGAGTGGGCCTCGGATCGGTACCCAAAATTTGATTAAAAAGTGTAACAAAATGCGAAAAATTGATCAGTATTTTTTGTTGAAATGTTGGTTTACATAATGCCAAATTGTTTGAAAATGGCAAAAAATAGGTAAATTTTTGGAGAAATTCGGTCGATTCGTTGGGGGAAAATCAAAACATTAGAAATGCTCATTTATCACGTACATTCTTTGGAAATAAATAGTAATAATTTGTAAGTACGAGGGTCAATTTCAGGTAGTACGAATCGCATCCCTGCACTTATTTATACATTCAAATAATCCCAGGGGACTTACCATATTCGCTTTGACTTCCTTTACTTGCTCGGCTGTCAGTGTAACATTGCCGTCCTTTTCAGTAAGCGTGCCATTTTTTCATTTCCCGCAAAATTAAGTCCCAGGCTAACGCCACAAACATTAAAATCTCGTTTAGACTTTCCATGCCCGGTGAATTGGTCGCCAAACGAAGTTCACGCTCTTGTGTCACATCGTCATTCTGCAACAACAACAAAAAGTCTGTAAAGCTAAACGAAAGTGAGGGACTAGAGAGTGTATGAAAGTAAGAGAGCAAATAAGTAATTAGAGAGAGAGAGAACGACGAGAATTGGTTGCTCCCCCCTTGATGGAATAATAGCGCGAGACACGACGAGAGAGAGAGAGAGTGTGTTGGAAAAAAGGAGGGTGACTAAGCAGTTCGAGAATGTTTTCTGAGTTTTCTTTTGAAAAATGCCAATGAAACGATTTGTTTCCTCATATAAAAGCGAGTTCAAAGGCAATCCCCCTTTCCAAGAAAACTCTGACCTTTGAAAAATCGCCCTCATCATTGATTATTGCATCAATTCGACGCCCACCTCTGACATCCTGAATATATACTACATATATATTGTAAATAGATATATATATTTATTGTAAATATACTATATATATGTATTTATGTATTGCTCGCTCGCTGACCTTTCCAAAGAATTCATCATATCACATCGTCATTCTGCAACAACAAAAAAATTCGTAAATGAAAATTTTGAATAATAAGCATCCCTCTCGAATATTTATTGTTAGTTTTTTTAATCTCAGAAAACCTCATTTTTATTTAAAGAAAAATGCCATGAAACGATTTGTTTCCTCATATGAAAGCGAGTTCAACGGCGGAGCAGCACGGTTAAGCGCCAGAAGCGTTTTGAAGACCATAACTTTTTGCAAATAACGAATCAAGATGAAATTGAAATTGGCACTATTGAAAAGCTCTGAAAGCTCTGGATGTTTGAACAATTCATCAAGCAAAAGCTACGCAGTCCGAGCTTTCTCAAAAAAGTTATAAATCGAAAGTCGCCAAAATTCGTACTTTTTTAGGCTTATCGAGTTCGCTTTTGCTTGATGAATTGTTCAAAACATCCCCAGAGCTTTCCAATGGTGTCAATCAATTTCATCTTGTTTTGTTGAGTTTGCAAAAAATTATGGTCTCAAAAACTTTTCTGGCGCTGAACCGTGGTGACAATCCAGGGGCCTCATGCTCGTCTCGTGGTTTAGTAAACCATGGTTAACGGCTTAACCATGGTTTAGTTAACCGTGGTTAACGGCCGACCTTAACCGCTATGCTAGTCATTAACCGTGGTTAAGCAAACCGTGGTTAACGTAACAGTGAAGTAAACCGTGGTTTATAAAATTATTAATAGCATAATTTTATTATTATAAAATAATAATTTAATCAATTAAAAGTTTCGATTAATATAATCATTCCGAATAACTTCCGCACTTTGGGCAATATTTTCATTTGGATTTTCTTGCATGCCATCACCCTCCACATCCCCTGCTGCTACAAACGGTGGTAATGGCGCGTGACAATCAATAGCAATGTTGTGAAGCATGCTGCATACCGCAGCAATTTTAGTCAATTTGACTTAAATAGTTTATTTTCAGCCGCAGATTATAGATAAATACCGGGGCTTAGTCTGCATTTGTACATTAAGCACCTCCATCGGTTTTTGAATATACCAAAACACTGCTCAATAGTAACTCGAGTCTGTGCATGCGCAGCGTTGTAACTTTCTTCTTTTTGTGTACGTGGAAATCTTATTGGAGTAAATAGCCAATTCTTTTGTGGATAGCCCGAATCACCCAATACAATTCCATCAATAGCGCGTTCTTCCATTCTCGAGAAAAATGTAGAACATCTTAGTCACGCATTAGTTTCGATTTAATGTAAAAAAATACCGTAACACATAGCTATCATGGCATGATCCCGGATAGTTACAGAAGAAAGCCTGAAACTTTTTTTGGTGATCACAAACCCCCATTGCGTTGAGAGCTGTAAAGCCTTTTCTACATACGTAAGCATAATCTAGTTCATTCGAAGGCCGTTGTATCGGTAAAAATGTGCCATCGACACACGCAACCACTTGTGGCATTCTTGCCTTCTATGACGTTTGCAAATATTTAAAGCTCCCAGAAAAGTGATATTACCGAGTCACTTGGGCTATAGCATTGAGGATCTTTGATCATCACATAATGAATAGCATATGTTAAATTAACATTAATTTAAATACTCCTATATTTTATAGTTTATGTTATAATAAATTATTTTAATGTTATATAATTTAATATCAATTTTTAAACACATTTAAAAATATTTATTTGACAAAAATAAATCCTTAACCACGCTTCGAGTTGTGGTTAAGAACTCTTAAGAAAAAATAAACCATGGTTAGATGAGCATAGAATTTTTGGTAAACCACGGTTAACATTCCTTTAACCATGGTTAAGAAGGGAACAAACCGCTGTTAACGGAACCACGGTTAAGCCTTAACCGTGGTTAACAATGAGAAGACGAGCATAAGGAAGGATCAAACCGTGGTTAACGGAACCATGGTTAAGCCTTAACCACGGTTAACAATGAGATGATGAGCATAATGTTTTGAAATTATTAACCGTGGTTTACGTCGTTAACCACGGTTTAGCGCTTAACCACGAGACGAGCATGAGGCCCCAGGAGCTATATAGATCCTGGATTGTAATTGTAAATGTTCAGCTTATTGTTGACCTTTTTTTCAAATCTGAATGTGCGGACACATAAAGGATAATACCGTCTATGTCAAAACACAGTGAAATCATTGGCACAAATCAAATGCAATTTCGACCTTTCTTGCAACATTTTCATAAAAAAATGCTTAGTTCTGACAGGAAATGCTTAAATATATTGTTAACAATGAGAAATATTCAATCCATTTTAAGTGCCTAATAATGAATTAATGAGATTGTGCTTTTTATTTTTATTTTGAGATCCGAGCCCTGCCTAATGCCCCTTTCCAAGAAAACTGACCTTTGAAAAATCGCCCTCATCATTGATTATTGCATCAATTCGACGCCCACCTCTGACATCCTGAATATATACTACATATATATTGTAAATATATATATATTTATTGTAAATATACTACATATATATATATATGTAAATATATGTATTTAACCTTTCCAAAGAATTCATCATACGCCTCCTGGCTCTGGTAGTCTTGCATTGTTCCGTAGATGACATCGCATGCATATGCCTCTCTCAAGCTGTGGGTGTAAAAATCAGATTATTTTAATCACCTAAATGTGCTTTATATACCGTATTTCCTAAAATAAAGCCCCCCCCCCTAAATTAGAGTCCCTCCCTCTAAAATAGAGCCCCCTTTTTTTGGGGGGGGGGTTGAACAATAGAGCCCCCCCCCCTTAAATAGAGCCCCCCCCCCCTTAAAATAAAGCCCCCCCCCCCAATTTTTGAATTTTTTTTTTGCCAAATTGGCCATACTTTTTGGATTCTCAAATTTGTGAAAACTAACGCAAAAATGTTTGTTTATTTTTCTCCATTTTTTCTCCAAGTTTATAAGTCATTGGCCAACTTTAAGCAAAAATATGAATTTTAAAAAATTAGTAAATTTCTGTAAAGAAAAAATGAAAAGTTCTAATTGTCATTCCGGCACTTTTATAAGAGTTTTTATAAGCTTCCCTCCACATTTGGCCTTCGTTGAAAAAGCATGAATTTGAGCATTACTTGTTTTTCATTGTAATTTTTTGCTTTTTAAATGATTTTGAGGCCAAAATTGATTTTTGGAAAGATTTTAATTTTCGAAAAAATGTTTGTATTTTGGTCCGGAGTTCGAAATCGGGTAAAATAGAGGTCATATTCGAATTTATTTTTTAATCAAAATAAATGCCTTTAATAATAAAAAGTGTCATAACTTTTAAACTTTTTGACAATGTTCATTTTAAAAATAGGTAGTTATGAATTTTTGTGAAAATTATTTGATAAAAATTGAGATTAACTTTTAAATTTTTTAAAAAGGAGAAAACACTAGAAAAATGGTTGGGTAACTCATAGATATCGAAAAATGTTGTTATTTAATAATAAAATTTCTATTCGGCGATTGATTTTGCCAGAAAAAAATAGTCAAAATTGTCCAATTTTGCCAAAATTTGTTGCAAATTTTGTTAAGATTTTCTAAAAAAATAGGTTGAACAATAAAGCCCCCCCCCCCCCTAAATTAGAGCCCCCTTTTTTGGGGGGGGGGGGTTGAACAATAGAGCCCCCGGGGGCTCTATTTTAGGAATACGGTAAATGCCGTTGGAATGGATTCGGCTGCTTTCCTCATTCTCGGGATAAAAATTCCCGAACCCGGGTAGGTCGAGAATTCCAAAACCGGGTTTTCGGCTCTATCTCGTTTCCGAGAAGAAGTAGCAGCAGTTCGATACCAGCGGTGTAAATGGAGAGCAGTTTTAGGAGAATTAAATTTAAAAGAATTGGATTTTTAAATAGTTTTTATGTAAAAATTGCTGCAGAAAAAACCAAACCCCTAAAAAATAATAACAAAAATAGTTAAAGGGATTATATTTTAATAATTTAAATGCTTATCGTAAAATGCGCATATTATGTATTGTACACCCCCACCTCTCCTCATCCGAGTATTCGAGCACAATATGGGAAACCGTCAGTCCGAAAAGGTCAAAAAAATTGGCCATTTCCTCCGCGTCTTTTTTGGCCAAATGATGGTTGCTGGTGATCACGCCGACGAGCATCCCCTGGCCAGACATCGCCTCATCATCCTTTTGCTGTGATCAATGTTTTGATTGTTTTCCCCCCGTTGATGATCAGAGTTTTATTCAATCACCTTTTTCTGCTGGTCCCCAGGCTTGTTTGAATGATTAGTGAGATGAAGCATTGCCGCCAACATTGCCACAATCCACGATTTGCCTTCGCCAGTCGCCACTTGCAGCATTAAGCCGTGCATTTCTGGGCACTCCGCTGCAACAAACCGTCGCAACATGACGGCAAGCAGTTGGGTGTTCCGCGGTTTGAATCCTGTGAATGTACTGTATAAACTCTTGTAATCCCCCACCCTCTAATAACCCCCCACAATAAATGATCATGAACAGAGAGAGAAGGGCTTCCAAATTTAGTCATTGCTCATTTTGATGCCTCTATAATGGACTTAATAATGCCTAATCTTCCCTATTTCGGGATTTTTTATGCCTTTTTGAGCTTATTTTGAGAAAAAATTTGGAAGCCATCTGCTGATTAATTGTTGTGACACCTACAGTATGAGTCAAAGTCAACAACTCATAAAATAAGCATTTAATTTTGTAACTTTCACAATCTCAGATTATAATTGTGAATTTTTGGAGGGCCCGCAAAGGATATATATGTAGATATCAGATTTAGCCTCATCAGGCAACACAAAAACTGCTGTGATCCGGCACAAATTTACCTGACAAAATACTGAATAAACTTGCCACTAATCACTTCGACGCCTTTTACGATCAGAGCGAGTTTGCTCAAAAGTTATATCCTCCGACGACGACTTATGTTCAGCTCACCATTCTTTAATTTCCTCTGCGCCGAAATTTTTAAAGTTTTTGTTGAATTCTTGCACAAATTTGTTGAATGAATCTATAAGCCATTTGCTCAAGTTGCCGTTAACCGCCTTCAACCGGCTTTCATCTTAAATGTTAAGCATGAACAAGTATAACAGTTTGGTTTAAAAAATCTCAAGAAAAAAACATCGTATTTTTAAAAAGGTTTAATTATTAGGGCTGTTCGAGAATCTCGGTCTCGAAACCGAGAAGACTCTCGAGTCTTTTTTGGGTCTCGAATCTCAGTAATTTTCCGACAAAACCTATTTTAATTAGTATATTTATTACCCATGTGTTTAAGAACGGCACTGAAACCACCGCCGTCTTCCATAATTTTTTCCACGAGTTCTGCAAATGATAACTGCTGATCATCGTCTTTCTGCCCGCCTTTTTGCAGAAAATTCTCGTAAATCTAAAGAAGAACCTTTTTTAAATCAGAACAAAATATCCTTGTCAATCTCTTCCCCCCCCCCCCCCCCTAACTACACTAACAACCCTTTCCATACTGTGCATACAGTATTTCAAAGCACCGACCATTTGTGCACGCTTAATCGCTTCTTTGAACTCATTTAGTAATTCCAATTTCGATGACGTCATAGGACAGTTTTCCGCTTCTTCCAATTGCCGAATCCATCGGTCATTAAACTCTTTTATCATCGTTAAAATGTGCTGACGACTCGTGATCTCGTCGGCCCGATTCTTAGATTCGTGTTGATCATCGTCGTCTTTCTGCCCGCTTTTTTGCAACAAATTCCCGCAAATCTAAAAAAGAATCAGCAATTAGTAGCAGGGCCGTAAGCATTCCGGGGAAAGACCGCGTACCGACAAATTTTTCGGGCCTCTCGATAGGTGCGGAAGATTTGGACCGCTTTTAAATCAGAACAAAATAGCCTCGTCAATCTCCCCCCCCCCCTAACACAGTATTTCGTAGCACCTACCATTTGTGCACGCTTAATCGCTTCTTTTAACTCCTTTAGTAATTCCAATTTTGATGACGTCATTTCACACTTTGCCGCTTCTTCCAATTGCAGAATCCATCGGTCATTAAACTCTTTTATCATCGTTAAAATGTGCTGACGATTAGTGATCAGATCGGCCCGAATTTTCTGCCCGCATTTTTGCAGCAAATTCTTGCAAATCTAAAGAAGAATCATCAATTAGTAGCAGGGCCGTAAGCATTTCGGGGGAAGCCGGGCTGATAATCTTGATATAATTGGTAATAAAAAATTAATTAATTTCTAAACTATTAATTGGAAAGTCCAACAAATTAGCTAAACATAGATGGCCAAGGGGGGGGGGTCGGCTCGAGCGCTGCAAAGTGCGATGTTAGGAGGGGGGTAGGGGTGGAGTTGCCGTGATTTCGCGTGCGATGTTGATAATTTTTTGATGCTTTTTAGTAATTGTAAAGGCCCGGCAGCGCCGACAGGCGCCGTCGAGGTCTTTTTTTTTTGTTTTATGACAATTTGTTAAGAAAATTGGTCCAAAAATTTACTAGCGATGTTCACAGACACCCAGAACTCCCCCCCCCCCCTAACTACACTAACACCCTTTCCATACTGTGCATACAGTATTTCAAAGCACCGACCATTTGTGCACGCTTAATCGCTTCTTTGAACTCATTTAGTAATTCCAATTTTGATGACGTCATTGCACAGTTTGCCGCTTCTTCCAATTGCCGAATCCATCGGTCATTAAACTCTTTTATCATCGTTAAAATGGGCTGACGACTAGTGATTATGTCGGCCCAATTCTTAAATTCGTGCTGATCATCGTCTTTCTGCCCGCCTTTTTGTACCAAATTCTTGCAAATCTAAAGATGAATCAGCAATTAGTAGCAGAGCCATACCTGAAATAGTAGGGGGGGGGGGGTCAACGGATTTGCAACCAAAATTCTCCTTATGACACCCCCTTCGCCCTTCTCTCTTTTTTTCTCTTTCTTTTTTATGATCGGCTCCAGCCCCGACCCCGGTCGGTACGATCCCTCCCCTCCCCCCCTTCTATTTTGGGCTCGGTACGAACGATGGGGGGGGGGGGGGGGGGTCGACCCCACACTATTTCATGTATGAGCAGAGCCGTAAGAGACCGGGCGAAATTTAATAATCTTGATATAACTGTAATAGAAAATTAATTATGTAAGCAATTAATTGTAAAGTCCAACGTAGCGCCTACCATTTCTGTACGCCCAATCGCTTCATTGTACACATTTAGTAATTCCAATTTCGATGACGTCATTGGACACTTCACCACTTCCGCTTTTTCCAATGTATGTTCCAACTGCCAAATCGATAGGGATACCCAGCTTGCTTCTTTGTTGGTACCCAAATTGGTACTTGCGCAATTTCAAAATCTCGACATCAAACTCTTTTCTCGTCGTTAAAATGTGCTGACGACTCGTGATCTCGTCCGCCCGTTTCTCGAACCATTTTTCAAACGCAACAAACTCGTCCCCCCATTTTTCTCGCTCATTTGTGTACAAAAAATCCAATTTCTTTATTTGAGAATAAGGTAATTCCATATCGACCTGGAAATACAAAAAATACCTTATTAATAAATCTATTTATTATTACAGTATTATAGTGATTAAAAATAAGCGAAAACCACATTTTTAATAAAGTTCTTTTTGCCAGTTACTAATATTAGAAATTAAAGGAAAATAAATCATTCGCGATTTATCTTTAAATAATCTTTGAACATAAATAAGTCAACTCACCGCTTTAAGTCCCAGCTTTTCTGGAATGTATGATGCGTGATAAATATTGTCAAAAAAATTATCTAGCAGCGCTCTTTCTCCCATAATAGGAGTAAGCAGTTCATTCATCATTTTAACACAGTACTCCATGAAACGCTGCTTCAGATTGTCCAAATTGTGCTTCAGTAGAGCATCGTATGCCTGTGCACAAATTCTTATTATATTTGAAAGAAAAAATATTTTTTTGTTTTTTCTTAAAAATCAACAAAAACTAATTATTTATTGTTCATTTCAAAACTTCATAAGATTCATTGTGCTTATAGTTGGGTTATAGGCCCCGGAAAGCATCCCCGCTTCTATTCAAGGACCGTTTTTCGGGGACATCCCCGCTTCTTTTCAAGATCGTATTTATTTTTATCTTATTTCGGAATTCAAAATAATTCGTTGGTTTTGGATTTATTAATAAAAAAAAATTTAACTCTAAATAAACGATGTTAAAGAACGCATTTGTATGGACAAAAAATCAGAATATGGATTATAGTCGGCGTTTGGCTGACAGCCGAGGGTATTCAAATTGATTTAGAACGAAAGCTACATAGCCGAATCCTGACCGTCCGAATAGACCAAGGCAAAATCGGTTTAATCCAGACCGGTCCGAATTTCGGACTTACGCCCCTAAGAATCGACTTATTCCCCCCCCCCCCCCCCCGGAAAGCTAAAACACCCCCGCCGGCGTTTGGCTGACAGCCGCGGGCATTCAAATGTTTGATTTTAGAATTAAAGCAGGGTTTTTCAGTTTTGATTTACTGTCTAATGTGGTATTTTACCAAATGTTTGCGGCACAAATGTGGCGCCACTGTTTATTTTACTGCCGACGTGCCTACCTTTTTTGCTTTTTGCATTTCTTCAGCAAAGAGCTGTTTTTGGTTGCCGTCGAATCCATCCGAATGGTCGGCCGCAGTGTTTTTAGCCGTTTCGAAAAGATCCTTCATTGTCTGCTCTTCATTTGCCAGCAATGGCACGAAATTGCTAATGCGACCAAAAGCATTCAGCAGTTTTTGAACTTCTTGACTTCGTCGCAATGCTTCCTCCATTGGCGCTCCAGGCCCTGGAACCCGCAATTTCTCGATTTGTTTGATGATGGACTTGACTTTATCGCTGTTGTCAAGAAAAGCGTCTTCAGTTTTGGCACAAATAGCGAGAATGGTCGGCAATTTGATAGCACGAAGTGCACGACGACATCTTGACACCTTCAAATTATAAGCTTCTTCCTCATCGCTGCTTTCATCTTCGTCATCGCTGATTTCAGAAGCGAGAATGTCTTGGTCGAGATCCGGGATTTGTTTCAGGATAAGATTCGCTTTTTCAGTTGCCGTCTTCACGTTTACGCAAAGCTGGCGGAGTAGCAAAAACTCAACGAGATGTGCACGCAACTTCGCGCATACGTCGGAGATTTGTTTACCAATCCTTTCAACCACAGTTTGATCATCGTCGTCGTTGCCTTTTCTTAAAAAGAGGGATAAGACAAATAAATTTTTGATTAAAATTTTTGATGAAATTTTAATTAATTTTTTGTTATATATTTTAATAAAAAGTCTCACTATAAACACACCCCCTGCACGAGGAGAAGGAGCGATTCCCGTCGCCGTTGTCCATTTTTGAGGGCACATTTCCATGCTAGAGCGATTTGAAATTGATAAGTATACTGTACCCACAGAATATCGTAAATTGATAAGTATACTGTACCCACAGAATATCGTAATCTAAAATTGTGAAAAATGCTACCGGCATAAAAGCAGCGGTTGAGAATTGCGTTGGACCACCGCTCGCATTCGGACGAGCTTTTGATATGCTCAAGGCCACCTTAATCATTACCCAATTAATTTGTGGTGAGAAACAATAACAACAACAACAATTGCTCCATATACACTAAACGAGGCAGGGCGGAATTGGCCATCGAAGGGATTTAAGGGGATTTAGCTAAAATATTAGAAACATTTTCTTACGAATTCTCACCGGGCTCTACCTTTTGTTGAAGATAGCAAAGCGCAATAGATTAGGGCTTTAAGTCTTAAGAAAATTGTTCTTTCTCAAATTTGTGCTAAATCCCCTTAATCCGCTTTGATCGACAATTGGAAGTTTTTTCGAAACGCCACCCTCTACCACAGCCACACCTTTTGCTTAAAAGTATTGCCCAATTGGGGAACACCCAAGCTAAGATAGGTTTGTGTCTTTTGCGCTTCCTGCACAGCTTCCATGCCCCTGGCAACAACGGCTTCTCGTTCCTCCGCAGAAAAGGGATACGGTCGTGCCATTTATGCACCAATATTGGTCAAAAGATAATCATTATGCACCAATAGACAAAAATTGGTCCATTTTCGACCCGAGTTTGGGAATAAATTTAAAAATAAACTTTTGAAAACAAATTTTTATAGGCTTTGCCAACTAAAGCAAAATTAGATAAAGCGAGGAGTGACAAAACGGCTTTTTTTGCCTTTTCTGGCTTTTATTTATTAATTTACATATGTTAATATCATCGGTTATCGTCGTATTACACATAAATATATGAACATTCATTTATAATATATATACAGGGTGCGTAAAAAGTTCCCGCACTTTTTTCCATTTTAATTTTAGGGTTTAAAACATCTTTATTTCAAAAAACTGAGTTCAGAATTGGATTCTTCAAAGTTTTTTGGGCTAGAAAACAAATAGAAAAAGTTAGTTTTTCCAGAAAAAGAGCCATTTAACAAATTACAAGCCCTCAAAAATGCCCAAAAATTATTAGCATTTAGTCGCGACTTTTTTTTGCCCATTTTGTTCACTACATACTCAAGAGGTGGTTTCAGTGCCCCAATTGCTCTAAATCTGGTAGTTTGAAGCCTTTGCTCTTAAAATAACCACAATAGACATCCATAGAATTCATGCCCTTCAAGTGACTTGGCCAAATGTCGTTATATTAAAATCCGTCAAACCAAATCGTAAAAAATGCTAATTTTATTTTTGAGCTATGAGCGCGAAAATTGATAACAATCTCAAGATTAACTGCAAGGGGTCGTTATTTGAGTAAAAGAAGCCGATTTAAAGCGTTTGAATGCTTTATACAAAAGCGGAGCTGGATTTTGTAGTGGCTTCAAGGCCGAAAAAAAGGCGCGACCAACGCAATAATTTTCGGAAGCGTTTGGACGCCTGTATCGCAGCCAAGGGAACTCATTTCGAACATTTGTTGTGATTAAGTTTTAGCCCTGATTCTGATCAACAAATTATGTGTAATATTTATGTTTTTTTCTTCTTTTTTCATAACACAAAAATTGATTTAAAAAGTGCGGGAACTTTTTACGCACCCTGTATATGGCATATCAAAAGTCCTATTTGATAATGGCATCGGCATAGCATCCTCGAAGTGCATTGCATTTGCTAAAATTGATGGGAAAAATAAACAAAATTATAAAATAAAATGAGAGCCTTTTCCTCACATCGCTCAACGGAGGCGGTCAATAAATTGTTCGGTCCAATTCTGGCTGTTGCAGCAGCACTGGTCGTAGCATGCACTCATGTCGTGATAGGCGCGTTCAATGGCCGCGTAGGCCGTGACGTTCAGTTTGAGCGGCTCCGGTTCCTGGCACGTCCGGGTGTAACGTCCACAATCGTTGAAAATGTCCCCACCGGCACAACCAAAGGGTTGGGCTAAAATGCCGATAATAAAACACCGCAAATCGTTCATTTAGTGAAAGCCATACGTAAGAGTTCGTAAGTTTTGTGCACTTCGTGCCCACACGAGCGGCATTTGTACAGCGCCTCCAGCGCGCTGTGCGTGAATTCTGCAATCAAAATAGGGTCAATTTGTGTTATTATGGTTATTAACATTTTTAATAAATTTTTTTGCTACCAGAAAAAACTGCGTATAGTATGAGCACAATGATGCAGAGAGAAGACACGATGATGGCGAGAATGATGGCACTATCGTAACGTGTTGCGGCGAGTCCGATTAAAAGCATGAGTAATGTGGCGAAAAGCTAAAAAAAGAAAAAATTATTCCTTTTTTCCCATCAAAAAAAAAACTCACTGTACACAAGAGCCCAATGCAGCAAATCTCGCAACCCTGATTGGTCTCATTCATTAATTTGCATTTGACCTAAAAACCCCAAAAAATGACTGTTTGAAGGCGTCGCACTCGACTTGAATTGACCTTGTTGAATTTGATGGCATAAAGCTGCGAGGTTGGGCATGAACAGCGTTGCTCCGTCACAAATTCGCCTTCTTTTCGTGGATTCATCCATGCGTTAGGATAGTTAGGTCGCGACGAATTCATCCAAACCTTAGGAAGTTAGCTTGCTGATACGCCATTGTTGTTGTTGAAGTTAAATGTGAGAAAAGAATCTGTAAATTAAACAAAAAAAAAACTTTTGATGCATAAAAAATGAATGTAAAGAATCAAAATTTTGAAATTATTTTCGGCATTTTATAGAGGGCAAATTCGGGATAAACGATAGAGTGGGGATGGGGGAATAAACGCAATCACAATTAGAGATCGGACCGACCAAAATCTCTGTAAATTACAATCGAGATTGTTGACCGGTCCTCAAGTCCGAACTTTAATCAAAATGGTTAGAAAAAAAGGAACCGTGACAAGCCGATTTTATACATACCTATAGGGTTTCTTCAAGTGAAATTAAATTCTGAAAGGGTTTCTTTCCGGGGCGCCGACATTTTGTCGAGTGGAATTTCGTCAATATCCGCCTTTTGTTATTTAAAAGTCGTTTTTCCTTAATTTTCACAAACGAAGGCCCCCGCCGATTGAATGGACGGAGGCAATTTAAACAGAAAAAGTCGATTAAACGACACAATAATTGTTGGCTTTGTCGAAGCCTTTTGTTTTTCATTTATGTCCGAGTTTTTTGGATGTTTCCGAAATGACATTTTGCATCAAAATAAATCAAAAGTTTAAATAAAATTCATCAATAGAGACCGGATTATATGTTTTTTGCATATTTTGTATGCTTATCAGGGATGTGCTCTGTTCTGTTCTGATTTTCTGATTTACCAGAATTTCTGGTGATTTTGGGCACCAGAATTCTGATTTCTGGTTTCTGGTTTTTAAAAAGGCGACCAGAGCACATCCCTGATGCTTATATGTTCTGAGGAATACGGCTTAAAAATAGCCTTTTCGCGTTGGAAAAACATATTTTGGGGTTCCTGCATATTTTTTACATATTTTGCATATTTTGGCATATTTTGCATATTTCGATATTTTAGCCCAAAAATTTGAAAAAATGCACCCAAAATCATAGGGTTTTGGCTGTTTTTCAAAAATAATTCATCTTTTCAACGATAACTTTTAGTCATTTTCGAAAAAAAGGCTTGAAGAACTGAACATTTTCATATAAATAGGGGAAAAATCGCGGCGCTGAAATGGCTCAGCGCTCGAGTGGCTGGCGCGGAGATGGCCATCTGGCGATGAATTGGCCTGACAGTTAAAACCACCGCGATTTTTTCGATCTTTTTCAACTCTCCAAAAATTCTAAAATTTTTGTACGCCAAAATCTTATTTTTGCCTTTCATCAATGTCCGTCCTTATTTCGGAAAACCCCAATTCTAAAAGATTGAGCAAAAAAGAAGAAAAGAAAGAATGAATGAAGAATGAACCGGGGTGAAGGGAGTTAAAAATAACCTACTAATCGATATTTTGTCTGCACTTTTTGTGAGGAGCACAGAGATTTAAAAAAAAATATACATATAAGCAGAAAACATCGAAGATACATCACAACAAAATTGAACGATCAGTGGGGGAGCGGCCCGTTTGAGTCTGGCCGGTTGAGTCTGGTGGCCAGTTGAGTCTGGCCGGTTGAGTCTGGTTAGAAGGAAAAAAAGTTGCAATATTTAATTTTCTGAACCGACAAATGGTCCGGTAAGCCAAAATCGGACAAAAGTCGGAAGAGCCGAATTCATATAAAATTTCGTCAAACTTCCAAAAAAAAACTTCTCTAGGCTTGTTTTGGTGCTGAAACCGAATTTTGATCAATAATGTTGTAGCAAAGCTTTTTGAACCGGTTAAGTTAGCTTTGAAAATCTGCAAAAATTACTTTAAATCGCTTCTTAGATGTTTTTTTAAGTCTCAAAAAAGAATAATTAAGCCTTTATAATATTTAAACGGTTTTTGAAACCGGTTCAGAAAATTAAATATTGCAACTTATTTTCTTCTAACCAGACTCAACTGGCCACCAGACTCAACCGGCCAGACTCAAACGACCCCTACCGATCAGTGGTGTACAAAGTGGGGACCGGTGCTGGACTGGTATCCCGGCGGGTTTTCTCCGGAATCCGGGTTTTGGTAAATAGGTATGTATCATAGCTACCAGGCTCAAAATAAACTCAAAACCACTTTTGTAGGTTTTTTAGGGGCTGAAACCGATAGAACAATCAAAAATCGAAAGATGGGGAATCGGATGGCCAGCAGCAGAGGGCAGCAGTGGAAAAGTGACTAGGCTCATTAATCGTCGCTTTACACAGCCACTCAAAAATGAGACGTGCACCAATAAATAGAGTAGGGTTGTCACGCCGACCCCGCAAATTTAGGCCATTTTCGGGGTTTTTCCCCGACCCCGAAAAACCCCGACCTCCAATTCTCCCCCCCCCCCCCCCCCCCGCACGCGGGGTGACAACCCTAAAATAGATTGCGGAGATGCAAAAGAAAGAAAGTGGGAGCGAAAGGGTGGAAGTGTATACGGTATAATGTAGAAAAGGGGGAGGGGGGGGGGGACGCCCCCCCTGACGATGGGAGAGAAGAAATAGGAAGTGATTGGTGGGATGAAAAGATAAACGGATATGTGTGTTAGGTATTTATGTATTAGATTACGACAATAAATTGGTACTTATGTCAGTGTAAGTATACATGTGTACGTGAATGGACAAAAGGAATGGGCCGCAGAGTTAATGGGGTCCGACTAAGCTTGTCGGTTTCTGGAAAATCCTCAAACCGAACAAAAATTTTAAACCGACCCGAACGACGAACCGGGCCAAAAAAGCACCGAACCAAACAAAACGAACCGTGACACATAAACCGAAACGAAAAGAAAATTCGAATTTAAATTTTAGTATTTTTCCGCAAGAGCTAAAATACTTTTATGTTCCTATGTTTGGCTACCGAACATTTCGCCCATGGACATTTCGCCCATTGACATTTCGCCCATTGGACATTTGCCCATTGGACATTTCGCCCATTGGACATTTCGCCCAGTAACGAAAAAACGTTCGCCCATTAGACATTTCGCTACGCATTGGAAAAACATTCCGAAGCGGTTCCAAGCTATTCGCGGTTCCGGTTCCAAATCGGTTCCGGATTTTGGTAACTTATCCTTTCTTCTGGGGCAGCAAATTCAAATTTTAAAAAATGTTAAAGTTCGAAGCTTTTAAGCGGCGGTGCAATTTTGCGTATGAAAAACAAAAAAATTTCTTTGCGCGCGCTATTTGTTACCATTTTTTAAATTTGAATTTGAGGCCCCCGAAAGGCGTGTCCGGTAATTTCGACAGTGGTCAATTTGGACAATAAAACGTTTTAAATTATAAAAAAATTTCCGACGCATCGTCAGAACCCACCAACAACAAAATCCAAGTTTTCTCGTTTGAAAATTTTTATTAAAACTATTAAAATTGTTAAAATGGATTAGGAAATTCAATAAATTGCAAAAAGTTGGGCAGCAAGTAGGGTAGAACCAAGCCGACGCGGAAGGGATTAGAACTTTAGACCCTGACTTTTGGGGAATCCCCTCACAACCAACTGCGCCACGCCATTCACGGGGGTTCGATGTGAAAATTGGTGAAAAGGGAAAGAAAAAATCTTTTCATGGCCAATTTTTCGATTAGCGATGACCACGTCTCACTGATCTGATCACCTTTTTTTTTGATCAAAATGAGAAGCCGGAGCAGAACAGTGCCATGAAAAAAATATTTATTACCCAAATATAATTACAAAGTGCCATTATATTGGCATTTGTACAAGCAGGTCCAAACAATATAAAATAGGTAAATGTGAGAAATAAATATAAAATGGCCTAAAAATATCAATAAATTTTTGTGTGGGGATATAGCCCAGTGATCAGAACGTGCCAAGACTTTGCCTTCTGGATCCAGGCCTGGATTTTTTCTGGACCCAGAATCCAGATCCAACACGGGCTTCTGGTGATTTGGATTTTTCTTGATTTTGGTGAATCTTGCTGCTCGCAAATTTAAGATCTTCTCCGCTTCCGGTCTTAATTCTTTGTGAAACATTTCGGCATCATCCGCTGAAATGGCATTTGCAAGCAGCGACTCATCCTCCTCATCCAGAAATTCATCAAAAGTTGAAAAATGTGCGAATATTTATGGAAAATTTGTCAGATTAAAAGCAATAGAATTTTGCATTCAAAGCAAAAATGTTTTTAAATATGTATAAACAAATGGCGTAAAATCGATTAAAAAGCATAAATTTGGGTCCGGGATTTAGAGTTGGGCAAAACGGAGGCCAGATTCGGATTCTACGCCCTTGTATACCCCTAGCCCAACTTTTTGTCGACTTATACAAATTTTTTTTGGGTATTTTGTTAAATTTTGATTCAAATTTTACGAATTGCGCTGCCCCACATACATAATGTTCGACGCCACGCAATGTCGACTCAGCCAAAAACGACAAAATGTCGAAAAAAAATGTTGAGTCTTTCAAAGTCACTAAAAATTTTTGGGGTTTCGGAGCGTAGAATCCGAATATGACTTTCAACCAATTCCTGACCCCGGACCCAGACTCGAACAATTTTTCGAAAAATCAAAAATTTTCAGAAAATCAAACTTGGTTTCAAAATCGCTCTCAAAGCGTGAATTAGATCGTTATTTGCCTTTTCCTTGTTACTTTGTGCTTTTTAATTGATTTTGAAACATAATGTGAATTAAAAACATTCCTAAAAACAATGGAAAAATTGCTTTAAAATGCAATAAAAAAAGGAAAAATACCCCCTATTAAGAAAGTGGTATTGATCAATAATCGCTGAACGCGTTTATCTCGTTGAGACAAAATGCGCAAGCAATCGCCGTTCGTAATCGTTCATGGGAGACGGTCGTCTTTTCCCATTTGTGGCTATAACATCGTTACGACGCATGCTGCTGATTTGGCTCTGAAAAGAGAAAAAAATGTTTAAATCAACCCGACGTGGCAGAAAGAAAAGCGCGCAATAAAATTTAGTAAATTCAAAAGTTGACAGATCAATGACCATTTTGGCCATCACAATTATAACAGTGTAAATGATCAGGCAGCCGATCGGCATCACTACGGACGGTAGCACACCAGAACACTTCGCGGATTGTTCTTTTAGAAAATTCAGTTCGTAGCATTTTTCCTGCGCTTTTTAATGGTGACATTTTTTTACGAAGTTTCAAAGGTTTGAGCAAAAAAGACCAAAACTAGTAGAAACTAAATTTCAAAGTGAGGCCCAGGAAGCGAGTTGCGGATCAAGTCGCACAAAGGGAATTTTTTTTCTTTTTGCTCCAATCGCTTAGCACTCGCTGGTAGGAACCCCAGTTGGTATCCGACAAGTTGGCTGTTGATCACTTTTTGATTGGACTGCCCAGTTTTTCTGGCAAATGACTAAAAATTGTTGGGTCGGAATTTCGAAAATTATTTTTCGACCCTAACTTTTTTTGGTTTGCCCGCAACGCTTAGTGATTTTTTGCATTATTGTAGAGCTTTGAAAGCTGCGTCGAATGGTGTTTAGTTTGTTTGAAAATTTTTTGAAATTTTCGAGCTAGGCCCCCTCGAAGGTTTTTCAACTTTTTTGGGCTTACATTTCAGGCGAAATAAAGATCGCTTTCAAAACCCAACCTTTCAAGATCTATCGATTGGTGTTTTGTTTTGCCCGAAAATTCCGAAAAGAGTTTTTTGCCAGCCAAGTCCATGGTGGTGTAGTGGTGAGTGGTGGAAGTGTGGGGGGTATGGTGGGGGTTCGGATCCGCTTGGCTGAAATCATTTTTTCCGACTTTCTTTGCATATTTATGGTAGTGGAAACAATTTCTAAAATTCTTAAATTATTTTTGATAGTTTAAAAATATTTTTGTGGAGTGTTTGGAAATTTTATGAAATTTCATTTTTTTGGTCAGCAAAATTTGGTGAATATTGAAAAAATTCATAACTTTTTGCAAAATTGAGTAATCTTAAGCATTTTAGTGTCATAAAACGCAGAAAAATTAGCGCTATTTTTTTGATATTATATTGTTGTGGAAGGTTTAAAATTCAAAAGTGGTGGTCAATTTTTCGAAAAAATGAATTTTTTACAAAAAAAATTCATAAAAATTTGTGGAATTTTTTCATCAATTATTTGATTTTGGTAATACTTTTTAGCAAAAAAATATATTTTTTTGCAAAAACTAACAATCAAACGAATTAATTTGGTTTTTTATTTATCAGATTCGGATTCTACGCATCAGAAAACCACGGAAACGACCTTTTTCAATATTTATTGTAAAATTTAGAAAATCGATTTTTTGAAAAATTCGAATTCGGGTCCGGTGTTCGAAATCGTTCAAAATGGAGGTCAGATTCGGATTCTACGTCCCAACAGCCCTAAAAACTATTTTCTAACGACTTTATAAAATGTTTTCATTTTTTGAAAAAAAATTTGGGACACCCGTTCTGCAGGATTGCCTAATTCTTTATGTAAATCTTAGAGGTTTTGAATCGGTTAAAATTTTTGAAAATTAATTTGTTAGTAACTTTCTTCAAAAAAATTGAGAAATTCCTAAATTACCTTCAATTTAAAAATCTTAAATACATAAAAAATATTGTTTTTCTTTGCCATGAAGTTAATTAAAAGACACAAAAAACTATTTACAAAGACGGGGTTTAAACCCCCAGGCAACCACATCACTCACCAGCAGGGCATTCAATAAAAATAATAAAAAGGTATTTGACTCGAGGACTCGAACCTCAGACAATAAGGTCTTTTGGTTAACAGTTTAACCACTGAGCCACGTAATATTTTGAATAACGGTTGAAAAATTCGAATATATTACCAATTTTTCCATTCGGTACTTTTTTCGGTACTCAAATTTTGTTCGCTCGGTACCTTCGGTACTCAGATTTTTTCGGTCGGTACTTTTCGGTAAAGTACCGAAAAAGTACCGGTACCGAAAACCATCGGTACTTTCCGAAAAGGTTCGGTCGGTACTTTTCGGGAAAGTACCGATACCTGAGTACCGAAAAGTACCGAAAAAGCGTCGGTACTTTCCCGTACCGTCCTATCTCTAGTTTTTGTGCTCACATATAGAAAAATAGATCAGCTTTCCAATGGTATTGCCAAATAATAACTCCCCTGCATTTGGAGGGGTGCCCTTCGAGCAATTTTCTGAGAATCAAAAAAACAACAAAAAGTTGAACTCAAATTTCCCAATTTACACCGATTTTCAGGCTAAATCTCATTGAAAATATCATCGACATTTTGACGATTTTAATGGGAAATGCGAAAAAAGTTTTGGAAATTATTCGAATCCGAGTTTCGGGTTCGAATTCGGTTGAAACGGAGGTCAGATTCGGATTCTACGGCCCCGTAAACCCCTAGAAATGTGGCTACCGTTTTACACCCTTTCAGATTTTGCCAACTTTGAGGGGCTATTACTTTGCTCAGGGTCAAGAGCATCTCAAATTTTTTGCAGATTCGTAATCAGCTCGACGAGGAGAGTCGAATGGTATA
Organism: Globodera rostochiensis; assembly: GCA_018350325.1. NCBI lineage: Eukaryota > Metazoa > Nematoda > Chromadorea > Rhabditida > Heteroderidae > Globodera > Globodera rostochiensis. The sequence continues at coordinate 398,353 of JAEVLN010000025.1, forward strand.
TTATGCATCGGAATAAAGCACAAAAAAATACCGTATTTCGGCGCGCGTACAACTCGGCAGTGAGGACAACTCGGCACTGGACAACTCGGCAGTGGAAATAAATATTTTAAAATCAACAATGCAATTCACCAAATTTTTGAACTTTTTAAAATATATTCAACAACATCAATTTTCTTAAACGCATTCATTGTTTGATTTTCGCAAAGCTAGTGAAGTTGGTGCTTTTGTAAGAAAATATTCGTCTTCGGCTGCCCAAAAAATCACCTTTTGTTAGAGGCGCCTCTCTGAAGGGAGAAAGGGAGGGCGGGCGGGGGGGGGGAGGGCGAAGATTTGGCCAATACAATAAATTGAAGTGTCCATTGATCCCTCTCATGAGAAAGCATTTAAGAAAATTGATGTTGTTGAATATATTTTAAAAATTCAAAATATTTGGTGAATTGCATAATTTTGAAGAAATTGATGTTGTTGAATATATTTTAAAATTATTTAAAAATTTGGTGAATTGCATTGTTGATTTTAAAATATTTATTTCCACTGCCGAGTTGTCCAGTGCCGAGTTGTCCTCACTGCCGAGTTGTCCGGTGCCGAGTTGTCCCACTGCCGAGTTATCCAGTGCCGAGTTGTCCACTGCCGAGTTGTCCCACTGCCGAGTTATCCAGTGCCGAGTTGTCCACTGCCGAGTTGTCCTTACCCCCGTATTTCCTCTATTATTAGCCCACCCTCTATTTGAAGCCCCCTTCTAATTGTAGCCCCCCTCGAGGGGAAATTGAAAAATAGAAGCCCATGGGCTACTAATAAAGGAAATACGGTAGTATCGTTCACCCACCGAATGTCACTGCTGGGCCCTTTTCGTCCATTGCGCCTTTCTCTTTCTGAAAATAATATAAATGATTTCGTTTGAAGAACTTTTTGACCTGAATTTGTGTGATTTCTTTCACACTTTAAAGTTTAAAGTTCCATATTTTATCGGCTAACATAATAAAGTACGCAAAACGAAACACTTCTTCGGCCCCATCGGCACACACATCGCTCTTCTTCTTCTGATCACATTGCGTGTCCAGTTCAAGCTTCTCAAGCTGTACTTCCATCTCGCACAACACAACTGAACGATTTGCCGCCTCAACAGAAGTTTCAGACGCAACAACGAGCTGTTTCCGGTCAGCATCTTTGTGCTTTGGTTGCGAAGACGATGCACTCATCTTGAATAAAGAGAAATCGAAAAATGCCTAAATAAGCAAAAAAGGAACCCCAAAATATGTTTTTAAGCAAAAAATCAATCGCTGTCAGTTGGACCGAAACAACAGCAAGAAAAACAAAATTTCTGTGCAATAAATAAATTAGTGTTCGGCAAATGGCATTTTCCGGTAACGGTAAAACCGGTAATTACCGTTACAGGTTTTTTACCGTTCGTGGTTCAAAACGACCGGTAACCGGTAAATTTACCGTGAATTTTTACCGATTTTTACCGCGGTAAATTTTACCGTGCCGAACACTACTTGAAACAAAGTCATAATTTATTTCAAGTCTCGAGCATTCCTAATATACATTAAACGAGGCCGGCCGGATTCAAAAATGTAGCAGAGCCTTTATCGTGTAAACTTGTCTTAAGAAAAATTTTCACAAATTTGTGCTAAATCCCCTTATCCACGTTGATCGGCCAATTGGCAGTTTACTCAATTTTATCTCAAAAAGAGTCAGAGTCCCACAGCCACACCTTTTGCTTAAAAGTATTGCCCAATTGTTGGACATCCAAGCGAAGAAAGGTTTGTGTCTTTTGCGCTTCCTGCACAGCTTCAATGCCCCTGGCAACAACGGCTTCACGTTCCTCCGCAAGTTGCTGTTCTTGCATTCGCGCCCTCGCTTCAAGGTTAAGAGAAATTCATTACTTTTTGCATATGAAAATTGTGGGGCTTCCCTATTTTCGGTGATAGGTCAAGGTAGAGAGAGGGAGAAATTGGGAACATCATGAGTCTGTGTGTGAAAAAGTAAGAGAGTGGACAGTTCGTTAATGATGAGAGCCTTTCGTTTAATTGTCGATTCGCCATTTTTCATAACAAAATTCGTGTCAATTAGGCGAATCGTCATTTTTGGATTAGCCATGTTAATGTGATATAGTAAGTACCGACCGATTTTCTCATGTCGACGCCGTACTTCCTCTTGTCGACGTTCTTCCTCTTGTCGACGTTTTTCCTCTTGTCGACGCCGTTCTTCCTCTTTTTGTTCACGTTCCTGGACAAAATGAATGTTTAAACCGAATTTTTTGACCCGATAAAATTTTAGAAATTTAAAAATGTTTATTTTTAAAATCAAATTATTATGAATTGGGGAGCAGCTCATTTAAGCGCCAGCTCACCTCCAAACTCTTGGAGAATTCGGATAAAACTCTAAATTTAAAAATTTACATTAGTTTTTCTTCACGGACCTATTTGATAAATAATTGTCATTTGATAGCTCTCGATGAGACGAATCGATCTAGGCTTAGGAGAAGTCGATCTGATGCCTGAACTGAAGTGTCCAATGTTTTAAAATGTAGACAATTTAGAGGGCATCTATCTAGGCTCTCATGCATCAGATCGACTTCTGCCAGGGCTAGATCGATTCGGCTTCATCGAGAGCTATCTAATGGCTCTATCATTATCAAAATGGGTCCTGGATACTTCACATTACCCTTATGATTCCTCTGTGATTTAAACATTTTCATTTAACACTTCTGATTAGACTTTATTTTGCACCCTCACTCACCGCCTGTTCCTCTCTCTCCAAACGTTCCATCAACTGCTGATGTTCCTGTTCCCGTCGACGTTCCTGTTCCTCTCTCTCCTGACGCTGCTGTTCCCATCGACGTTGCCGTTCCAATCTCTCCTGACGTTGCCGTTCCTCTCGACGTTGCTGTTCCTGTCGACGTTGCTGTTCCATTCTCTCCATAATTTCCATAAACCGCTGATGCATCTGTCGATGTTCCTGTTCCAATCTCTGCTGAAATTCCCGCCATTCCTCTGCATAACTATGTTCTGGTGGACGATGGGAGCATCCTGGAGGAATTTCGCGGCAACAACGACAACAATGCCCATTGCCGGGGCAAAATCGGCACTGATAACCACCATGGCCACATGTAGCCAAGAAAGGCATCAAAGTTGGTAAGTAGTATGTACTATATTTCACTGAAAAGTGTTTATTTTGTTAGCCTTATGTTCCTCTGTGATTTTTAAATTTTTTTTAACACTCCTGGTTAGATGTTTTATTTAACGCAAGTTTTCGAAGCACAAAGTTTCGCCCAGCCCTGGTGGGGATTAGAGTGCGGCGCAGGACCGGAACCTGCGCAGGATTTTGCAGGATCCGGTCCGCAATCCTGCACTTTTTGGGCTTTTGCAGGATTGCAGGATTAATCCCGCAGGATCCGATCCTGCAAACAATTTTGAATCCAATCCTGCAACAGGATACGCAAATTTGACTGCGGATCCTGCAAATACTAAATTTAATAAAGGTTAATGCCAAACGTGGTTAGTGGGTTGTAAACGTTTTGGTTGGGGTTCAAACCCCCGGCCATGTAAATTATTTTTTCTTAACTTCAGTGAGCAACTATAGCGGAGGACAATTTCTAAAAATAATAAAAATATTTCTGATTTTGTAAAATCAAGTCAAACATGATGAAAACCCACAATATTTTTTTTTCACAAATTACAAAATCGCCATTAAAAAATCATAGGGGGACCCTATTGTTTTGCACTTTTACATTTTTTTGACCAATTTTCTTAACAAGATTTATTAAAATTTCCAAAAATTTTCTCGGCGGCGCCTATCGGCACCGCCGACCACCCTTAAAAATTGAGCATTTTGCGCAAAAATTGCTTAACAAAAAAGCAATAAAACGGAAAAACATACCCCTAAAAATCGACTTTTTGCCCCCTCCCCGAAAAAAAATCCGGGCTACGTGCCTGCCCCAACCCTAAAATTTGGACGTCCCCGATCCCCGACATGGCTAACTCGGCCTGCAATATAAGAATCCGAAAAAAATTTTGTTCGGCAACCATTCCCTGAAGAGTTACAGACCTGGGACTGAAGTATTTTTGACTAGGGACTCAGTTATCTAATGATTAAAAAATGGGCAAAAATTATATATCAATCGACTCCTCTCTAAGCCTAACGCACGAATCTGAAAGAAGTTTTTGGCGGAAACCACTTTGAAGCAAGTTATGAGCCCGGGACTGAAGTGTCTTTTTGACTGGTGACTCAGTTGTCCATTGTTTAAAAAATGGGAAAAACCACTTATATTGGGCTTAAAACACGGAACGGAGCATGCCTAGCCTAACGCGCCCCAAGCCAGGGTGACTTAGGCCTAAGCCTAACGCGCCCCGAGCCAGGGTGGCTTAGGCCTAAGCCTAACGCGCCCCGAGCCAGGGTGGCTTAGGTCTAAGCCTGTTGTGTCCCCGACTCTTGATTTGGACTCTCGACTCAAATTTGGGGCTTGGTTGGAAAAAGAGTCTATTGAAGGTTTAAAGCAATTTAAATACTGGTCGAGGGAGGGAGGAGTCGAGAAAACATTCGAGAGGGAACTGGGCAGAGGCCCAGTTACACAAATATTGGCTGGGGAAAATCGGCAAATGCCTAAAGGGCAACAGATTGTATTTTGTGTTTAGTGAATGGATGGGGAAGAGTGGTGATGGGTGGGAAACCAAAAGCGTTTTTTTCAATCAGAGGGAATCCAACAAAGCCTAACGTGCCCCGAGCCAGGGTGGCTTAGGCCTAAGCCTAATGAACCCCTAATTTGGTTATTTAAGAAAAATTCTTTTTCCTTAATTTAAAAAAATTTAAACCGGTTCAAAACCGCTTTGAATTTTCAATTTTTATTTTCTATCGACAAATTCTAGTTTTTAAAGCCTATATAAGCGATTTTTCCCATTTTTTAAACAATGGACAACTGAGTCTGAGCAAAAAAGAGGTAAAAAGAAAGAAAGAACGAATGAATGAAGAATGAACCGGGGTGAAGGGAATTAAAATAACCTACTAATCGATATTGTGTCTGCCCTTTTTGAGAGGTGCACAGAGATTTAAAAAGAAAAATATACATATAAGCAGAAAACATCGAAGATACATCACAACAACGGTTGAACGGTCAGTGATGTACAAAGTGGGTCCGGTGCCGGACCCGAATCCGGGCGGCTTTTCTACGGAATCTGGGGTTTGGTAAATATTTATCATACGGCCCAGGTAGAACAAGCAAAAATTTTTATTGGGGCGAGCATTTAAACCGGGTTTTAAACCGGTTTAAATTTCGAAAAACCATGTGGAGGAGTCAACAATTCCAAAAATTTTCGAACCGAAAACCGAACCGGGCCGTTTCGGTTTAACAAAAACGAAATTTTTCCGGGATTTTGGTTCGGTTTCAAACAGACAACCCGGGGTGCGACAGGGAGGAAGTTTATTCTCGGGTGCTAGAAAAAAAGTGTTGCATTAAGCAAGAAAAAATGGATAAATTTGACACCGATAAGCTGAAGAATCGCATTCATAAAAATTGGCCATATTATCTAATTGGTAGCAAATGGACAATAAATTATTAATTTAAATCATAAAACTAATGTAAAAAGACATTATGAAGGACTTTAAACCAAAATTGGATGTTTATTCAAATTAGTAATGACGCTGAAGGGGATGAATTGTTTCAACTTTTTACTATCAATCCCAATCAACCGGCTTTTCCATTACCAATCCCCCAACCCAAGCACTTCAGCTTTTCCATTATTAAACCCAACTCAAATCACAAATCCCTTTTCATATTAATATCCCCCAGTTTTGCCATCCCGGGGAGGGGGGGGGGGGGTGCCGAGAATGCGGGCCCCACAATCCTACCGATCGGACGGAATTGCCCCCCCCCCCCCCGCTGTTGTTTATCCGCCCAAGGCGTCCCCCAAGCACCCCCCCCCCCCCCCTCCACAGATCCATCGCAAATGTGTGAAAGTGCAACAGCACACAATATTATCGCTCCGAGCGATCTTTTAGTCAGAAAAGTAAAAAAAAAAAGGGGGGAAGTGGACAATTTGTGTCCACTTTGAACACGGGGAATAGGTAAATGGACAAAAAGCCAATTTGCATATACACGAAAAGAATTGGGGCCAAAAAGAAAACGTAAAATTGGGGGTGGATGAATGAGAAAATGTTTGGAGATGCGCCGAAAGGGGGGGGGGTAATGGACAAACAAAATGCAATAATTTACAAAATGATCTTTTGAAATAATTAATAAAATTAGACAAAAACAAAAATCAAATTTAGGTACATGATTTAGGATAGCACTGTGAAACAATTTACTTTCATTTTACAGAAAATGGTTACAAATCACCAGGGCTAAAAATCTTAGCCCTGCAAATTTATTTTCAAAAAAAAAATGTCCAAAGCTTTTAAAAATCAAGAATTACATGCCGTTTTCCTGTATTTCCGAGAAGTTATTGTTGCGATACTGCCAAATTTTCTGGATTTTTTTAATTTTTTTGGCGTTTAAATTTTAGAACCGAACCGGGCCGTTTCGGTTTAACCAAAAACGAAATTTTTCCAGGTTTTTGGTTCGGTTTCAAACAGACAATCCGGGGTGCGACAGGGAGGAAGTTTATTCTCGGGTGCTAGAAAATTGCATTAGGCAAGAAAAAATGGTTCATTGTTTAAATTAGACACCGATAAGCCAGGGTGCGTAACTAAATTTTTCAAAATAAGGACAGTGAAGGTCAAAAATAAGGACACTTTAATGTGATTGATCAACGGCCAAATCCACTGCCAAATGATTTCCCAACTGCGGTTTTCATCGTCGTCTGTTCCAATGGAAAGATTAGTCGGCGCGACTCTGGAAACCACCAGGAAAAGTTCATTCCTTTTACTTGGGGGGGGGAATGTCTCGGGGATCGGCAGAGTTTTAAGCCAATAAAAAGGCCACCTATTTTATGCGGAAAAGGAAAAAATATTTAAACGACTTTAAAAAGCAAAAATCAAATTCCACTAATGTCCCCGGAGATCGAGTCTGATCGACGTCTTCCCTCTAGTCGACTTCTTCAATTGTCGGCCCCTCACCACCGCCAGCACCACTACCTGCCGGGCATCCCACCAGGGCCTCCAGGCATTCCGCCGCCAGCCGATTGGTAGAGCTTGGTGATGATCGAATTGCAAACCGCCTCCAGCTCCTTCTGCTGGTGCTCGAATTCTTCCTTTTCGGCCGCCTGGTTTCCGCGCAGCCAAGAAAGCACTTCCTGGCACTTGTCTAGAACCTTCTTCTTGTCGTTATCCATGGCCTGCTTGATGTTGAAGCAGTAGGACTCCAAGGCGTTCTTCGCTGATAGGCGGTCGCGCTGAACCTCGTCCTCCTTGGAAAAGTTCTCGGCCTCCTGCACCATGCGCTCAATCTCATCCTTCGGCAGACGGCCGGTGATGGTGATCTTGTTCTGCTTTCCGGTCGACTTGTCCTGCGCCGAGACGTTCAAAATGCCGTCAGCATCGATGTCGAAGGTGACTTCAATCTGAGGCACACCACGCGGAGCAGGAGGAATCCCGCTGAGCTCAAACTTGCCGAGCAAGTTGTTGTCGTTGGTCATAACGCGCTCGCCCTCACAGACCTAAATTTCGATTATTAGTTAGTTTGAACGACCTGAACAGTTAAAGAGCAGAAAAGCAATATTAACCTGAATCAGCACTTCAGGCTGGTTGTCCGAATAGGTGGTGACCGTCCGAGAGGTCTTTGTCGGGATCGACGTGTTGCGCTTGATAAGCGACGTCATCACACCGCCGGTAGGCTCAAAGCTCAATGACAGAGGAACGACATCAAGAAGGAGGAGGTCCTGCGCAAAAAGTTGCTTAAACTACCAACCAAAAGCACATACAGAAAAAAACAAAAATTAATATACCAACCACAAAATTGGGTCTGAGCGCGGCGCTCAGATGGCATTCCCATTTGAGCGCCAGGAGCGGCCCGGCGGTGCCGATAGGCGCCGCCGGGAAAATTTTTTTGATTTTGATGGCAATTTGTTAAGAAAATTGATCAAAAAGTTGTAAAAGTGTAAAACAATAGGGTCCCCCCTCTTGTTTTTTTTCTGAAATTTCATTTCGGGGGGGGGGGGAATTCCCCCCCCCCCCCCCGCCCCCCCCCCCCCTGGCTACGTCCCTGTTCGGAATTAGTTGAAAAGGATTTCATATTCGGATTTTACTACCCCAAAAACCTCTAGAACCACCTTCTTATTAATTAAAAACAATTTTTTTTTTGGTTTGTTAACACAATAACACAGAAAACCCAAAAGGGTCACCCGCCACGAATAATTGCAACTTACTTGAAGGTTCTCCGCATTGTCGTGAGAAAGAATTGCAGCTAAAACAGCGGCGCCGTACGCGACCGCTTCGTCCGGATTGATGCTCTTGTTCAACTCTTTGCCGGAGAAGAAGTCGGACAGCAGCTTCTGCACCTTCGGAATCCGAGTGGAGCCGCCGACCAGCACGATGTCGTCGATCTCCGACTTGTCCATCTTCGCGTCACGCAACGCCTTCTCGACTGGGTCCATGGTCCCGCGGAAGAGGTCGGCGCAGAGTTCCTCGAAACGAGCGCGCGTGACATTCGTGTAGTAGTCAATTCCGTCGCAGAGCGAGTCGATCTCAATGCTAAAAGCCAAAACAATGAAATGCCTAAAAAGCCAAAGTCAGCGTTCGGTAATCACCAGAAGTAATCCGACCCAACAAAATCTTTAAAGCAAACCTCGCTTGAGTAGACCCGGAGAGGGTGCGCTTGGCACGCTCGCAAGCCGTGCGGAGATGACGAAGCGCACGCGGGTTGGAACTGAGGTCCTTGTTGTGCTTGCGCTTGAACTCAGCGACGAAATGAAAGACCTGAAGAGGTTAAATTGTATTAGCACAAAACATGGAAAAATAGCTTCAAAACAATTCACTGATCCTATTTTTGAAAAAGTAAAATATACCATTCGGTTGTCGAAGTCCTCTCCCCGCCGTAAGCGATGGCCGTGGCCGACGGCTCGTTGATGATGCGCAGCACGTTCAGACCGGCGATTGCCCCAGCGTCCCTGGTGGCTTGACGCTGAAAGTAGTTGAAGTAAGCCGGGACAGTGACCACGGCGTCCTTCACAGTCTGGCCAAGAAAGGCCTCGGCCGTCTCCTTCATCTTAGTCAGCACCATCGACGAAACTTGCTAAAATAATCAAAAAAATGAGTAAATGTTATTTGTTTAATTAACTAAAAGCATAAACCTCCGGAAAGAACGTCTTGTCCTGTCCCTTCACTTTGACTTGCACCTTCGGACGACCGCCTTCTGCCTGCACAACCTTGAACGGCCAGCACTTCATGTCCGACTGGAGAGCCGGCTCATCGAACTTGCGACCAATCAAGCGCTTGGCGTTAAACATCGTGCTCGACGGCCTCATTTCCATCTAAAATTGTTTGTACGCCTCTGAAATCCCCAAGAACACCACTTTCTCGCCTTTTAATTAAAACAATTTTTATTTTTTTGAATAATGGGGGACAACAGCACTCTCCACTATTACCACCATTTCTACCTGGTTTTTGGCCGCATCACCGATCAGACGCTCGGTGTCCGTGAACGCGACGCACGACGGAGTCGTGCGGTTTCCTAACGAAAGCTTATTCTTTATTTAATGGGATGATTTTTTTTTTGTACCTTGCTCGTTGGCAATGATCTCCACCTTTCCATGCTGGAACACTCCAACACAAGAATAAGTGGTCCCCAGATCGATACCGACCGCATTAGCCCTTGTGGGCATTTTTAAATCGCTTTATAATTTGAAGTAAGATAGCTGAAACAAAAACTTTTGCAAGATGTGATCAACAAAAAAAAGTGGGCAGTTAAAAAGAAGATGGAATTTAAATTATTTTAATGTTTAGTCCCCACCTTTACTATTCTTACAAATAATTTATTGCAATTGTTTTAATATAAGGTTTACCAATTACATATATTATCTATTAAAATTAATAGAAAAATAAGTTTTAAAAAATTTTTCAATTTTAAAAACATTCTCTTAGTTGGCCGGGATTATGAAAGCCGGGATCGGGACCAGCATCTCGAACCGGGGCGTGGAATCCGAATCTGACATTTATTTTGACCAATTTTGAACCAAAACTTTGAAAGAATGTTAAAAATGGGGCCGCTTCATCCTTAAATTAAACCAGAAAGACGAAAAAAATGGCCAATAGATTTTTAGGCTCGAAGAACCTCGAAATAGGCGTCTAAAATAGGCTCAAAAAATGCCAAAATTGGATCAAAAAACCGGATGCATAAGCAAAAATAGGCTCGAAAAAATGAGTGTAAAATTAGAGACCGGCCAGAAGGTTCGGTCGGTACTTTTCGGTCAAGTACCGAAAAAGTATGAAAAAAATCTAAAATAATTCATGTAGACTCAACTTTTGATGCTGATCAAAAAAAAAGAGAGACCAAGCCAAATCAATGCAATGTAAAAGACATTATGAAGGACTTTAAACCAAAATTGGATGTTTATATTAGCAAGTTTTTATCATGCCATAATTGGGTCTACAGTACCCGTTGCTGGGCGACCGCCTCCCCCCACCCCGAGGGTATGAACGGCGGACGGGGACGAGTGAGGACAAAAAAGGATAAAAGAAATGACGCTGAAGGGGATGAATTGTTTCAACTTGTTACTATCAATCCCAATCAACCGGCTTTTCCATTACCAATCCCCCAACCCAAGCACTTCAGCTTTTCCATTATTAAACCCAACTCAAATCACAAATTCCTTTTCATATTAATGTCTCCCAGCTTTTCCATCCCCGGGGGGGGGGGGGTACCCAAATCTGCTGCTGTCTTATTCATTGATTAAGCACAGAATGCGGCCATTGTGGGGCCCACAATCCTACTCATCATCTCATATGCAACATTTTTTGATCCCCTCTGGCCATTGGTTTTTCGTTCTGCTGCTGAATTTACTAATCCCAATTCAAGTCCCTCGACTTTTCCATTATTAATCCCTCCTCCCCCTCCCAAATCCCCCGGCTTTACCATTTTCACCCCCCCCCCCCCAACACAAATCCTTCAAATGCCGCCATTATGGGCCCACAATCCCACCGATCGGACGCCCCTCCCCCTCCCTCTCTTCTCGCTGTTGTTTATCCCCCAAGGCGTCCCCCAAGCACACCCCCCCCCCTCCACTCCCCCCCCCACCCGTCCACAGATCCATCGCAAATGTGTGAAAGTGCAACAGCACACAATATTATCACCCCGGGCGAGGGCGCGACAGCGGCTTGCACTGCAAGAACAGCAACGACGAAAACGGGATGCCGAGGAACGAGAAGCCGTTGTTGCCAGGGGCATTGAAGCTGTGCAGGAAGTGCAAAAGACAGAAACTTTTCTTGACTTGGATTTCCAGCAATTGGGCAATACTTTAAAGCAAAAGGTGTGGCTGTGGTGGGGGTGTTAGGGTGTTTCGAAAAAACTGCCAATTGGCCGATTAAAGTGCATTTAAGGGGATTTAGCACAAATTTGAGGAAATTTTTCTTAAGACAAGTTTACATATTTTGAAGACCTTAATCTTGAGCTACATTTTTGCTGAAGATAACAAAGCTCTATCTCAACTTTTCAGCAAGATGTAGCCAAAGTTGGAGTTTATTTTTGGTTTCTGAAGTATAACTTGCTGAAAAATTGCCTTATTGTAAATTGAGCAATTTGTCGTTGTTATTGTTTCTCACTACAAATTCATTGGGTAATAATTAAGGTGGCCTTGAGCATACTAAAAGCTCGTCCGAATGCGAGCGGTGGTCCAACGCAATTCTCAGCCGCTGCTTTTATGCCGGTAGCATTTTCACAATTTTGGATTACGATATTCTGTGGGTACAGTATACTTATCAATTTTACGATATTCTGTGGGTACAGTATACTTATCAATTTCAAATCGCTCTAGCATGGAAATGTGCCCTCAAAAATGGACAACGGCGACGGGAATCGCTCCTTCTCCTCGTGCAGGGGGTGTGTTTATGTTGAAATTCTCTTATAAGACAAAAATACGTGAATGATATCAAAAATTTTAATGTGAGTTAGACTTTTCATAAAATATATCCCAAAAATTATTAAAATTGAGCAAAAAAATTTTTTAATCAAAAATTTATTTGTCTTATCCCTCTTTTTAAGAAAAGGCAACGACGACGATGATCAAACTGTGGCTGAAAGGACTGATCAACAAATCTCCGACGTATGCGCGCAGTTGCGTGCACATCTCGAAGAGCTTTTACAACTTCGTCAGCATTGCATAGACGTGAGGACGCCAACTGAAAAAGCGAATCTCATCTTGAAACAAATCCCGGATCCCGAGCAAGACATTCGCATTAATGATGAAATCAGTGATGATGAAGAGGATGTGAAGGAATGTGCCAAAGTCGAGACAACTGAAAACAGCGATTATGAAGATGAAAGCAGCGCTGACGAAGAAGATTATAATCCGAGGGTGTCAAGATGTCGTCGTGCACTTCGTGCCATCAAATTGCCGATCATTCTCGCTATTTGTGCCAAAACTGAAGACGCCTTTCTTGACAACAGCGATAAAGTGCAGTCCATTATAGCCAAAATCGAGGCATTGCGGGTTCCAGGGGCTGGAGCGCCAATGGAGGACGCAAAGCGACGAAGTCGACAAGTTCAAGAACTGCTTAAAGATTTTGGTCGCATTAGCAATTTCGTGCCATTGCTGGCAAATGAAGAGCAGACAATGAAGGATCTTTTTGAAACGGCTCAAAACACTGCTGCCGACCATTCGGATGGATTCGACGGCAACCAAAAACAGCTCTTTGGTGAAGAAATGCAAAATGCAAAAAAGGTAGGCACGTCGTCATTAAAATAAAGGGTGGCGCTGCCGCTAACATTTGATAGAATGCCACAATAGACCAGGGCTGTATATAAAAAAATTTCCGGGGGGGGGCGGGTGGAATAAGTCGATTCTTAGGGGCGTAAGTCCGAAATTCGGACCGGTCAGGATTCGGCTATGTAGCTTTCGTTCTAAATCAATTTGAATAATACCCTCGGCTGTCAGCCAAACGCCGACTATAATCCATATTCTGATTTTTTGTCGATACAAATCCGTTCTTTAATATCGTTTATATAGAGTTAAATTTTTTTTATTAATAAATCCAAAACCAACGAATCATTTTGAATTCCGAAATAAGATAAAACTAAATACGATCTTGAAAAGAAGCGGGGATGTCCCCCGAGGATGCTTTCCGGGGCCTATAACCCAACTATAAGCACAATGAATCTTATGAAGTTTTGAAATGAACAATAAATAATTTAATTAGTTTTGTTGATTTTAAGGGTTTTTCTTTCAAATATTAATAAGAATCTGTCCACAGGCATACGATGCTCTATTGAAGCACAATTTGGACAAGCTGAAGCAGCGTTTCTTGGAGAACTGTGTTAAAACGATGAAAGAGCTGCCTACTCACAAATATATTCCGGAGGAAAGAGAGCTGCTAGACAATTTTTTGGCTAATATTTATAATGCATTAGCCATTCAAAAAAAGCTGAGACTTGAAGCGGTGAGTTGACTTAATTATGTTCAAAGGCTATTTGAAAATAAAATTGCGACTCGGACAAATTGGAGTTTGAGGGAGAGGAGCGGCAGCGCAAGGAGCAGCACCGGCGGACTTGGAGATGCAGTTCAACAGCCGCTCCAAAACCCCCAAAATGGGGGTTATATTTTAAGGTGGGGACCTTTAAAAAGAGGTGGGGGGGGACCTATTTTTTTAGAAAATCTTTA
>JAEVLN010000025.1:413798-465673 GCA_018350325.1 Globodera rostochiensis
CTAATTGCTGATTCTTCTTTAGATTTACGAGAATTTGAAGCAAAAAGGCGGGCAGAAAGACGACGATGATCAACACGAATCTAAGAATCGGGCCGACGAGATCACGAGTCGTCAGCACATTTTAACGATGATAAAAGAGTTTAATGACCGATGGATTCGGCAATTGGAAGAAGCGGAAAACTGTCCTATGACGTCATCGAAATTGGAATTACTAAATGAGTTCAAAGAAGCGATTAAGCGTGCACAAATGGTCGGTGCTTTGAAATACTGTATGCACAGTATGGAAAGGGTTGTTAGTGTAGTTAGGGGGGGGGGGGGGGAAGAGATTGACAAGGATATTTTGTTCTGATTTAAAAAAGGTTCTTCTTTAGATTTACGAAAATTTTCTGCAAAAAGGCGGGCAGAAAGACGATGATCAGCAGTTATCATTTGCAGAACTCGTGGAAAAAATTATGGAAGACGGCGGTGGTTTCAGTGCCGTCCTTAAACACATGGGTAATAAATATACTAATTCATAGGACTTGTCGAGACCTGAAATTTGCTGCGACTCGAGACCAAAAAAAGACCCGAGACTTTTCCCGGTTTGAAACTCGAGACCGAGACTCTCGAGCAGACTTAATAATTGAACATTTTAAAAATGCGATGCTTTTCTATTGAGATTTTTTAAACCAAAATGTTATAATTGCTCATGCTTAACATTTAAGGTGAAAGCCGGTTGAAGGCGGTTAACGGCAACTTGAGAAAATGGCTTGGAGATTCATACAACAAATTTAAGCAAGAATGCGAAAGATTTGGGGATTTCGTCGCGGAAGAAATTAAAGAATGGTGGGCTGAGCATAAGTCGTCGCCGGAGGGTACAACTTTCATAGGACTTGTCGAGACCTGAAATTTGCTGCGACTCGAGACCAAAAAAAGACCCGAGACTTTTCCCGGTTTGAAACTCGAGACCGAGACTCTCGAGCAGACTTAATAATTGAACATTTTAAAAATGCGATGCTTTTCTATTGAGATTTTTTAAACCAAAATGTTATAATTGCTCATGCTTAACATTTAAGGTGAAAGCCGGTTGAAGGCGGTTAACGGCAACTTGAGAAAATGGCTTGGAGATTCATACAACAAATTTAAGCAAGAATGCGAAAGATTTGGGGATTTCGTCGCGGAAGAAATTAAAGAATGGTGGGCTGAGCATAAGTCGTCGCCGGAGGGTACAACTTTTGAGCAAAAACTCGCTCTGATCGCAAAAGGCGTCCAAGTGATCAGTGGTAAGTTTATTTAGTATTTTGTCAGGTAAATTTGTGCCGGATCACAGCAGTTTTTGTGTTGCCTGATGAGGCTAAATCTGATATCTACATATCTATTTGTTGAGGGCCCTCCAAAAATTCACAATTATAATCTGAGATTGTGAAAGCTACAAAATTAAATGCTTATTTTATGAGTTGTTGCCTTTGACTCACACTGTTGGTGTCACAACAATTAATCATCCGAGGGCTTCCAATTTTAGGCAATAAAAAACTCGCTAAATAGCCAGGAAAATTTCAAAAATTTGAAAAGGATGATTTTTGCTAAGAAAACTGACTAAATTTGGAGAACATTTTTTAAATTGTAGAAATGTTGCTTTTTTCAAACTAATTTTGCATGGCACAAAAAGGCATAAAATCCCGAAACTAATTCACTATAGAGGCCTCAAAATGAGCAAAAGTCCGTTTTTTGCACTTATCTCAACAAACAATGCTTGCAGAAAATAGGCATTTGCCTAAATTTGGAAGTCCTCCTCTCTCTCTGTTCATCATCATTTATTGTGGGTGATTATTAGAGGATTGGGGATTATTAGAGGGTGGGGGATTACAGGAGTTTATACAGTACATTCACAGGATTCAAACCGCGGAACACCCAACTGCTTGCCGTCATGTTGCGACGATTTGTCGCAGCGGAGTGCCCAGAAATGCACGGCTTAATGCTGCAAGTGGCGACTGGCGAAGGCAAATCGTGGATTGTGGCAATGTTGGCGGCAATGCTTCATCTGACTAATCATTCAAACAAACGTGGTGACCAGCAGATAAAGGTGATTGAATAAAACTGATCATCAACGGGGGAAAACAAACAAAACATTTGATCACAACAAAAGGATGACGAGCCGATGTCTGGCCAGGGAATGCTCGTCGGCGTGATTACCAGCAACCATCATTTGGCCAAGAAAGACGCGGAGGAAATGGCCAATTTTTTTGACCTTTTCGGACTGACGGTTTCCCATATTGTGCTCGAATACTCGGATGAGGAAAGGTGGGGGATGTACAATACATAATATGCGGTACAATACATAATATGCGAATTTTTTCGATAAGCATTTAAATTATTCAAATATAATCCCTTTAACTATTTTTGTTATTATTTTTTAGGGGTTTGGTTTTTTCTGCAGCAATTTTTACATAAAAACTATTTAAAAATCCAATTAAATTTAAATCTCCTAAAACTGTTCTCCATTTACACCGCTGGTATCGAACTGCTGCTACTTCTTCTCGGAAACGAGATAGACCCGAAAACTCGGTTTCGGAATTCTCGACCTACCCGGGTTCGGAAATTTTATCCCGAGAATGAGGAAAGCAGCCGAATCCATTCCAACGGCATTTACCGTATTTCCTAAAATAGAGCCCCCGGGGGCTCTATTGTTCAACCCCCCCCCCCCCCAAAAAGGGGGGTTTTATTTTAGGGGGGGGCTCTAATTTAGGGGGGGGGGGGACCTATTTTTTTAGAAAATCTTAACAAAATTTGCAATTTTTGCAACAAATTTTGGCAAAATTGGACAATTTTGACTATTTTTTTCTGGCAAAATCAATCGCCGAATAGAAATTTTATTATTAAATAACAACATTTTTCGATATCTATGAGTTACCCAACCATTTTTCTGATGTTTTCTCCATTTTAAAAAATTTAAAAGTTAATCTCAATTTTTATCAAATAATTTTCACCAAAATTCATAACTACCTATTTTTAAAATGAACATTGTCAAAAAGTTTAAAAGTTATGACACTTTATTTTTAAAGGAATTTATTTTGATTAAAAAATAAATTCGAATATGACCTCTATTTTACCCGATTTCAAACCCCGGACCAAAATACAAACATTTTTTCGAAAATTAAAATCTTTCCAAAAATCAATTTTGGCCTCAAAATCATTTAAAAAGCAAAAAATTACAATGAAAAACAAGTAATGCTCAAATTCATGCTTTTTCAATGAAGGCCAAATGTGGAGGGAAGCTTATAAAAACTCTTATAAAAGTGCCGGAATGACAATTAGAACTTTTTCATTTTTTCTTTACAGAAATTCACTAATTTTTTTAAAATTCATATTTTTGCTTAAAGTTGGCCAATGACTTATAAACTTGGAGAAAAAATGGAGAAAAATAAACAAACATTTTTGCGTTAGTTTTCACAAATTTGAGAATCCAAAAAGTATGGCCAATTTGGCAAAAAAAAAATTCAAAAATTGGGGGGGGGGGGGCTTTATTTTAAGGGGGGGGGCTCTATTTAAGGGGGGGGGGCTCTATTGTTCAACCCCCCCCCCCCAAAAAAAGGGGGCTCTATTTTAGAGGGAGGGACTCTAATTTAGGGGGGGGGGCTTTATTTTAGGAAATACGGTATATAAAGCACATTTAGGTGATTAAAATAATCTGATTTTTACACCCACAGCTTGAGAGAGGCATATGCATGCGATGTCATCTACGGAACAATGCAAGACTACCAGAGCCAGGAGGCGTATGATGAATTCTTTGGAAAGGTCAAATACATATATTTACATATATATATATATGTAGTATATTTACAATAAATATATATATATTTACAATATATATGTAGTATATATTCAGGATGTCAGAGGTGGGCGTCGAATTGATGCAATAATCAATGATGAGGGCGATTTTTCAAAGGTCAGTTTTCTTGGAAAGGGGCATTAGGCAGGGCTCGGATCTCAAAATAAAAATAAAAAGCACAATCTCATTAATTCATTATTAGGCACTTAAAATGGATTGAATATTTCTCATTGTTAACAATATATTTAAGCATTTCATGTCAGAACTAAGCATTTTTTTATGAAAATGTTGCAAGAAAGGTCGAAATTGCATTTGATTTGTGCCAATGATTTCACTGTGTTTTGACATAGACGGTATTATCCTTTATGTGTCCGCACATTCAGATTTGAAAAAAAGGTCAACAATAAGCTGAACATTTACAATTACAATCCAGGATCTATATAGCTCCTGGATTGTCACCACGGTTCAGCGCCAGAAAAGTTTTTGAGACCATAATTTTTTGCAAACTCAACAAAACAAGATGAAATTGATTGACACCATTGGAAAGCTCTGGGGATGTTTTGAACAATTCATCAAGCAAAAGCGAACTCGATAAGCCTAAAAAAGTACGAATTTTGGCGACTTTCGATTTATAACTTTTTTGAGAAAGCTCGGACTGCGTAGCTTTTGCTTGATGAATTGTTCAAACATCCAGAGCTTTCAGAGCTTTTCAATAGTGCCAATTTCAATTTCATCTTGATTCGTTATTTGCAAAAAGTTATGGTCTTCAAAACGCTTCTGGCGCTTAACCGTGCTGCTCCGCCGTTGAACTCGCTTTCATATGAGGAAACAAATCGTTTCATGGCATTTTTCTTTAAATAAAAATGAGGTTTTCTGAGATTAAAAAAACTAACAATAAATATTCGAGAGGGATGCTTATTATTCAAAATTTTCATTTACGAATTTTTTTGTTGTTGCAGAATGACGATGTGACACAAGAGCGTGAACTTCGTTTGGCGACCAATTCACCGGGCATGGAAAGTCTGAACGAGATTTTAATGTTTGTGGCGTTAGCCCGGGACTTAATTTTGCGGGAAATGAAAAACAATGGCACGCTTACTGAAAAGGATGGCAATGCCACACTGACAGCCGAGCAAGTAAAGGAAGTCAAAGCGAATATGGTCAGTCCCCTGGAATTATTTGAATGTATAAATAAGTGCAGGGCTGCGATTCGTACTTGAAATTGACCCTCGTACTTACAAATTATAAACTGTACTTATTTCCAAGAATGTACTTGGAAATGAAAATTTCGAAGTGTTTTGATTTTTCCCCCAGGAAATGGACAGAAATCCTCCAAAAATTTACCTATTTTTGGCAAAGTTTCAAACAATTTGGCATTATGTAACCCACCATTTCAACAGAAAATACTGATCAATTTTTCGCATTTTGTTTACACTTTTTAATCAAATTTTGGCTACCGAGCCGAGGCCCACTCTTAGTGCCTTCAGTCCCGTACTGAAGCTAAGATTAATCCTAAGCCTAAGCTAGCCTAAGCTTAGCTTAGATAAAGCTTAGGCTTAGACTAAGACGTGCACGGGGATTCGGGAGTTTTGGCTTGGGTGGGATTTTGAGAGTAATTTCATAAAATTCCACCATTATGTACCTGGAAAACAAAAAGTGTGTACTTGGTCCTTGTCGTTACTCTATCGCAGCCCTGTATAAGTGTAACAAGGATGGATTCTGATCGCAATTTCAAAAAAAAAAATCAGAAACAGAATTCTGATGCCGTATGGTCAGAAATCAGTAAAATCTGAATTTCGTGAGTCAAAATGGTCAAAAATCGGAAAAAAAAATCAAGAAATTATTTGAAATAAATCACAAGTATTTTTTTACTAAATTTTAAATCTCATACACTAGGTAAATAACACAGCAGATTGAGAACATTTTAGATTTTAAACAATATTTGTCAGGAAAAATTCAAAATCAAATCAAAAACCTAATTCCCATAAAATTTTAACGGTGGCAAGGGGGGGGGGTGAGGGTTATTAACTTATTTAAACAATGTGAAAAAAATTTTGGAGAATTTTGATGTTTTTTGTTGAGATAATTCATACAAGAATTATTTCGGATTTTTCTGACTTTTTCCTAAAAACAGAAATCAAAATTCTGTTCCCCAGTTAAAACAAAATTCTGATGTCAAAATTGTCAGAAATCAGAATAACAGAATCCAGCCTGATAAATATATAATAAAAAGTTAGCAAAAAAGGATTTTAATTTTTTAGATTAAATTTATCGACCAATTTGTTGAGCACGCTGAAGAGACTAACAACAAAGAGGTAGTGTATACATAAAATGTATAATATGAAAGTAGCAAGAAATGTAAACTCCAAATTTCTCAGAAAATGAATTATTAAAAAATTGTTCTAAGTCGATAAAAACTTATTTTGGGGTCGTATAACCCAAATCTCAGAAACCCTTTAGAGCCTTTCAACTTTGAAAAAAATTAAAACCAATTTTTGCTTTTTGTTTGAATTCGGGTTTGGCGTTTTGAATTGGTCGATATAGTGGTCAGATTCGGGTTGTACGTCCCCGAAAACTCCAAGAAACACGTTTTATCGACTTTAAAAGAATTTTCGAAAACGAAAAGCGGGCTTTTGGTGCGTAGAACTTAGTTCTAATGCTAAATTTGCTTAAATTTCAGAAAATGCCTCCCAACGTTCGTCAACGACGACACCGCCGACAAATTCCGGTGACTGCCCGTGGAACAAATGCCAATGAAAAAGAAGAAGAAGCTGAAGAAAATGACTTAAGAAAAGAACTTGCTGAAATGGCACCGAAGATTCCCAAACATTTGCTCGACTTTGTCAAGTTGGAAATTGAGGGATGGTGCAGCTCGGCTTTACAAGCGCTTGGCTTGAACGACAAGGTGCAATACATCATGGAGACGGAGAACAACAACGGCACAACGAACAACAACGGCACAACGAACATCAACGGCACAACGACCAACAACGGCCTGCCATCGGCGATGACGCCGATGCGGATCATCCCGGTGGACAACATGAACAGCGGCATCATCGAGTCACAATCGCAATGGGACAAAGGACTGCAACAGATTGTCCAGATCGACCAACAAACGGAGATCACTCCATTGTCACTGCAATCCGCTTACAAAAACAACGTTGGCTTTCTGTGCCCACACACCAACATGACATCAATTACCGGCACTGCTGGCTCGAACAATGAGCGTGACTTTGTCGGCAACATTTTTAAGCTAATGACCATTAATGTGCCGCGCTTCAAAGACCGTCAGTACACAAAAGATGCCGATGATAAATTGTGCGAAAATGACGCCGAGTGGACAGAAAGCATTGTTGAAAAGGTACCATCCATCGATCACTGATCAACAGAAGAAGAAACATTTTTTGGGTGCCGGGACGTTTCTTAAAAGTCGAAATATATGTTCCAAAACATAGTGCCATATAAAGGCCAATTTTTTAAAGAGTGCCTTGTCATTAACTTAAAAAATATAACATTTTAATATTTTTATATTATTGTGTTTAGGCATTGGAGTACACAGATAAACGGGCGGTTCTGATCACCACCGGCTCCATCGAAGATGCCAACACGATTAAAGATGCATTGGCGGCGCGGATTGGCCAATCAAAGCGGCGAATTCGGACGTTCATTAAGGTGGTGCCCGCACACTAGGGATGCTCGAGACTTGAAATTTACCGAGATCCGCGATCGAGACTTTTTTGAAATTTTTTTAAAAAATTCATTTCGGTCAACCTTTAGTGCTCAGGGCTGAACAAGATCAGATTTCAATCTCAGAAGAGATCGCATAGTCCTGTCTGATCCCTATTCACGTTACATGTGTCAGATCGCGCTAATCATGAATTTGGCATTTATTTTAAGTGTAATCTCAACTCCTTCCCAACTTCAATATTTTTTTTAGGGCAGGACAGATGAGGAATCCGAATCTTTGAAAGAGAATATGTGCCAAGGCGACATTCTGATCGGCACAATGCTCATTGCGCGCGGTGTCGACATGAACCCTGCCGATGATGTGGGAAATATTTTTTGTGTGATTACTACCGTAGTATTATTTATTACCTTTACAGTTTTACAGCCGCACGGGCCGGCTTTCATATTTTATATACCGTATATCCTCTTAATCCCTCAACCTACTCAGAAAGGGCGACATTATTAGCGGATGGAGGATTATTAAAGGAGAAATGGGTTTTGTGTGTTCACCTACTCAGAGGTTGGGGGATTATTAGAGGTGGGGGATTAAAAGAGGATATACGGTATATAGGGCCGCGGACCCCAGTTTTGTGTCCGCACATTTAAATTTACAATTACAATCTAGAAGCTTTATAGGTAGCTCCTGGATTGTAAAGGGTAAGTACCCACTTGTCCGCTCACAAATGGATTAAATATAATAATAGGACCGAAGCCCTCACTAATGGACTTCCGTGGGATAGGCGGGGGCCTGGATGAATGTACGTAAAGAAAAGTCCAATTCATGCCTTTTAAGCCTTTTATTTAACAGGTGTTGCGCAATAAAGGCTTGGCGCATATCACCGCCTTTCCACCGCGGAACAACCGCGTCGAGGAGCAGGTGGCCGGCCGCGTGGCGCGGAAGGGCCAGCCGGGCTCCGGCTGTCTGATCATTCGTAAATCGGACATAAAGCGGCTGATCAGCGACGGCGGCGGCTGCCAAAACGAAGAATGGTCAGACAGAGACTGGGAAAATTGGCGCGACAAACGCGAGGCATTGGTCGCCGATCAGCTCACATCGTTCCTGCAGAATCGAATTCCGATACTGTCGTTTCGCGGTACGGTTGCTGCACAAAATGATTTTTATTATTAAATAAAAAATAAATAAATTTGGGAATGGAGGCCGGGGTGGTACCAGAATTTCTGGTGATTTTGGGCACCAGAATTCTGATTTCTGGTTTCTGGTTTTTTTTTTGCAACCAGAATTCTGATTTCTGGTTTCTGGTTTTTTAGAGTAAAAACCTGAAAAAAAAAAACCAGAAATTCAAGTCAAAAATTCAAAATTTTCTCGGCGGCGCCTATCGGGACCGCCGACCCACCCGCGCAACCAAAAGAAGCAGAATTCGCAAAAAATCCGCATTTTTAAAATTTAAAAATCGACAAAATTTTCGAAATTTTTAGATATTTTTCTACCAAAATGTTAAAAATTCTAAAAAATTTACTGAAAATTGAACTTTTTTGGAAAAATTTGCTAAGAAAAATGCAATAAAAAACCCAAAAAACACACCCCTAAAATCGAACTTTTTGGAGGAAAAATTGCTTAAGAAAAATGCGGGAATGATTAAAAAATTTCTGTTCTGGTTTTCTGATTTACCAGAATTTCTGGTCATTTTGGGCACCAGAATTCTGTTTTCTGATTTCTGATTTTTTAAATGAGGACCAGAATTCTGTTTTCTGGTTTCTGGTTTTTTTATGCAACCAGAATTCTGATTTCTGGTTTCTGATTTTTAAAAAGTCGATCAGAGCACATCGCTGGTCCGCACATTCAATTTACAATTACAACCCAGGAGCCATAATTGATTGTAAATGTAAAATGTCTAATGAGCAAGTTTTACAAATTTGCAATATGTCTACAATTACAATCCAGATGCTAATAGCTCCTTAATTGTAATTGTAAAATGGCTAGTGAATATGTCTAGTGATACAAATTTACAATATGTCTAGTGAGCAAGTTTTACAAATTTACAATATGAGTGAGCAAGTTTTACAATATGTCTAGTGAGCAAGTTTTACAAATTTACAATATGAGTGAGCAAGTTTTACAATATGTCTAGTGAGCAAGTTTTACAAATTTACAATATGAGTGAGCAAGTTTTACAATATGTCTAGTGAGCAAGTTTTACAAATTTACAATATGAGTGAGCAAGTTTTACAATATGTCTAGTGAGCAAGGGACACATAAAGCATGAGTACCAAAGTGCCAATTCAATTTCCGATGAAGGCAATAAATTTTCACAGTTCACAACTAATTAACTAATTAATTATTTGATGCCCATTTTGTTCTAATTACTATTTCTTTTGTTTTATCAGACGAACTTTACAAGCGAATGTGCGATAAAATGGGTGAAGTACGGTCAATTTGTGAGGAAGAAGAGGACTATTGTCAGTACGCGGCAGTTCAGATTCAAGAGCTGTGGAGCTTTTGGATCAATCGATTTGACCATGAAATTGCGGCATTAATTGAGGAAGGCAAAAAGGCCGGCAAGACGGTGACGTATGTTTTTATGGCAATTTGTTATTCATTAATGGCATATTGTTGGGTTGTGAGTGCCACCACTCTGATTTCGTAAAGTGCCGTCGTGCGTGTCGCTAAATGTTCATATTCAAACTCATTAAATCTTTTTTTAAATTTGTGATTTAATTGATTTAAGAGAATGAAAAAATGATATTATAAGTAAAATGGCATTCGGCACCCATTTATTTCAGTGATGTTTTGGATGGGCCTACGAAAGATGGATTCTTCCGGCGATTTGATGAATTCATTGAGTCCAAAATTGGCCAACTGAAAGAATTTGTTGCAGACCCAAGCAAAAGTGAGCTGCTCGAGAACCCGGCATATTTAATGAAGACGGCGCACCTAATGTTAAATTCCGAGCATCCGGAGATTGCAAGAGAAATGATCAAGTAATCGGACAGCTGAAATTCAAAATTCACGCTTAATTTTTAAAATTTTCATTATTATCTCTCCTATAAACTAAATTTTTAGGATTAAAATTCAAATCTTTCAGGAAAGTGGACCCGAATGACCCTGAATTTGCTTATATCAGGCTTTACTACGAGGCAAAGGCTCACGTTGAGCTGGGCCACAAGCTTTTTTTAAGACATAACAAACGAAGGCCGAAAAATCGCGAACTCCACGAGAAGGCTCTCAAATGCCTTGAAGAAGCGGTCAAAATTGTGGATAACAAAATGGCGTCGATTAACGGCGTGCTGTCCGTCCTGAACATTAAGCCGTCCAGTCGGCTTTCAAAGCAATTTCACCGAGATATTGAAGCGCTCAACATATTCCGACAACAATGCCTCACATCATTTAATACAATCGTGCGGATTGACCAACAGGTGGTTACGGCACAACTGACGGCAGGGCGAAGCCGGAGAAACTGCTCATCCCCGAGAGAAAATGCCTCCGATAAATTTTGGCAAAGCAAGGCCAATCTTCAGCTTAGAAAAGCTAATAAGCGAAAAATCGATTAGACTTTTTTTGGGGGGGGGGGGCGGCGTTTTCGCGGGGCGTTTTAGGCAGAGATTGGCTGAAAGGGTCGAGCGATTAGTTCGCGATTACCTAATCAAAAATAATCGACAAATCCAACGATTAATCGACCAACAAATAATCAAACGTGGGGAGGAAGCGGAGGGCAGGCAAATAGTTGGGGGTACGGTATCATTGAGCGGAGGGCGGACAAATGGTTGGGAGAGGGGCCGGGTCCATTGATTGGAGGGAGGACAAATAGTTGGGGGTACGGTATCATTGAGCGGAGGGCGGACAAATGGTTGGGAGAGGGGACGGGTCCATTGATTGGAGGGAGGACATAGTTGGGGGTACGGTATCATTGAGCGGAGGGCGGACAAATGGTTGGGAGAGGGGACAGGTCCATTGATTGGAGGGAGGACAAATAGTTGGGGGTACGGTATCATTGAGCGGAGGGCGAATGAGTGTAGTGAAAAATAGTTTTTCAACCACCAAAATTGCCAATTTTATTTCTTTATTTTTAAAACTCTGGTTCACTGAAATTGCTATTACAATACAAATTTTCAATTTTAGAAGGTTGGGGTTGCCAAAATCAAGGACTGTGTAGAAATTGACGATGCCGCACTCAAATACAAAAAAGAGATGAAGGAAGCCAAAAAGGCGGAAAAGCAGCAGAAATCGGCGGCAACCGAACCTCCGCGTACAGCAAATCCTTCCGGCCCAGACGACCCGCCTCCAGACGAACCGGGTTAGGGCGTTGAAAACCCATAAAAGTTCTTTGGAAACGACGTCTTTGACCGGATTTTGGCATTTTCCCATGGGTTAAAAGTACAGTTAGAAACAGAAGCCCGTTTAGCTAGGTAATAAAATGTTGAGATTTCTTCTTGTTGATCTAATGATCCAAAAATGGTGTTGGAACATAGCTGAAATAGAGGTGGGGGGAGGGGGGGAGGGGGTTGACATACCTAAATTTTTCCAAGGAATTCCTCCTTTCGAAAAATCAAATTTCCTCAGAATTTTTCACATCGTTGGTAATTGTCAGGCCAACTCTCCCCCCCCCCCCCCCCCCGACCTATTTTCATAATGAGATTCATTCAGCAGAAGCAGCAGCTGAAGATGGTAATGGTGATGACGACATCTCGATCCCTAAGGACGAGTTGGAGGCGATGAAGGATGAGGGTTTGTCCCACTTCTACAACCTGGACATTGCGATGCCGATACCGTCAATGTGGACAATTGGCCTGCTGTTTTTTGCCGGCGTGTTACAAATTGGCTTCGGCTTGATGTTGGCTTTTTGCTCCAGCGGTGCTGCTACGCAATGGGGCTGGTCTCTGATCAATGGGTAAGTAATCCGGGCCGTACCAACAGAGTTCCATCGTTCGAGTACTACCACTCCAACTGGAACTTTTTTGGTTGAATTGAATTTTATTTGCAAAATTTTAAATGTTTAATGCTGAGATTTTAAGATTTCGTCGGTTTTACACAGGGTGGCCATTTTTAAATAAGACATTGAAGGGCAAAAATAAGATTTTGGGGTACAAAATAAGGACACTTTTTGTGGACTAAGAAACACAATTTTTAACCGATTTATTCACAAAATAAACTGTGTAAGATTAATATTTTTCTCACCGATGATTTTTTGAGCAATTTAGGCCGACTTAAAAGAAATTGGTTACCATTTTTTTAAAGCGCCTTCACGGTAAAAGGGGTGGTTTCGGCGGCGCCTATAGGCGTCGGCGAGAAATTTTAAGGATTTAGGCAAAAACTTGTTTTTAAGCAGAGATTTCATTTTTAAACTATATTTGCTCAATTTACGCGAAATTTCACGAATTTTGCTAAAAAAATTGAACCAAAATTGGAAAAAAGTTAATTTTTCAAAGTTGTTTGGCACGTTTGATGTTAAAGAATGAAAATCATTAGAGAAAATTAGAGTTGGTCGAGACCGGGATTTTTGGGAAAAACCGGGACCGGGATTGACCGGGACCGTGAAAGCCAGGATCGCGACCGAGACCAGCATCAAGAATCGGGACCGGGATCGGGATTTCGCCATTTCAAAAACCGGGATCGGGATTTCGCCATTTCAAAAACCGGGATCGGGATTCAAAAACCCTGGAATTTCCCGACCGGTCCCGGTCGGGATCCCGGTCCCGACCAACTCTAGAGAAAATTTAAAAAAACATTGGCTGAACAGAAATAAAGACATCTGGCCACCCTGGTTTTACATATGACCCTCTCTAATAATTGCCCTCTTTCGGGAGAGGTTGAATATATTTTTTACCATTAATCTCACAAAAGGTAGAGACTTAGGGGTTCGTTATTAGGCCTAAGCCAACCTGGCTTGGGGTTCGTTAGGCTTAGGCTTAGGCCACCCTGGCTTGGGTTTGTTAGGCTTAGGCCTAAGCCACCCTGAGATGAACCCCTAAGCCTAAGCCTAAAACTAACGAGTCCTACGCAGGGCGGCTTAGGCCTAAGCCTACCGAACTTTGACAATAAGGTCCCCCTATTTTTCAACTTTGAACTGGTTCAAAACCCGGTTTAAAGGTTGAGCCCGCTAAAATTTTTGCTTGTTCATCGTTTTCAGCACTTGAGAAAACCTATAAAATCAGTTTTGTGCCAGATATTAAAAATATTGTCAGATCCTGATCAGCACCCTTGAAACCCTTATACATGGTGTTTTCAGCAAATTTGGGGAGGGGGTCGCAAAATGCGAAAGTACCATTCTTTGCCCCGGGGTAACAAAAAGAGTATATACCAGAGTTCCGAATCTGCGGATTTTTCCTCATTATGTGGTATTGGAAAGGTCCATGAGGATTTTTTTTTGAAATGCGGAATTGCGGATTTTTGTTGTCTTTTGAGGTCTTTGTGGGCTTTTTGTGGTTTTTTGGAAGGTCAATGAGGCTAAATTTTCAAAATAAGGTTTTTTTGTCGTTTTTCAAACGTTCGGGAGTTTTCTAATGCAAAAAAGCATCACATTCCTTTCAATTCTGGTTGCAAATCTGTTAACAAATTGAATTAAAAATTCAAAGATTTTCCACGGCGTCGCCTATCGGCACCGCCGGACCCTCCTCCTCTTTTACGCAAAAATTTGCGCGCAAAAAATGATGTAAAATCGCTAAAAATGCTAATTTGTGACAGGAAGTTGCTCAAGTGATTGTTGGTAACCAGAAATATAACGAATAAAGCCATGTTTACTTAAATTTTGTGGTTTTAATGAAGAAATGTCGAATTTGGGGATTTTAGGTTTCAAATGAGGATTTTTTAATGCTCCGATGCGGATTTTAAAAATTTTGAGATCGGAACCCTGGTATATACGGTATACGGATCACAAAATAAAATTTCAACGTTTTTTTTGTGAGACCACTGATCCTTGGCTTACAAAAGTTAGCATAAATTTCAGAGGTGAGTCGAATTCCGAATCGTTGTATTCCGATTTTCAAAAATCAATGAAATTCTACCAAAATTTAAAAAAAAGGCATTTTTGTTCCGCAGTAATTTGTACATAGAAATAATCTGTCTGTGCATTATATGTATTCAATATCATCATTTCCAGTGGATGGGACGACGTCTTAACGAGCCTCACGATGGCATTTGATCGATTGAAGGGAAAGGAGTCGCCGGCTTTCTCATGGGCCAAGTGGTTTGCCAAAAAAGTTGTGCATTATGGCAAAGTTGTGCTCGGCATGTTGGCCAAATCATTGGCCTCAGCATTCCCTAAATTGGAGAAGATTTTTAAATTTTGTGGCCAATCGACGGACGCCGCACCAGCGACGGAATTAACAAAAAAACAGATAAATAAACAAATAGAGCAGAAAATCTACAGAACGACCATCTTCAAAAGCTGGCCCACGATTGCCCGTAAGTGTTTTGTTCGAGTTGAGGTGTTCGGGCACCGACCAACCAACCAACCAGGACTGGGCGTAATTAAATTTTAAAAATCCGGTCCCTATTGACAACAAACATTTACTTAGACGGAGACCAAGGGGGTAATTTTGATCATAGGGCCCAGAAACGAAATGACTACCAATCGACTCCTCTCTCAGCCTAGCGCACGAATCTGCAAAAAATTTTGCTCGGGCTCAACTATGAAGGAAGTTATGGCCCCTCAAAGTTGGCCAAAAACCATAAAGGGGGACCCTATTGGTCAAAATTTTGCAGGAAATTTTTTTATTCTAAAATTGTCTAAAGCGGTTTTTGAATCGGTTTAAAAAAAATTTTGAAAATTAAAGAAACGACTTTTGAGTAACAAAAGTCGGATATTATAATGAAAGGCCGCTGACGGCCCGCAAACAGCCCCTGTGGTTTAGCTATAAATTCTATCCCTACTGATCATTCATATAGGCTTTGAAATTAAATTCAGAACATTTTAGCTTCATAATTAAGTCCGCGTTGCAGATTTGTGCGCTAGGCTAGAGTGGAGTCGATTGGTAACATTTTCCGACCAATGGTGCTAGCTCGTTTCGAAAAAACTGCCACTTGGTCCTGTCCTTCACTGACGGATTGTCTGTCCTTCACTGACGGATTGTCTGTCCTTCACTGACGGATTGTCTGTCCTTCACTGACGGATTGTCTGTCCTTCACTGACGGATTGTCTGTCCTTCACTGACGGATTGTAGTTCCTTCACTGGCGGATTGTCTGTCCTTCACTGACGGATTGTATGTCCTTCACTGACGGATTGTCTGTCCTTCACTGACGGATTGTCTGTCCTTCACTGACGGATTGTCTGTCCTTCACTGACGGATTGTCTGTCCTTCACTGACGGATTGTCTGTCCTTCACTGACGGATTGTCTGTCCTTCACTGACGGATTGTCTGTCCTTCACTGACGGATTGTCTGTCCTTCACTGACGGATTGTCTGTCCTTCACTGACGGATTGTAGTTCCTTCACTGGCGGATTGTATGTCCTTCACTGACGGATTGTATGTCCTTCACTGACGGATTGTCTGTCCTTCACTGACGGATTGTCTGTCCTTCACTGACGGATTGTATGTCCTTCACTGACGGATTGTATGTCCTTCACTGACGGATTGTCTGTCCTTCACTGACGGATTGTCTGTCCTTCACTGACGGATTGTCTGTCCTTCACTGACGGATTGTATGTCCTTCACTGACGGATTGTATGCCCTTCACTGACGGATTGTATGCCCTTCACTGACGGATTGTATGCCCTTCACTGACGGATTGTCTGTCCTTCACTGACGGATTGTATGTCCTTCACTGACGGATTGTATGTCCTTCACTGACGGATTGTCTGTCCTTCACTGGCGGATTGTCTGTCCTTCACTGACGGATTGTCTGTCCTTCACTGACGGATTGTCTGTCCTTCACTGACGGATTGTCTGTCCTTCACTGACGGATTGTCTGTCCTTCACTGACGGATTGTCTGTCCTTCACTGACGGATTGTCTGTCCTTCACTGACGGATTGTCTGTCCTTCACTGACGGATTGTCTGTCCTTCACTGACGGATTGTCTGTCCTTCACTGACGGATTGTCTGTCCTTCACTGACGGATTGTCTGTCCTTCACTGACGGATTGTAGTTCCTTCACTGGCGGATTGTAGTTCCTTCACTGGCGGATTGTCTGTCCTTCACTGACGGATTGTCTGTCCTTCACTGACGGATTGTCTGTCCTTCACTGACGGATTGTCTGTCCTTCACTGACGGATTGTCTGTCCTTCACTGACGGATTGTCTGTCCTTCACTGACGGATTGTCTGTCCTTCACTGACGGATTGTCTGTCCTTCACTGACGGATTGTCTGTCCTTCACTGACGGATTGTCTGTCCTTCACTGACGGATTGTATGTCCTTCACTGACGGATTGTCTGTCCTTCACTGACGGATTGTCTGTCCTTCACTGACGGATTGTCTGTCCTTCACTGACGGATTGTCTGTCCTTCACTGACGGATTGTCTGTCCTTCACTGACGGATTGTCTGTCCTTCACTGACGGATTGTCTGTCCTTCACTGACGGATTGTCTGTCCTTCACTGACGGATTGTCTGTCCTTCACTGACGGATTGTAGTTCCTTCACTGGCGGATTGTATGTCCTTCACTGACGGATTGTATGTCCTTCACTGACGGATTGTCTGTCCTTCACTGACGGATTGTCTGTCCTTCACTGACGGATTGTATGTCCTTCACTGACGGATTGTATGTCCTTCACTGACGGATTGTCTGTCCTTCACTGACGGATTGTCTGTCCTTCACTGACGGATTGTCTGTCCTTCACTGACGGATTGTATGTCCTTCACTGACGGATTGTATGCCCTTCACTGACGGATTGTATGCCCTTCACTGACGGATTGTATGCCCTTCACTGACGGATTGTCTGTCCTTCACTGACGGATTGTATGTCCTTCACTGACGGATTGTATGTCCTTCACTGACGGATTGTCTGTCCTTCACTGGCGGATTGTCTGTCCTTCACTGACGGATTGTCTGTCCTTCACTGACGGATTGTCTGTCCTTCACTGACGGATTGTCTGTCCTTCACTGACGGATTGTCTGTCCTTCACTGACGGATTGTCTGTCCTTCACTGACGGATTGTCTGTCCTTCACTGACGGATTGTCTGTCCTTCACTGACGGATTGTCTGTCCTTCACTGACGGATTGTCTGTCCTTCACTGACGGATTGTCTGTCCTTCACTGACGGATTGTCTGTCCTTCACTGACGGATTGTAGTTCCTTCACTGGCGGATTGTAGTTCCTTCACTGGCGGATTGTCTGTCCTTCACTGACGGATTGTCTGTCCTTCACTGACGGATTGTCTGTCCTTCACTGACGGATTGTCTGTCCTTCACTGACGGATTGTCTGTCCTTCACTGACGGATTGTCTGTCCTTCACTGACGGATTGTCTGTCCTTCACTGACGGATTGTCTGTCCTTCACTGACGGATTGTCTGTCCTTCACTGACGGATTGTCTGTCCTTCACTGACGGATTGTCTGTCCTTCACTGACGGATTGTCTGTCCTTCACTGACGGATTGTCTGTCCTTCACTGACGGATTGTCTGTCCTTCACTGACGGATTGTCTGTCCTTCACTGACGGATTGTATGTCCTTCACTGACGGATTGTATGTCCTTCACTGACGGATTGTCTGTCCTTCACTGACGGATTGTCTGTCCTTCACTGACGGATTGTCTGTCCTTCACTGACGGATTGTCTGTCCTTCACTGACGGATTGTATGCCCTTCACTGACGGATTGTCTGTCCTTCACTGACGGATTGTCTGTCCTTCACTGACGGATTGTCTGTCCTTCACTGACGGATTGTCTGTCCTTCACTGACGGATTGTCTGTCCTTCACTGACGGATTGTCTGTCCTTCACTGACGGATTGTCTGTCCTTCACTGACGGATTGTCTGTCCTTCACTGACGGATTGTCTGTCCTTCACTGACGGATTGTATGTCCTTCACTGACGGATTGTATGCCCTTCACTGACGGATTGTCTGTCCTTCACTGACGGATTGTCTGCCCTTCACTGACGGATTGTATGCCCTTCACTGACGGATTGTCTGTCCTTCACTGACGGATTGTCTGTCCTTCACTGACGGATTGTCTGTCCTTCAGTTTCAGTTTTGTGCAATTCTTTTTTGTATAAATGCACGGTAATAATATTTCTAATTCCATTTAAGAACAAAGTCTCACCGCGATGCTGCCCGAGGACAATAAATTCTGCAAATTCCTCGAAAAGAATCCAAACTTTGCGCAAAACATTCAAATGGGAGCCGGCCTTGTCATGGACAGCGGCTTGGACATCAAAGAATATTACAAAAGTTCCAAAACACTGCCTTACTCAAAAGGGCTTACGCGATCGTTGGCCCAAAAAGTGCTTAAGCGAGAGGTGGCCCGAAAATTGGTTAAGCGATCGGTGGCCGTTGGCTGTCAAATGGGACAAAGAGTGGTGGATAAAAAGTTTCGAGAATCGTGCTCAAAAAAACGCGCCAAAAAAGGCGACAACGGCGGCAACTTCTGGTCTCATCTTTTTGAAGTTTGTGTTGTACAGTTTATGTTTGCTTGACATATTTTAATTGGCCAAGTTGGGAGGTTATTGACATCAGAATTTTAAACTAAAAATTTTTAACTTTTTAATCTGATTTTATTTTTTTATTTGATTAATATAATTTATTCGTTTTAAGCAAAATTTTCACTGTTAAAAAGAGCCCCAGTTTTGTTGCCGGGACTGTCCCCGGACTCGGTTTTTTCATCGGGATTTCATCTTTTTTCCACATGTTTTTTATCCTTGAAATTCTCGTTCTCGACTTCGTCCATTTATAATTAATAGTAAAATTTTCCTATTTATATGTATTAATTATTTTTTGAAAAATTAATGGTAACGTGTGTAATATGGTGAATTTAGGAGGCCGTGTCAGCAGTCATTACATCGGATTTGATCCCCAACGCTACCGTTAACTTGGCCGATAAAGCATTCACACATGCTATGAAATATGATAAGATGCAAGAGAAATTTGACGAATGTGTTTTTTTGGAAGATCGCGAGGAAAGTGGCATGTAAGTGATGATGAAATTTTAGAAATAAAACAAAAAAAAATTTTTTAAACATTAAAATAGGTATATTAATCTGTCATTTTTTATATTTTTTTTTATTGCGCCAAATATAAAAATGCTCATAATTAATCAATTTTTTTATCCAATTGAGAATTTGTCAACTGTGTAGGGTTCCTCGCCACCGTAGGATTGAGGGGGGAGGGGGTGCTATTTTAAACAAGAATTTATATTTTTAAATTTCTTTTTTTAAGGACGGCAACGCAAGCGCGTGAATGTGCTGAACAAATTAAGAAGAAAAATGGTGGGAAATGGCCAAGCGGGACAAAAAGAGAGGAAAAGGGAGATAGGGGAGAGGGAACAAAAGGAAGCAAAAGCAAAAAAGAGGGAGAGGAAGCAGGAGGAAGCAAAAGCAAAAAAGAGGGAGAGGAAGCAGGAGGAAGCAAAAGCAAAAAAGAGGGAGAGGAAGCAGGAGGAAGCAAAAGCAAAAAAGAGGGAGAGGAAGCAAAAGGAAGCAAAAGCAAAGAAGAGGGAGAGGGAGCAAAAGGAAGCAAAAGCAAAAAAGAGGGAGAGGAAGCAGGAGGAAGCAAAAGCAAAAAAGAGGGAGAGGAAGCAGGAGGAAGCAAAAGCAAAGAAGAGGAAGCAGAAGAAAGCAAAGAAGAGGGAGAGGAAGCGCAACACAATGGTGTGAAGAAATTTGAGAATAAAGGCAAAAGGAAGGAAGAGCTGGATAAGGCGAAGATGCAACAGAGGGCGCGAGAGATGTTGGCAAAGGGAGCAAAAAAAGTGGGAAATGGAGCAAAAGGAGAGAGAAATGGAGCAAAAGAAGAGGGAGAAGGAGCAAAAAAAGTGGGAAAGGAATCAAAAGCAAAAAGAGTGAAGGAAGCACAACAAGCCTGCAACAAACTGATCCTTCCAACGTCCTCCGAACGCAACGAACTGGAGAAGGCCCTTAAAAAGTAAGTTGGTAGCAAATGAATTAAAGTGGTTAGACTTGACCTAAGCTTAGGTTAGGCTTAGCCCAAGCCTAGGTTAGACTTGACCTAAGCTTAGGTTAGGCTTAGCCCTTAGACTTGACCTAAGCTTGGGTTAGGCTTAGCCCAAGCCTAGGTTAGACTTGACCTAAGCTTAGGTTAGGCTTAGCCCAAGCCTAGGTTAGACTTGACCTAAGCTTAGGTTAGGCTTAGCCCAAGCCTAGGTTAGACTTGACCTAAGCTTAGGTTAGGCTTAGCCCTTAGACTTGACCTAAGCTTGGGTTAGGCTTAGCCCAAGCCTGGGTTAGACTTGACCTAAGCTTAGGTTAGGCTTAGCCCAAGCCTAGGTTAGACTTGACCTAAGCTTAGGTTATAGCCCAACCTAGGTTAGACTTGATAGGTTAGGCTTAGCCCAAGCCTAGGTTATACTTGACCTAAGCTTAGGTTAGGCTTAGCCGAAGCCTGGGTTAGACTTGACCTAAGCTTAGGTTAGGCTTAGCCCAAGCCTAGGTTATACTTGACCTAAGCTTAGGTTAGGCTTAGCCCAAGCCTAGGTTAGACTTGACCTAAGCTTAGGTTAGGCTTAGCCCAAGCCTGGGTTAGACTTGACCTAAGCTTAGGTTAGGCTTAGCCCAAGCCTAGGTTAGACTTGACCTAAGCTTAGGTTAGGCTTAGCCCGCCCTTAGACTTGACCTAAGCTTGGGTTAGGCTTAGCCCAAGCCTAGGTTAGACTTGACCTAAGCTTAGGTTAGGCTTAGCCGAAGCCTAGGTTAGACTTGACCTAAGCTTAGGTTAGGCTTAGCCCAAGCCTAGGTTATACTTGACCTAAGCTTAGGTTAGGCTTAGCCCAAGCCTGGGTTAGACTTGACCTAAGCTTAGGTTAGGCTTAGTCCAAGCCTAGGTTAGACTTGACCTAAGCTTAGGTTATAGCCGAAGCCTAGGTTAGACTTGACCTAAGCTAAGGTTACGCTTGGGCTTAGCCCAAGTCTAGGTTAGACTTAGGCCAAGCCTAGGGTTACGTTTGGTTAGACTTTTTTATCGCACACTCAGTCCGAAATAGTTTTTCTATCACACTTCAGGCTTGAAGATGAAGCGGAGGAAATTGAGAAGGGTAGGGCAAACGCTGAGCAATCGTCTAATGCAGAAACCGATGGATCAGCGCCATTGGGAGTGAGTCCACTTTTGAATTTAAAAAACTAAACATTCGGCTTTTGGTTTACCGTGAGAGATATGCTTGGGTTGATGTTGACTACTGTAGAAATGGACGCTTTTCTTACAAATTATTGTATTAGCCTTGGATTTTGATCATTTTTGTAATGTTAAATACCGTATTTTTTAAAATTTCGGTTACAAATCTCTTACAAATTTAGTCGGAAATTCAAAAATTTTCTTGGCGGCGCCTATCGGCACCACCGACCCCCCCCCTTACCCCCTACTAAAGCAGAATTCCCAAAAAAAAATTGCATTTTTAAAATCGAAAATCGGCAAAATTTTCGGAAATCCATGCCCAGAAGTGAAGCAGAATTCTAAAAAAATTATTGAATTTTTAAAAGATTTACTGTATTTCGAGCCATTTTTTAAAATGTACTGATTTTTGACCCGAAAATCTGATATGAAAAATTTTTGAATTTTTGACTCAATTTGTAGAGAGATAACAACCAAATTGGAAGGAAAGTGATTCTTTTTTGCATTAAAAAACTGCCCGAACATTTGAAAAGCCACAAACCCTCATTTTGAAAATTTAGCATCATTATCTTCCAAAAAACCACAAAATGAGGCTAGCAACCAATTAAAAAGTCATTTTTTATAATTTTTTTAGTAATGAAAGAGGTGGGAAGGTCCTCAGGTGTCCACGGAGTCGTGATGAAACTTGGCACACTGATAGATCACCCCCACATTTCTACCACAAAGTGCCATTCATTTTTGCTATAAAGCCCTGGGGAATGAGATATAAGCCTTCAAAGTTTATGCATTTTCACTTAACAAAATAAAATAACAAGCAGTTAAGTGGTTGTGTGGCCTGGTGGTTGTGTTCTCAGGGGCTTTTTTGTTTGTGAAAATTCGAATACTCTTCGCTTCTACATTTTTTTCTTTTTTTTTTCTTACAAAATTAACATAAAAATAATGATCACCCAACAAAATTTTATTCAAATCAACTTTTAGATGACGAGATTTCTATAAAACGAGATCAAGAAAAAATTCTTAAAAATAGTACTTCTCACAGGCTACCTACCAGTCAATTTACGAAGTTAAAATTCGTTCACAAAATTTTATTTTAATCATGGAAAAATAGATTTTGATTTGAAGACTTGGTAAATGATAATGAAGGAATATTACAATTAAAATAGGACGAAAAGATATGGGTTTGAAATTGAAAGCTCGGATGATTGTCGAGATCATGAGTACAATCAGGTGAATGAATAATGAAATATTTTTGGTGCTATGACAATTTGTC
The DNA here is from genome assembly GCA_018350325.1 of Globodera rostochiensis. Lineage (NCBI taxonomy): Eukaryota > Metazoa > Nematoda > Chromadorea > Rhabditida > Heteroderidae > Globodera > Globodera rostochiensis. Next base: position 436,773 of record JAEVLN010000025.1, read on the forward strand.
AAAAAAACTTACATTAGTGTCACACCAGCAAACATGACGAACCGTCGTCGTTAGCTCCGTCTTTGGAATGTTTTTTCAAAATAAAAATGTTTGATTTGCTGGTGAAGACAACAAAACAAATAAAAGAATAAATAAAACTAGTAAAATAAAAATTTCCATATTTTTCGATTACTTTTAATTTTTCTTTGGAAACCTTTTCTTTGCGCGTCGTCACATTTTGGCTAATTTGACGAATCGTATGTATTAGGTCAAGCTGTTCGAGACCTGAAAATACCGAGAGCCGAGACTCTCGAACAGCTCTAGTATTAGGGCAGGGGTTTGTGCTGATTTATCAATGCATTTTCAGAAGCTGTGGATCATTCCGCCCAACTCCCTTCCTTCGATCGTTGGTCGTCCTTTGCACTTGAGGAATTATAACAATCTGCCTTTTCAAGTAAGTGAACTGATAGAAAAAGTGTCCGGGCACATTTTTCTTGTTTCTTGATAAAATTTAGCCAAAAGGTGACGGAGATTTATTAAACACAACTTTAAAAAGTTGTTACATTTTTGAAAATTACGGAAAATGGCGTTTTTTGCCCATAACTTTGTGCGTTTTGATTCTTGGCATGTAACAAATTAGTACATTTGTACAAGCTATCGACGTGGGTTCATAAAAATGTTTTGTTTTTGGGTTTTCGATTGAAAGGGCACATAAAAACTTTTTGTAAAAATTCGGGATTTTTAAATGCAATAGTCATGGATTCGAAAATGTCAAACTGCTGCTTTTTCAAATTAAACCGGTTGTGTAATTACTACAACTTTTTACATTGTTTTCAAGCCAAATCATAAAAAATAAAGAGTTGACAGATCGGGACGCCATTTTTTTGCATTCAATGCAGAATTGCCAGGCAAATTAGGGGGATACTTAACACCCGTAAACCCAGCATCTTAAACCTGTTTAAAACCCGAAAACCCGGGTTCGGCATTTTTGACCTAGGTGATTTTGAAATTTTTATCTTGAAATTGAGAAAGTGTAGAGAAGCTTTTCTAGCAGCAAATATGTATGCTCTACTCATCTAGAATGACGAGGCCATACAATTCGTGACAAACGCCCCGCAATCGTCTAAAGCACAATCCGTTGGATCACCGACAAACGTCGCGAAATCGTCTGCAGTATCCAGTGAATCAGCGCCATTGGGAGTGAGTCCACTTTTGAATTTAAAAAAACTAAACATTCGGCTTTTGGTTTACCGTGAGAGATATGCTTGGGTTGATGTTGACTACTGTAGAAATGGACGCTTTTCTTACAAATTATTGTATTAGCCTTGGATTTTGATCATTTTTTGCAATGTTAAGTTTTCACCCAGCTTATTTATCTCTTCGAAGACACTTTGTAGCCCGGTCATCCATACCCGTTTTGGTTCTAGTGCAAAAATGTATGAGTCCAATCGATTTTATGAGTCAAATCGATTTTTATGAGTCCAATCACGCATTTCAGAATTCATGAGCTTCTACTTACATATATGTTCTACTCATCAAAAGCATTCGAATGGTACTAAAGATGTTTAATTTGGTTGACTTTGAAAAGAGACATCGATTTAAGTAAATCTGAAATGCCTGATTGGACTCATAAAAATTGATTGGACTCATAATAGTCGATAGGACTCATAAACTGCTCTAGAACCACCGTTTTACCTATAGAGAATTTTGTGTTCTTCCTGAATTCCTATTCGTTTTTTCCGAAAATAATTTCTAACCCCCTAGGGTCTTTTTTTCTGAATTTACGATCATTTTATCAGTATTTTTGGGGGGGGGGGGTGGGGTCCTCAGTGTTTCTGATGCCTTATTCCCTTGCTGAACCTGTTTTGGGGTTTTGAGATGGCCTGTCCTGGACACTTAGGGACAGGGCTGTATCGAAATTTCGATTTTCGTCTTTCGATTTCGACTTTTTTTTTTTTACTTTCGACACAGCCTGCTTAGGGAGTGCCACTAAAAAAAGGGCGTTGCTTGCGACTGACCCTTTGATGGGGAAGGAAAAGTTTGGGGGAGAGAGGGCAGTCCAATGGACTTTGGAGTAGGACAGCTCAGAAGCCTTTTAAGCAAGGCTCCCGAAAAATGCGTCAGTAGAAAATGCGTCAGTGATTATTAAAAGTCATGCAAAACATGTTTCTGGAGGTTTTTGGGGTCTACGAATCCAATTCCGAGCTCTGTTACAGTCAATTCCAAACCCCGGACCAGAATTCGAACATTTAGTCGAAAATTCAAATTTTTCTAAAAATCAAGTTTGGCCGCTAACCCGTCCGAAGCCAACCACGATTGCCAATTCTGTCTAGTATTGAAGCTAAGCCTAAGCCAACCTGGCTTGGGGTTTGTTAGGCTGAGGCCTAAGCATAGCTTAAGCCTAGCTTAGGCTTAGCCTAGCTTAGGCTTAGCCTAAGACGTTAGGAGATTCGGGAAGTTTTGGCTTGGGTGGGATTCTAGACATTTTACAACGAAAGTAATAATCGAATTCATATTTTTGAATGATTTTGAGACAAACTGGATTTTTTTAAATTGTTCGAATTTGGTTTGAGGTTCGAAATCGGCAGAAATGGATGTTAGAATTATAGTCTAAGCCCCTAATTCCGGTAAAAACACTTTTTTCTCGACTTTTGATAATCACTGACGCATTTTCCACTGACGCATTTTCTACTGACGTATTTTCCACTGACGCATTTTCTACTGACGTATTTTCCACTGACGCATTTTCTACTGACGTATTTTCCACTGACGCATTTTCTACTGACGTATTTTCCACTGACGCATTTTCTACTGACGTATTTTCCACTGACGCATTTTCTACTGACGTATTTTCCACTGACGCATTTTCCGGTCACCTTTAAGCAACAATGGTCCGGAATAAGCCAAAAAAAGAACACTTTTGTAAAGAATGTTTTATTTATGGATACTAAAAGTGGAAATACGGGGGGGTTTTATACAATAAGGAATGGGGGGGGGATCCAGGGGGTTGTTCTGAGGATCAAAGTTCAGGCACGGCTCATTAAGTGTACGAGAGACGGCGGCAGCGGACATCAGGGAACGAGCGCGTCGGATGATCAACACGGCGATGTTGAACAAGTAGGGTTGGCCAGAGGATTTATCGAAGATGGGAGGGGGGGGGGGGATTTTGGATCAAAAAATGGTTGAACCTTTTGGGAAGCCAATCGGTGGGACCAAAAAGGAGTGCCAATGTTCAAACATTTAGTGTTTGATTATTTATTTAACGAATAAAGAGTGAAAAAGAGAAAGGAGGTTTTCATCAAAAGTACGATGCTTTTTCTGTCGGAGACATGGCCACCCCCTGAATAGCCCCAGCCCTTTCAAGAATTAATAAAAACCTTCTGATTTTTAATAGCATTAGAATGAAAAAAAGTGAAATGCAGATCCATACAAATCGAATCCCCTATTAATTAGTACAATCAGTTGGAATAATGAAATATTTTGTCTGGTGCTTCACATTAGTGTCACACCAGCAAACATGACGAATCGTCGTCGTCAGCTCCGTCCTTGGAATGTTTTTTCAAAATAAAAAATGTTTCATTTGCTGGTGAAGACAACAAAACAAATTAAAAGCATAAAATTTCCATATATTTTTCGATTACTTTTAATTTAACAATTTTCTTTGGAATGCATTTTCAGGCGACGATCAATTATTGGCCCTTCTTTCTTCCTTCGAACGCTGCTGATACTTTGCACTTGAGGAATTATAACAATCTGCCTTTTCAAGTAAGTGAACTGCTAGAAAAAGTGTCCGGCACATTTTCTTGTTTCTTGACAAAATTTAGCCAAAAGGTGGCGGAGATTTATATGTATAAGCACAACTTTAAAAAGTTGTTACATTTTTGAAAATTACGGAAAATGGCGTTTTTTGCCCATAACTTTGTGCGTTTTGATTCTTGGCATGTAAAATAGATCTTTGCTTACAAATTAGTACATTTGTGCAAGCTATCGACGTGGGTTCATAAAAATGTTTTGTTTTTGGGTTTTCGATTGAAAGGGCACATAAAAACTTTTTGTAAAAATTCGGGATTTTTAAATGCAATAGTACTGGATTCTAAAATGCCAAACTGCTGCTTTTTCAAATTAAACCGGTTGTGTAATTACTACAACTTTTTACATTGTTCAAGCCAAATCATAAAAAATAAAGAGTTGACAGATCGGGACGCCATTTTTTTGCATTCAATGCAGAATTGCCAGGCAAATTAGGGGAATGCTTAAAATCCATAAACCCAGCACCTAAAACCTGTTTAAAACCCGAAAAACCGGTTGCGGTTGCTCGAGCCAAATATGTAAAAAGTCACGCGGGAAGTGTAATTTTGGAGAGGCAAGTAGTCGTTGGCTCCAAATGTAGAATAGACGTCCGTGGTGCTGATGGAACGCTTATTGAAGTCAAGGGGACAACAAGCACGGATCCGAACTACAAACCCACCATTTCATCCGCTCAGCAACAATTAGTTAAACGCGGCAAGCTCAAAGTGGTGCTCCAGAGGTATAAGTTGAAAATTGCCAAAGTCAAAATTGGGCGCACGAGGCAAAAAAAAAAGGATAAAAATTTAAAAAAAAACAACGAATTTTTTTGTTGCTCTGAAATTATTTTATTTTTTTGCTGTAAATTTTTTTGGGTTTTTAATTAAGAAGACAATTTTTAAAATCCTTGGAGCGGAAACCCCATCAGTGCCAACATGAAAATTTTAAAGTGCATTCGGGATGATTTCGAAACGGGGATCCGAATTCGAAAAAATTAAAGAATAAAATTTTCCTAAAATGATAATGTATTATTTTCTTTAATTTTAACCAGGAAAAAAAGCCTTTTAGTACAGGGGAAGGGCGGGGCGAGGACTTTAAATTTGCACCGAAATTTTGTCATTAAATTTCACACTTTGTGCCTTTTTTAGGGTTACTGAAGAGGAGGTTGTCGCTGCAGAGTTATCACACCGGGAACAACACCGCTTTAATCACCGTCAAAGGGCTCATTATGCAGTGGTCAAGTCTGTAAAGAATGGACTGCGGGTTATAAATGCGCTTGGCGTGCTTAATGATTTGGGTACTGTTCTACAAGTGTGTATCCAGCAAGGTGGTGAGGCTGCGCTTCGTAAAGGGATGGAAATTGTGGTCGGACGGTATGTTTGTTTTATAAATGGTATTCACTCTCGGGACAAAAACCAATGCGCGCTTATTTTTGAACAAATTCGAAAAACAGCTTAAAAACGTTAAAACGAAGAAATTTGTATTGCTAAAAACATGTTTTTGCGCATATTCTCCCCTATTGGTACATACTAGAGACCGGTCGAGACGAGATCTCGAAAAATCTCGAGAAATCTCGTCTCGAATAAAACGTCCTATCATTTTCTCGCTCTCTTTACCTGTACTCCACAACCAATCTCTCGTCGTGTCTGCCTTTCACTTTCACATACTCTCTCGTCCTATCTTCTTCTCTCTCTTTACCTTGCCCCCACACCCCTCTTCCCGCGATGGATATTCCACTTTACTTATTTAGTTTACTCACGGTTTGGATCAAAAAACCAAAAAACTCATTTTAAAAGTTTAAACTCATCGGTCCTCACAAGAACTTCACAATGAGTTTAAAACCCAACATACTGTACATATAGCCGAACTCTGGCTTTAGTTTATGCTTTCTTAAACATTTCAGAGTTGGCCAGACTGCCGCTGTTGGACTGGTATCTTCTGCTGCTGTTGCTACTGGTGTCCCTTTCGGGCTGGCAGCGGTTTGTCAAATTGCGATGGGCTTCTCGGCTGGAAGTGAGTATATAGAGAATATTAAAAACAAAATTATGCCCCAATGAATGAATGAATGAATTGATTTGAGTTTTCTTATATCTCAAAAAGTCTTATTAAAAATATAAAAAATTGACTGATGTCTGGTGCAAATATGTACACACATTTATGTATTATTTAATTGATATTTTTTATCTTTTTTCAGAGGTTATAGAGGTAGCATTGAACGCGAATGAGGACAGGCAATTAACGGTGGAAGAATGGGAGAAAATCCATGAAGACTTAAAGATTTGTTCGAAGCGAGGACGATTTAGGATGTTGTCGTGAATGGTTCTGTTCTGATAAAAATATTTAAAATTCGTTAACTTTCCTTTTATTCACTTGATTATTCAAATTTGGCATAAAACTTAATGACTTTTCAATTCAAGCGCGATGCAACTTTTGACAAAAAACCTCAAACCGCTTGGCTGGAGAAAACTTCTTTTCCCTCCCCCCAGAAGTTTTCAAAAAAAAAAAAATTGCTTTTGAAAAAATTAAAAATCGACAACATATTTGAGAATTTTGAGCAATTTTCTTAATTTTAAGATTTTTCCCGTTCCCGCACGGGAATGCCGCAAAAAACTTGCGGGATTTTTGCGGGTGCGGGATTCCCGTCCCGCAACTTTCGCGCTGATCACGAATTTGGCATTCATTTAACGTGTAATCTCAACTCCTTTCCAACATTAATAATTTTTTAGGGCACGACGGATGAGGAATCCGAATCTTTGAAAGAGAATATGTGCCAAGGCGACATTTTGATCGGCACAATGCTCATTGCGCGCGGTGTCGACATGAACCCTGCCGATGATGTGGGAATATATTTTTTGTGAAACTACAGTAGTATTATTTATGGGGGATTATCCAGAGGTGGGGGATTAAAAGAGGATATACGGAATATAGAGGGCTGGAAAAAATTTCGGATCCGAAATTTTGGATTCCGGAAAATTTCGGGTTTTTTGGCCGTTTCGGAATTTGTATTAAATTTTGGATTTTACACCCCCTAATATTAAGGATAGGATTTTTGAAGTAAGAGCAAGTTTGGTGATAGTGTAGTGGTTCGCGGTGTGGTTGTTCAAATCCCTGACTATGGAGTCTGTTTAACTCTTTTTTCCTACTTTTGTCTGAGCATTTACTGTGGTTAAACAATTCAAAAATATTTTTCGTGTGTAGAATTTACTGAATATTTAAAAAATTTATAAATTTGTTCAAAGTTGTTTAGTGTCATAAAACGCAGAAACGCCGCGGATCCCAGTTTTTGTGTCCGCACATTTAAATTTACAATTACAATGCAGGAGCTAATAGCTCCTGCATTGTAAAGGATACCCACTTGTCCGCTTACAAATGGATTATAATAGGGCCGAAGCCCTCACTAATGGACTTCCGTGGGATAGGCGGGGGCCTGGAGGAATGTACGTAAAGAACACATCGGGCCAAGTCCAATTCATGCCTTTTAAGCCTTTTATTTTACAGGTGTTGGACAAAGGAGGCTTGGCGCAAATCACCGCATTTCCACCGCGGAATAACCGCGTCGAGGAGCAGGTGGCCGGCCGCGTGGCGCGGAAGGGCCAGCCGGGCTCCGGCTGTCTGATCATTCGCAAATCGGACATAAAGCGGCTGATCAGCGACGGCGGCGGCTGCCAAAACGAAGAATGGTCAGACAAAGACTGGGAAAATTGGCGCGACAAACGCGAGGCGTTGGTCGCCGACCAGCTCACATCGTTCCTGCAGAATCGAATTCCGATACTGTCATTTCGTGGTACGGTTGCTGCACAAAAATGATTTTTTATTATCAATTAAAAAATAAATAAATTTGGGAATGGAGGCCGGACGGGGCCAGATTTAATGCCCATTTTGTTCTAATTACTATTTCTTTTGTTTTATCAGACGAACTTTACAAGCGAATGTGCGATAAAATGGGTGTTGGGCGGTCAATTTGTGAGGAAGAAGAGGACTATTGTCAGTACGCGGCAGTTCAGATTCAAGAGCTGTGGAGCTTTTGGATCAATCGATTTGACCATGAAATTGCGGCATTAATTGAGGAAGGCAAAAAGGCCGGGAAGACGGTGACGTATGTTTTTATGGCAATTTTATTTATTATATAATGGCTTTGAAGTATGTTTTTATGGCAATTTTGTTTATTATATAATGGCATATTGATTGGGTTGACACCAAATTTAAGCATTTTGGAGTATGTTTTTATGCCAATTTTATTTATTATATAATGGCATATTGTTGGGTTGTGAGTGCCACCACTCTGATTTCGTAAAGTGCCGTCGTGCGTGTCGCTAAATGTTCATATTCAAACTCATTAAATCGTTTTTTAAATTTGTGATTTAATTGATTTAAAAGAATGAAAATGATATTATACGTGCATTCGGCCTCCATTTATTTCAGTGATATTTTGGATAAGCCTACGAAAGATGGATTCTTCCGGCGATTTGATGTATTCATTGAGTCCAAAATTGGCAAACTGAAAGAATTTGTTGCAAACCCAAGCAAAAGTGAGCTGCTCGAGAAACCCGGCATATTTAATGAAGACGGCGCAGCATCAAAGCTTTCATTGGCTACCGTTCCGAACAAAAACAGTCCGAATCCCGAGTGAGGGTCGTTTCGGCTCCCACGTTTCGGCGCCAGGTACGTTTCGCCATCAAAAAACATTGATTTGATAGCAAGTAAAACAAAAACAGTTTTAACATTTGCTTTCCTTTTATACCAATTATTTACATCGCAATCGATTATCTATTTTATTTTTTAATTTAACTTTTCTCAACATAAATTTCGACTCACTTATCTATAAGATACGAACCAGGGATGGGCGGAATTCCGTTTTCCGTTGTTTTTGGGCCTTTTTTTCCGTTTTTTTCTTAACAAATCTTGTTAAGTTTTTTTAAAAAATTCTTCCGGCGGCGCCTATTGGCGCCGCCGAACCCTTACCACTCCTAATAAGCTTCAAAAATTGCCGAATTTTTTAAAAATTTGGTTGCAAATCCTTAACAAATTGAGTCGAAAATTTCAAAATTTTCTCCTGCGGCGCCTATCGGCACCGCCGACCCCCCTACCCAAAAGCCTAAAATAGATTTAGAAGGCCGCTGAAAAAAAGACATCCTTCAAAATTTTAAAAAATAATTATTGTTAATATTTCAAAAAATATTTATTAAATAAATTATTTAAAAAAAAAAAATTTTTTTATTTTATTTGAAAATTTTTCCGTTTTCCGTTTTTCCGTTGTTTTTGGCCCTTTTTTTCCGTTTTACGTTTTCCGTTAAAAAAAATATTTCCGTTTTTCCGTTTTCCGTTTGTTGAAAATAAATTTCCGCCCATCCCTGATACGAACCCAGATTACCTTAAAAACATTTAGGCATTTTTGACCAAAAATGGAATTCTGACCAAGTCCCACAAAATCAACACAACAATACTCTTTTTTTGCGACATCGTAACGCACAAATTACAATAAAAGTGTCATACAATCGAAGACCGTAATTATCAGAATATTGATCGCCCTAATTATGCTTTTATCATCAATCACATCGATCATCAGACGGAATCTCCGGCGGCGACCAAATTCATTTGCTCTGAAGGCTGCTATCTTGACACCATTCCACAAATTGGTCGAAGATCTCCGGGTAGTCGCCGTCCACATCGTAGTTGCCCATGTCAAAATCAATTTCGTTCAAAAACTTCAACAACAAGTTCCAGGTTTCCCTGCAAATCTAAAATGTGTGTAACATTTTGATGGCAAACTCTTCGATGGCATTTTTCTGGAAACAAAAAATTTTTTAAATTATTGACTTACCATGAGATGTCTTTGACTTTGCGAGCGCGCAAAAAGTCCACCCAAATGCCGCCGCGAACGTCCCCAATGTCCTCCAGCAGCACTTCCCAGCACGCCACGGCGGTCTCCAACTCCAGGCTGGACTCGTTGCCCAAATTCACATAGCTTAAAAAGCAAAAACAATTAATTGAAGACAATTAATTAAGAAAGACAGTTAATTGAAGACAGTTAATTAAGAAAAATTGTTAAAACAACAAAAAAAAATGCACCAACTTGAAGACGAATTGGTAGAGGTCGCTGAACTTCTGCGGGTCGGCAAGCGTTTCCTGCTCGGCCTTGATCAATGCGCTGCGAAAGCTTTTTGCGTCCAAAGTGCCGATAGGCCTGTGAAAATATAATTATTATTCAGTGAAAGCGTAGAAAAACGAAGAAAAAATGGGAGTAGACTAAAGCCTAACCGGGTCCCCGCGGAACTAATGCCAGAAAATGTTTCGAGAGTTTAGATCCCGCGCGATCCCGTGAAAACGTCGCGCGATCTGGATTCCGAAAATTAAGTATTTTTGTCCCGAACACTCCGTTCCCAGTACCAAATTTCATCAAAAACTCTAAAAAAAAATGAAAAATGCCCCTACTTCAAGGCGGTCAGCCCGTCGCGGAATTCTTTTTGCGTAAATTCGCACGGCTTCTCGGCTTTCATCTTCCACGCCAGCACCATCGCCGACCGACTCGTCGGAGCAATGTCCAAATCGTGCAGCAAACGCACCATTCCATTGGGCCCGATCCGGTCGGACTCCACTTTCTGCTCTTTGTCCTTTGGATCTGAAAGAAAATTTGTTAATTATTACAACAAATTTCAGGAAAATGATCAAAATTTCATTAATTGATTGGTGTGACAGGGGGCTAACCGTTTGCATATTTTGCAAAGAATTTGTCAATTTTTTGGTTGTCGCCGCCCTGCTGCTGTGCGGTGGGCGTCTGGTCCATGTAGGCGGCCGAGTTCGCGAAGAACAGGTCGCAGGCCATCTCCAGGTTCCAGTATACATTGGTCAGACATTCGATGGCCGCGTACTCGTTGGACTGCGTGAATGAGACGAATTGCTGGACCTGAAAATGGAATTTAATTGGTCCATTTTTTTGAAAAGCGTTGGAAAACGTTTTTTGAGCTTTTTTTGAAAAAAAATATTTCAGAGAAAATGTAAATTGTCCAGGCCACAAATGAAATGTTTTGGGCTTTCAACAAACGATTGACCTTATCTTTCTCCTCCTGTTTAAGTTCGCTCATTTCTTTTTTGAAGGCAGTGATACTCGTTTGCTGAATACAAATTGCTTTAAAAGAAATAAATGTTTAGCAAAAATAAATATGCAAACATTTTCGGGTAGAATTTAATGTTGTTTTTGAATGTGGGAAAAATTGAAAGATTGGAATCTTTTTTTATTGAATTTTAAACTGAGAAATGGTAGTGATTCCAAAGAATGTTTTTGGAAAATTCAAATTTCCCAAAATTTATAACACATTTTACTACTTCAGTTTATCCAATCAAAGTTTATGTGTCCAACCATTCGAAAGCTGTTGAAGAGCTGAAACTATTGTTAAACTAAAGCTTTCGATTGGACAAATATCAAAAAAGTTATGGCCAGAAAACTCCAAAAATCGGGATCGGACTACGCGGATTTTTTGACCCGGGCCCGGTTCGGGTTGTAACTTTTTCCAACAAAAAATGTTTATTTTTGCCGATTTCACAGAATTGAATAAGGTTAAGCATTGGAATTTAAGCAGGCATTTTCTTTGATCAATTTTGATTAATCAGAATACAAATCAAAAAGCAGACAGCCCCGATGACATTCTCGTGTTACGTCCTTTCCCCTCATTTTTGCCTTAAATGTTATTTGTTGAGGTCGGAATTTTCAATAAACACGGGCTAAGGGTTATACGCAGGGCTCCCAGATTTGATGCTTTAGCATCATTTTGATGTTTTTTGGAAAGTCAATGATGCTAAAATTTAAAAATGATGCTTTGATGCTTTTTGATGTTTTTTGGGTGTTTTGAGGTTTTTTGGTTTTTTTTTGGGGAATTTCATTTGTAGAATGCAAATCTTTTATTAAATTTTGAATATTTGGCGTAATGTTTTTCCATTTTTTCTGTGTATTTTCATTTAAAAGCGTGTTCCGGTTTGAAATAATTGGGAATTTTTTTAATAAAAAACCTCATTTTCAATTTTTTTTAAAGCAAAAAAGCATCACATCTTCTGCAAATTTATTTGCAATCTCTTAACAAATCGAGTCAAAAATGCGAAAAATTTTCTCGGCGGCGCATATCGGCACCGCCGACCCCCCCCCCCCCCTAAAAAAGTATTTGGGAAAATCGCGCGCAAAAAAACATGATTTTAGCAAAATGGACGGATGTCCGCAATTTATTGAAAGTTGAGACTGTGAAATCACTGGCCCAAATCAAAGTCAATTTCGATTATTCGTGCCCCGAGTTTTACCAAATGCTAATTTCAAACAAAAAAATGCTTACATCGATCATGGATAATCAAAAATATGTCATTTGAACATTTGGAGGTCGTATTCGGATCCTACCCCACCGAAAACCTTTAGAAAAATCTTTTTGTGTACTTAGAAAATTTTTTGTTTTTTTTGACATTTCGAGGTTTTTGGCTGAGTCGACATTTTCGTGTCTTTGACATTTCGTGGCTTTGAGTTCCGTGTCTTTGACATTATGTGGTGTAGCTGTCAGTCAGATTATTTCTTCAACCACCCTTCCCAACTTTTCATTCATAAACACCCGTACATATGTCACTCTCATCTATTACTTTTTTGCATTACCATTTATTCATTACATATTTTGTTTGATAGTATACGTGTTTTGCTTAACCATTAAAAATAAATTCTTTTCAAAATTTTCGAACTCTGACTGCAGGCAATTTTGCACGAGTTGAGGCCTGAAGAATTCGGATGGATGTAAAAGAACAGCTGAACTTCTTCAAGATGATGATGATGACGACGGGAGAGGAAAAGGTACTGCTTCCGGAAGAAAGTCAACATTGAAGGAGCCGAAACCTTCATCGACGTTTGTTTCCCCATTAAAATGAAAGAATACAGGCATAACACTAGTTTTAGTGTACGGTAATCCCGTCAGTCGAGTTGGAATACGATGGCGTGACCAACGGCGCCGAGAAAGACGAATACTCCGTCAAGGAGCTCAAGGCCCGCATGGCTGTCCTCATGGGAGGAATGGTGGCAGAGCGTGATTTCTTCAGGCGAAGCATTGGCCATGGCAGCGCCGACGAATAGGGCACCGACATCGCCCAGATCGAAGACAATGCGGCCATGATTGCCGATGCCACCAGCCGCAGGGGCCGTCGATTGACGCGGGCGCAGCGAAGAGAAACAATCGCCGAGTTGAAAGAGGAGGCAGAGGCCGCTGCAAGGGCCGTACTGCGAAAGGAGACAATTAAAAAAGTAATAAATTAATACAATACATATCTACTAAAATGTTTAAGTTAAAGCAACAGTAATTGAAATTTTGATGTTTTTCAGCTTAATGGGGAGTGCGCCGATTGGAAAGGGAGAGAATAGGCGCCTCGGCATAGGCGCCGCCGCCGCCGGTCAAGCTCGGTGGAAAGCGGAAGATTTGTTATTGATTATGCGAGTGTTTCATATTAGGGTAATTATTGTTCGTATTGTTAATTTGTATTCATGTATGATCAGGGTTCCCAGATTTGATGATTTATCATCATTTTGGTGTTTTTGGAAAGTCAATGATGCTAAAATTTAAAAATGATGATTTGATGCTTTTTTGTTGTTTTTTGGATGCTCCTGATGATTTTTGCTGCTTTTTGTGTGTTTTGAGGATTTTAATGTGTTTTTTTGAGAATTTCACTGGTAGAATGCAAATTTTCTATTAAAATTTGAATATTTGGCGTAATGTTTTTCCATTTTTTTCTGTGTATCTTCATTTTGAATGAAAAAGCTTGTTCCGGTTTCTTAATAAAAAACCTCATTTTCAATTTTTTTAAAGCAAAAAAGCATCACATCTTCTGCAAATTTATTTGCTATCTTTTAACAAATCGTGTCAAAAATACGAAAAATTTTCTCAGCGGCGCCTATCGGCACCGCCAACCCCCCCCCCCCCTAAAAAAAGTATTTGGGAAAATCGCGCGCAAAAAAACATGATTTTAGCAAAATGGACGGATGTCCGCAATTTATTGAAAGTTGAGACTGTGAAATCACTGGCCCAAATCAAAGTCAATTTCGATTATTCGTGCCCCGAGTTTTACCAAATGCTAATTTCAAACAAAAAAATGCTTACATCGATCATGGATAATCAAAAATATGTCATTTGAACATTTAAGCCACACTATTTGCCGGTTAAAAAAAATTTTTTAAAATGATGCTTTTTGGTCCCAAATGATGCTTTTTGCTAGCCAAATGATGTTTTTGAAAATTTTCATCTGGGAGCCCTGGTTATCGAAGCGGGTCAACTGCATCTAAGCCAACTGCGTCTGGCCAACTGCGTCTCGGGGCCAACTGCGTCTGGGCCAACTGCGTCTCACCAAAATTTTTAAAATTCTTTTTTACTATTGGTCAAAAAGCTAATTCCATATTAGCATAGGGGGTTGCTAACCCAGGGATAATTTTCTAAAAATAATTTTTTTCAAAATTTAAACCGATTCAAAACCCGTTTGGGTTTTCATCACAAAAAATATGTAGGTAACGCTGTCTCTTTTCACTGGTCCCGAATTTTTTACTTTTACATAAAGGGTTTATCCAATTCTGAGACGTACTCGGGGGTATCGAGATCGGCGATCATGAATATGACATCAGATTTATCATATGACATCATCTACTCATGATTCAACAAATATGATTTTTTGGGAAAAAAAAAATTCCAAAGTCGAGAAAAAGTCGTTTCTAGGGGTATTCGGACATTTTTGAAAATTTAATTTTTTTTTTACTGAAATCAATTTTGGCTTAAAATGTTCAAAAAGCACGAAAAATTTAAAAGGAAAAGCCTGTTAAAATCTACAACAAATATTAGCCAGTTACTGCAATAAAACTCGGTTTTTAAAAAATTTTATTTTTTTTGGCGAGACGCAGTTCTAGCACTGAAATGGCGGCACTGAAACGGGCGGCACTGAAACGGGCGGCACTGAAACGGCGCCGCACTGAAATGGCGGCACTGAAACGGCAGCACTGAAACGGCGGCACTGAAATGGCGGCACTGAAACGGCAGCACTGAAACGGCGGCACTGGGCGGCACTGAAACGTAGGTGTGTCCGGGTTGAATTTCTTTATTATTTTTTTGTTTTCGTGTCGAAACTTTTGGCGAAAAGTTTAAGCGGTAAATTGCGATGTAAATAATAGTGCTCGGCAATGGCATCGATACGATATATCGAACGATATTTCGATAAAATATCGGTATCGAAAAATATCGAAAAAAAAACCGATATATCGCGATATTTTTCGCAAATTTTTTTTTGACTAATATGCAAAAAAAGTCATAAAAAAGCAACAATAAAAAGTTCAAATTTTTAACTCTTCAACTCCACTTGAGAATCCATCCTTTTAAAAAAAATCGTGAGAGCCCGACGATGCCGACAGGTGCGTCGGAAAATTTTGGGCTTTTTGTAAATGAAATTTCACCAACATTTTTTGCAAAATTAAGCATTTTGGCAACCTTTGTTAAAATTTTAAAAAAAAATTCAAAAAAGATGCGATGAATTTTTTAAAAAATTTGTCTTTTGCGCGTATTTTAATTGAAATTATTAAAAAATTTATTTAAAAAATTTTATTAATCAGGGAAGTGTAGCTGACAAGAGGCGAAAGAAAAATAATTGCTTCCAGTCAAGAGGGTTAGAACCCAGACGAAAAGTTCAACTCACCGAAAAGACATCCCACTAAGCTGTGGATATAATTGGTTGGCCCCACTAAAAAAGAACTGAAATTGTTTGTCAAAAGTATGTCTCAATTCAAACTGTAAATCAATATAATCCATTAAAATTGTGATACATTTTTTGAGTGAAAAACGCGATAAAATATCGCGATATTTTAACTTTTCGATACGATATATCGAACGATATTTCGATAAAATATCGATATCGAAAAATATTGAATTCCTAACATTTTTCCGATACGATATATCGAACGATATTTCGATATAAATATCGCGATATATCGCGATATTTTTATCGAAATATCGTATCGTGCCGAGCACTAGTAAATAATTGGTATAAAAGAATGTAAATGTTAACTGTTTTTGTTTTTTTCTTTTGCTTGCTAAGAATTGGCGACCTCCGTGCAAAAAAATTTCCTATTTTAATTTTATAATACTAATCGACTGCGCTTGGTCTCTCCAAATCACAATTTTTTGCTCGAACAATCTTGAATTTTATTTAATAAACCATCAGAAGCTTCAATCAATTTCAGTTCCGAATCACATTTGGGGCATTTAATGAAGCATTTTGTAACTTTTTCCAACAACAATTGTTTGTTTTTGCCGATTTCGTAGAATTGAATAAGGTTAACCATTGGAATTTAAGCAGGCATTTTCTTTGATCGATTTTGATTTATCAAGAATACAAATCAAATAGCTGACAGCCGTTTTTCCTCGATGACATTCCCCCCCCCCCGCCCCATTTTTGCCTTTAATGTTATTTGTAGAGGCGTGAATTTTCAAAAAACACGGGCCACGGTTATATGCGGTATGCATCACTTCAGTGCCAGTATTTTTTTCTGAAAAAATGCAGGAATCGCGTGCCATCAGATCAATTTTTGTAAAAAGTAAAATAAATCCCAATAATTTTAAATACACCAACTCGTTTTTATCCGTAAATTTCAAAAGGGGTCGTTAGGCTTAGGCCTAAGCCACCCTGGTTTGGTTAGGCCTAAGTTACCCTGGCTTGGGGTTGGTTAGGCTTAGGCCTAAGCTTTTGTCCGATTTTGATCATAAATGCATTTGTTACTAAAAAACGAGTTGATATTTTAACCTTTTTGCTTCTTATGGATTGAATATTCCTCCATTGTTACAAAAATACAATTTGCAAAAAGATTCAAAATGTTGAATTCTCAATTTTAAAAGTTCATGACAATGTTTTTGAAATTGAACCTTATTTGCTTTATTTCTAAGCGGAATCAAAATATTGATCTGATTGCACGCGATTCCTGCATTTTTTTAGAAAAAAAATTCCGGCACTGAAGTGTGCCAGCACTGGTGAAACGATCACCGCCGGTTATACGGGCTAAAACACGCTGTCTGCCTGCCATTCAGAGGGTTTTTTGAATTGTTTATTATTTTTTTGTTTTTGTGTCGAAACTTTTGGCGAAAAGGAAGCGGTAAATTGCAATGTAAATAATTCATTAACCGATTATTTATGAAAAGACGGGGAAAACCGGGGATCCCCGGCCATTCTCATCCCCGTCCCCGTTCCCCGGTTTGCCATCCCCGAAAACGGGGATCCCCGGTGCTCATCCCCGGCCGGGGACGGGGATGAAAATGCACCCCTAAAGATGGCCATCACATGAGAAATTTTAATGATTATATTGATTTATTGTTTGAATTTTGATTGAGACGTGCTTTTTGATGAAAGATTTCAATCCTTTTAGGTGAGTACCCCCAAGTGAATTGATGGTCTATTGGTTTATCTTCTCGCAAGTGTTATGTTCCTAGCTGGGGTCGGACCCGCTTGAGTTCGGGCACTTTTTTAATTTATTCTGGTTCTGTCGCGTGTTCTCCCCCACTAAAAGAATATTTTAGTTAAATTTTCAAATATTTTTAAAAAATGAATTTTTGAATTTCTAATAGAAAATTCAAATTGCCCTTATCTTTACGCTCTTTTACAAAAAAATCTTGACAATTTTCTTAGCTAATATTTTTAAATCTTCAAAAAAATTTCCCTACCTCGCCCATTCCTAAAAAGCATCATAAAATTAACGAATCTAAGCTGCAAATCTCCTATAAAATTGAGTCAAAAATTCAAAAATTTTCCCGGCGGCGCCTGTCGGCACCGCCGGACATCCTCCGCTCTTACCTAAAGCATTTTTTTGAAAATTTCCGAAATTTCGAAGCAAACATCTTAATTTTGCCAAAATTTTGGTGAAATTTCTTAACCAAAATCCAAAAATTTTTCCCGACGGCGCCTGTCGGCACCGTCGGGCTCTCCTCACCAAAAAATTAAATCTTTGTAGTGTATATTTGCCATAAGAAAAGTCTTTTCTTAGGAGTGCACTTTAATTTGAAGAAATTTGGATTTTTAAAGAAAATTCACCCAAAAAATTGCATTTTTTTAAAAATGCACCCCTAAAAATGGATTTTGCCCATCCCCGTACGGGGATCCCCGTTCCCCGGTTTGCTCATCCCCGAAAACGGGGATCCCCGTTTTGTCGTCCCCGGTATCCCCGTTCCCCGGTTGTTCATGCATAAATTCTTTTTCACTTTGAACTTTCGAACATTGTTCGAATTTAGGGTCATGGTTCGAGAGTCGCAAAATCCGAGCTCGGGTTCGTTATCTAGACATGCGTTTACCCTAGAAACATGCATTTAAAACTCGGCGAAATGTCGATGAAACGTTGTTTTTGGCTTATTCGATGAAATGTCGGATTTTTGCTTATTCGATGAAATATCGCTCGATTCATTTTGGTGACCAAGTTTAAAGAATTTTGAAAAAAAAAATTTTATCAAAATCTCAAATCTCGACTGTTTCGGCTCGAGATTTCTCGAGATCCGAGATTTTTCGAGAAACTCGTCTCGAGTCTCGCTCGAAGCTCAAGTCCGGGCCCTAGTCAAAGGTACCATTCAACGTGATACCAAACTGAGCAATAGTCGCAACAAATCATCAACGTCGTATAGTCCCTAAAACGCAACAATATTTCAGTCGTAAGAAATTTAAAAAAAACATTGAATCGCAAATACAATGTATTTTTTCCAATTCCTTCTCAAGTTTTTCTGATCCTTTCCTCTTGGAATGGTTCTTTGTTCTGCCCATTTCAGCGTAGAAAATAAATGGCTTAAGGTACAAAATCTAAAATATTTTAGCTCGCATCTGCAACTGTTGGCACATTGATTTTGGCCTAAATGACTATAAGTCTCTTTAAACTTAGTCGAATCAGATAAGTTTGGTGTCATTTGAAAGCTCAGATTATTATAAAATATGTTCTAGCGGGGAAAAAGTGATTGAATCATTTAAAAAACAGTTACAAGGCCAAATTGGCAAAATTTTAGCTGCTTCTGTTTAATAAATTCCCTATTTTGTTTTTTAGGAATGGAATGGTGAAGGTTTGAGACGGATTTGGAAACATAGACCTAAAATTCATCGATTTCTGACTGTTTTTAAAAAATAATTCATATTTAACGATAGCCTTTTAGTCATTTTCGAAAAAAATCAATAAAAAAATAACTCGCATAAAAATAAGGCAAAAAATGGCTTAGAGCACCAAAATTGGCATTTTTCGGTGCATATCAGTGTTTTGCTGTTCCAACAATTTTGAACCTGTTCCTGTTCCTGTTCTGTTCTCAAATTTTAGAACAGCCTATCTGTTCTGTTCCTGTTCTGTTCCGACCTCGAGAACAGAACAGGAACAGGAACAGAACAGAGTAAACTGTTCTTAGACTGTTCCAAATTAAAAATTTTCCGAGTGAAATTCAGTCTGAAATTTTAATTGATGATGCATTGGACAAAGTGTTCATCACTTGCTAGTGATGCTCGAGACCTAAATTTACCGAGACTTGACCCCGAGACTCGAGAATTGACTCCCAAAAATCCTAGACTTTTACCAAAATATTTTAAGTTAGGTTTATAAGGTTGCTCCTCGACCCCCTGGGAGCCGGGGATGTCGGGGTTGGTCATATCGAGGGTCGGGGAAGACCGAATTTTGAGAACGGGGAGCAATTTTAGTGAAAAAATTAAATAATTTTTTGGCACTTCTGCTTTCTTCTGGAGGGAGGGGGGTTGGCGGTGCCGATAGGCGCCGCCGAGAAAATTTTGAATTTTTGAAATTGTTTCCTTTACCATCAAAAAAGTTATAAAAAGAGGGGACAAATCATTTACACAGTCGGGGGTTCGAACCCGCTGCCCCAGGAATCACACATCACTCACCATTTACACCACACAAGGGAATAAAATAAAAAGAATAAAAAAGATTTTCACTGGGGAAAGTTGAAATTTAGACTAAATCGAATCGCGTCAGTCAGTTTCACCACTGCGCCACGTGAGATCATAATGAATATTTGGAAAATTTCAAATATATTACTCAATCAAGTTCAATTCTTCAATTTTTACCCTGTTCTAGCTTGGCCTGTTCTGTTCCTGTTCTGTTCCTGTTCCAAAGATTTTGAATCTGTTCCTGTTCCTGTGCTGTTCTAAAATCTTAGAACAGAACAGAACAGGAACAGAACAGGAACAGAACAGGCCAAGCTGGAACAGCAAAACACTGGTGCATATTTCGGTATTTTGGTGCATATTTTGGCCTTTTTTTTTTGGCATTTTCAGCAGAATTATATTAAAAAAATTCAAAAACCTGAAAATAGGTAACAAAAAGGTCGAAATAGGTAGAAAAATAGGTACCTAGGTAATAGGTAGAAAAAAGCCGAAATAGGTAAAAATAGTTATTATAAAGTCCATTCTAGGAGCCTCAAATTGAGCTAAAAATGTGTTTTTTGTGCTTAACTCAGCGTGCCAAGTTCGCAGAAAAAATAGGTATTTACCTAAAAGTGCCAGCCCTGCAAATAAGAGTAAAAAATTCAAAAGAATGTATGATGCGTGATAAATATTGTCAAAAAAATTATCTAGCAGCGCTCTTTCTCCCATAATAGGAGTAAGCAGTTCATTCATCATTTTAACACAGTACTCCATGAAACGCTGCTTCAGATTGTCCAAATTGTGCTTCAGTAGAGCATCGTATGCCTGTGCACAAATTCTTATTATATTTGAAAGAAAAAATATTTTTTTGTTTATTCTTAAAAATCAACAAAAACTAATTATTTATTGTTCATTTCAAAACTTCATAAGATTCATTGTGCTTATAGTTGGGTTATAGGCCCGGAAAGCATCCCCGCTTCTATTCAAGGACCGTTTTTCGGGGACATCACCGATTAAAAAAAAAAATTTAACTCTAAATAAACGATGTTAAAGAACGCATTTGTATGGACAAAAAATCAGAATATGGATTATAGTCGGCGTTTGGCTGACAGCCGAGGGTATTCAAATTGATTTAGAACGAAAGCTACTTAGCCGAATCCTGACCGTCCGAATAGACCAAGGCAAAATCGGTTTAATCCAGACCGGTCCGAATTTCGGACTTACGCCCCTAAGAATCGACTTATTCCACCACCCCCCTCCCCGGAAAGCTAAAACACCCCCATCGGCCTTTGGCTGACAGCCGCAGGCATTCAAATGTTTGATTTGAATTAAAGCAGGGTTTTTCAGTTTTGATTTACTGTCTAATGTGGTATTTTACTAAATGGAATGTATGATGCGTGATAAATATTGTCAAAAAAATTATCTAGCAGCGCTCTTTCTCCCATAATAGGAGTAAGCAGTTCATTCATCATTTTAACACAGTACTCCATGAAACGCTGCTTCAGATTGTCCAAATTGTGCTTCAGTAGAGCATCGTATGCCTGTGCACAAATTCTTATTATATTTGAAAGAAAAAATATTTTTTTGTTTATTCTTAAAAATCAACAAAAACTAATTATTTATTGTTCATTTCAAAACTTCATAAGATTCATTGTGCTTATAGTTGGGTTATAGGCCCGGAAAGCATCCCCGCTTCTATTCAAGGACCGTTTTTCGGGGACATCACCGATTAAAAAAAAAAATTTAACTCTAAATAAACGATGTTAAAGAACGCATTTGTATGGACAAAAAATCAGAATATGGATTATAGTCGGCGTTTGGCTGACAGCCGAGGGTATTCAAATTGATTTAGAACGAAAGCTACTTAGCCGAATCCTGACCGTCCGAATAGACCAAGGCAAAATCGGTTTAATCCAGACCGGTCCGAATTTCGGACTTACGCCCCTAAGAATCGACTTATTCCACCACCCCCCTCCCCGGAAAGCTAAAACACCCCCATCGGCCTTTGGCTGACAGCCGCAGGCATTCAAATGTTTGATTTGAATTAAAGCAGGGTTTTTCAGTTTTGATTTACTGTCTAATGTGGTATTTTACTAAATGGAATGTATGATGCGTGATAAATATTGTCAAAAAAATTATCTAGCAGCGCTCTTTCTCCCATAATAGGAGTAAGCAGTTCATTCATCATTTTAACACAGTACTCCATGAAACGCTGCTTCAGATTGTCCAAATTGTGCTTCAGTAGAGCATCGTATGCCTGTGCACAAATTCTTATTATATTTGAAAGAAAAAATATTTTTTTGTTTATTCTTAAAAATCAACAAAAACTAATTATTTATTGTTCATTTCAAAACTTCATAAGATTCATTGTGCTTATAGTTGGGTTATAGGCCCGGAAAGCATCCCCGCTTCTATTCAAGGACCGTTTTTCGGGGACATCACCGATTAAAAAAAAAAATTTAACTCTAAATAAACGATGTTAAAGAACGCATTTGTATGGACAAAAAATCAGAATATGGATTATAGTCGGCGTTTGGCTGACAGCCGAGGGTATTCAAATTGATTTAGAACGAAAGCTACTTAGCCGAATCCTGACCGTCCGAATAGACCAAGGCAAAATCGGTTTAATCCAGACCGGTCCGAATTTCGGACTTACGCCCCTAAGAATCGACTTATTCCACCACCCCCCTCCCCGGAAAGCTAAAACACCCCCATCGGCCTTTGGCTGACAGCCGCAGGCATTCAAATGTTTGATTTGAATTAAAGCAGGGTTTTTCAGTTTTGATTTACTGTCTAATGTGGTATTTTACTAAATGGAATGTATGATGCGTGATAAATATTGTCAAAAAAATTATCTAGCAGCGCTCTTTCTCCCATAATAGGAGTAAGCAGTTCATTCATCATTTTAACACAGTACTCCATGAAACGCTGCTTCAGATTGTCCAAATTGTGCTTCAGTAGAGCATCGTATGCCTGTGCACAAATTCTTATTATATTTGAAAGAAAAAATATTTTTTTGTTTATTCTTAAAAATCAACAAAAACTAATTATTTATTGTTCATTTCAAAACTTCATAAGATTCATTGTGCTTATAGTTGGGTTATAGGCCCGGAAAGCATCCCCGCTTCTATTCAAGGACCGTTTTTCGGGGACATCACCGATTAAAAAAAAAAATTTAACTCTAAATAAACGATGTTAAAGAACGCATTTGTATGGACAAAAAATCAGAATATGGATTATAGTCGGCGTTTGGCTGACAGCCGAGGGTATTCAAATTGATTTAGAACGAAAGCTACTTAGCCGAATCCTGACCGTCCGAATAGACCAAGGCAAAATCGGTTTAATCCAGACCGGTCCGAATTTCGGACTTACGCCCCTAAGAATCGACTTATTCCACCACCCCCCTCCCCGGAAAGCTAAAACACCCCCATCGGCCTTTGGCTGACAGCCGCAGGCATTCAAATGTTTGATTTGAATTAAAGCAGGGTTTTTCAGTTTTGATTTACTGTCTAATGTGGTATTTTACTAAATGGAATGTATGATGCGTGATAAATATTGTCAAAAAAATTATCTAGCAGCGCTCTTTCTCCCATAATAGGAGTAAGCAGTTCATTCATCATTTTAACACAGTACTCCATGAAACGCTGCTTCAGATTGTCCAAATTGTGCTTCAGTAGAGCATCGTATGCCTGTGCACAAATTCTTATTATATTTGAAAGAAAAAATATTTTTTTGTTTATTCTTAAAAATCAACAAAAACTAATTATTTATTGTTCATTTCAAAACTTCATAAGATTCATTGTGCTTATAGTTGGGTTATAGGCCCGGAAAGCATCCCCGCTTCTATTCAAGGACCGTTTTTCGGGGACATCACCGATTAAAAAAAAAAATTTAACTCTAAATAAACGATGTTAAAGAACGCATTTGTATGGACAAAAAATCAGAATATGGATTATAGTCGGCGTTTGGCTGACAGCCGAGGGTATTCAAATTGATTTAGAACGAAAGCTACTTAGCCGAATCCTGACCGTCCGAATAGACCAAGGCAAAATCGGTTTAATCCAGACCGGTCCGAATTTCGGACTTACGCCCCTAAGAATCGACTTATTCCACCACCCCCCTCCCCGGAAAGCTAAAACACCCCCATCGGCCTTTGGCTGACAGCCGCAGGCATTCAAATGTTTGATTTGAATTAAAGCAGGGTTTTTCAGTTTTGATTTACTGTCTAATGTGGTATTTTACTAAATGGAATGTATGATGCGTGATAAATATTGTCAAAAAAATTATCTAGCAGCGCTCTTTCTCCCATAATAGGAGTAAGCAGTTCATTCATCATTTTAACACAGTACTCCATGAAACGCTGCTTCAGATTGTCCAAATTGTGCTTCAGTAGAGCATCGTATGCCTGTGCACAAATTCTTATTATATTTGAAAGAAAAAATATTTTTTTGTTTATTCTTAAAAATCAACAAAAACTAATTATTTATTGTTCATTTCAAAACTTCATAAGATTCATTGTGCTTATAGTTGGGTTATAGGCCCGGAAAGCATCCCCGCTTCTATTCAAGGACCGTTTTTCGGGGACATCACCGATTAAAAAAAAAAATTTAACTCTAAATAAACGATGTTAAAGAACGCATTTGTATGGACAAAAAATCAGAATATGGATTATAGTCGGCGTTTGGCTGACAGCCGAGGGTATTCAAATTGATTTAGAACGAAAGCTACTTAGCCGAATCCTGACCGTCCGAATAGACCAAGGCAAAATCGGTTTAATCCAGACCGGTCCGAATTTCGGACTTACGCCCCTAAGAATCGACTTATTCCACCACCCCCCTCCCCGGAAAGCTAAAACACCCCCATCGGCCTTTGGCTGACAGCCGCAGGCATTCAAATGTTTGATTTGAATTAAAGCAGGGTTTTTCAGTTTTGATTTACTGTCTAATGTGGTATTTTACTAAATGGAATGTATGATGCGTGATAAATATTGTCAAAAAAATTATCTAGCAGCGCTCTTTCTCCCATAATAGGAGTAAGCAGTTCATTCATCATTTTAACACAGTACTCCATGAAACGCTGCTTCAGATTGTCCAAATTGTGCTTCAGTAGAGCATCGTATGCCTGTGCACAAATTCTTATTATATTTGAAAGAAAAAATATTTTTTTGTTTATTCTTAAAAATCAACAAAAACTAATTATTTATTGTTCATTTCAAAACTTCATAAGATTCATTGTGCTTATAGTTGGGTTATAGGCCCGGAAAGCATCCCCGCTTCTATTCAAGGACCGTTTTTCGGGGACATCACCGATTAAAAAAAAAAATTTAACTCTAAATAAACGATGTTAAAGAACGCATTTGTATGGACAAAAAATCAGAATATGGATTATAGTCGGCGTTTGGCTGACAGCCGAGGGTATTCAAATTGATTTAGAACGAAAGCTACTTAGCCGAATCCTGACCGTCCGAATAGACCAAGGCAAAATCGGTTTAATCCAGACCGGTCCGAATTTCGGACTTACGCCCCTAAGAATCGACTTATTCCACCACCCCCCTCCCCGGAAAGCTAAAACACCCCCATCGGCCTTTGGCTGACAGCCGCAGGCATTCAAATGTTTGATTTGAATTAAAGCAGGGTTTTTCAGTTTTGATTTACTGTCTAATGTGGTATTTTACTAAATGGAATGTATGATGCGTGATAAATATTGTCAAAAAAATTATCTAGCAGCGCTCTTTCTCCCATAATAGGAGTAAGCAGTTCATTCATCATTTTAACACAGTACTCCATGAAACGCTGCTTCAGATTGTCCAAATTGTGCTTCAGTAGAGCATCGTATGCCTGTGCACAAATTCTTATTATATTTGAAAGAAAAAATATTTTTTTGTTTATTCTTAAAAATCAACAAAAACTAATTATTTATTGTTCATTTCAAAACTTCATAAGATTCATTGTGCTTATAGTTGGGTTATAGGCCCGGAAAGCATCCCCGCTTCTATTCAAGGACCGTTTTTCGGGGACATCACCGATTAAAAAAAAAAATTTAACTCTAAATAAACGATGTTAAAGAACGCATTTGTATGGACAAAAAATCAGAATATGGATTATAGTCGGCGTTTGGCTGACAGCCGAGGGTATTCAAATTGATTTAGAACGAAAGCTACTTAGCCGAATCCTGACCGTCCGAATAGACCAAGGCAAAATCGGTTTAATCCAGACCGGTCCGAATTTCGGACTTACGCCCCTAAGAATCGACTTATTCCACCACCCCCCTCCCCGGAAAGCTAAAACACCCCCATCGGCCTTTGGCTGACAGCCGCAGGCATTCAAATGTTTGATTTGAATTAAAGCAGGGTTTTTCAGTTTTGATTTACTGTCTAATGTGGTATTTTACTAAATGGAATGTATGATGCGTGATAAATATTGTCAAAAAAATTATCTAGCAGCGCTCTTTCTCCCATAATAGGAGTAAGCAGTTCATTCATCATTTTAACACAGTACTCCATGAAACGCTGCTTCAGATTGTCCAAATTGTGCTTCAGTAGAGCATCGTATGCCTGTGCACAAATTCTTATTATATTTGAAAGAAAAAATATTTTTTTGTTTATTCTTAAAAATCAACAAAAACTAATTATTTATTGTTCATTTCAAAACTTCATAAGATTCATTGTGCTTATAGTTGGGTTATAGGCCCGGAAAGCATCCCCGCTTCTATTCAAGGACCGTTTTTCGGGGACATCACCGATTAAAAAAAAAAATTTAACTCTAAATAAACGATGTTAAAGAACGCATTTGTATGGACAAAAAATCAGAATATGGATTATAGTCGGCGTTTGGCTGACAGCCGAGGGTATTCAAATTGATTTAGAACGAAAGCTACTTAGCCGAATCCTGACCGTCCGAATAGACCAAGGCAAAATCGGTTTAATCCAGACCGGTCCGAATTTCGGACTTACGCCCCTAAGAATCGACTTATTCCACCACCCCCCTCCCCGGAAAGCTAAAACACCCCCATCGGCCTTTGGCTGACAGCCGCAGGCATTCAAATGTTTGATTTGAATTAAAGCAGGGTTTTTCAGTTTTGATTTACTGTCTAATGTGGTATTTTACTAAATGGAATGTATGATGCGTGATAAATATTGTCAAAAAAATTATCTAGCAGCGCTCTTTCTCCCATAATAGGAGTAAGCAGTTCATTCATCATTTTAACACAGTACTCCATGAAACGCTGCTTCAGATTGTCCAAATTGTGCTTCAGTAGAGCATCGTATGCCTGTGCACAAATTCTTATTATATTTGAAAGAAAAAATATTTTTTTGTTTATTCTTAAAAATCAACAAAAACTAATTATTTATTGTTCATTTCAAAACTTCATAAGATTCATTGTGCTTATAGTTGGGTTATAGGCCCGGAAAGCATCCCCGCTTCTATTCAAGGACCGTTTTTCGGGGACATCACCGATTAAAAAAAAAAATTTAACTCTAAATAAACGATGTTAAAGAACGCATTTGTATGGACAAAAAATCAGAATATGGATTATAGTCGGCGTTTGGCTGACAGCCGAGGGTATTCAAATTGATTTAGAACGAAAGCTACTTAGCCGAATCCTGACCGTCCGAATAGACCAAGGCAAAATCGGTTTAATCCAGACCGGTCCGAATTTCGGACTTACGCCCCTAAGAATCGACTTATTCCACCACCCCCCTCCCCGGAAAGCTAAAACACCCCCATCGGCCTTTGGCTGACAGCCGCAGGCATTCAAATGTTTGATTTGAATTAAAGCAGGGTTTTTCAGTTTTGATTTACTGTCTAATGTGGTATTTTACTAAATGGAATGTATGATGCGTGATAAATATTGTCAAAAAAATTATCTAGCAGCGCTCTTTCTCCCATAATAGGAGTAAGCAGTTCATTCATCATTTTAACACAGTACTCCATGAAACGCTGCTTCAGATTGTCCAAATTGTGCTTCAGTAGAGCATCGTATGCCTGTGCACAAATTCTTATTATATTTGAAAGAAAAAATATTTTTTTGTTTATTCTTAAAAATCAACAAAAACTAATTATTTATTGTTCATTTCAAAACTTCATAAGATTCATTGTGCTTATAGTTGGGTTATAGGCCCGGAAAGCATCCCCGCTTCTATTCAAGGACCGTTTTTCGGGGACATCACCGATTAAAAAAAAAAATTTAACTCTAAATAAACGATGTTAAAGAACGCATTTGTATGGACAAAAAATCAGAATATGGATTATAGTCGGCGTTTGGCTGACAGCCGAGGGTATTCAAATTGATTTAGAACGAAAGCTACTTAGCCGAATCCTGACCGTCCGAATAGACCAAGGCAAAATCGGTTTAATCCAGACCGGTCCGAATTTCGGACTTACGCCCCTAAGAATCGACTTATTCCACCACCCCCCTCCCCGGAAAGCTAAAACACCCCCATCGGCCTTTGGCTGACAGCCGCAGGCATTCAAATGTTTGATTTGAATTAAAGCAGGGTTTTTCAGTTTTGATTTACTGTCTAATGTGGTATTTTACTAAATGGAATGTATGATGCGTGATAAATATTGTCAAAAAAATTATCTAGCAGCGCTCTTTCTCCCATAATAGGAGTAAGCAGTTCATTCATCATTTTAACACAGTACTCCATGAAACGCTGCTTCAGATTGTCCAAATTGTGCTTCAGTAGAGCATCGTATGCCTGTGCACAAATTCTTATTATATTTGAAAGAAAAAATATTTTTTTGTTTATTCTTAAAAATCAACAAAAACTAATTATTTATTGTTCATTTCAAAACTTCATAAGATTCATTGTGCTTATAGTTGGGTTATAGGCCCGGAAAGCATCCCCGCTTCTATTCAAGGACCGTTTTTCGGGGACATCACCGATTAAAAAAAAAAATTTAACTCTAAATAAACGATGTTAAAGAACGCATTTGTATGGACAAAAAATCAGAATATGGATTATAGTCGGCGTTTGGCTGACAGCCGAGGGTATTCAAATTGATTTAGAACGAAAGCTACTTAGCCGAATCCTGACCGTCCGAATAGACCAAGGCAAAATCGGTTTAATCCAGACCGGTCCGAATTTCGGACTTACGCCCCTAAGAATCGACTTATTCCACCACCCCCCTCCCCGGAAAGCTAAAACACCCCCATCGGCCTTTGGCTGACAGCCGCAGGCATTCAAATGTTTGATTTGAATTAAAGCAGGGTTTTTCAGTTTTGATTTACTGTCTAATGTGGTATTTTACTAAATG